>JALHLI010000008.1:2090000-2627500 GCA_023349425.1 Anthopleura sola
GTTTTCATCTTCTCGAAAATGAAATTCAGACGAGGTACTAGTTATATATTCGTATCCTATGACTGTTATGAGGTTATTAATATTTAATGGCGTTGTTGTATTCGTTTTACCACTCATCATGGTAGAGAATTAATATTTTTTCTCGTTTACTTCGATGTCCTTGAGGTTGTGTGGCTGTCTTAGGTATTGTATGACAGTTTGTTGACCTTTGAAATTTGATCCTATTATCAGCGAGTTTGGTGTCTTTATTGCAGATCAATCCTTGCTTTTTTTCGCAATCTTAAAGGTATAACTCATAGATTAATGCATCTTTAACTCTAAAAATATTCCTTGTGATCTGTGAATTAAATCACCAATTCTTTCATCTTAGTACTTGCTTTAAACCTAAAACGTAAAAGCTCGTGAAAGCTTAAATATTATTTAAGTGGTATTTTTTGTATAAGCCTACAGGTTTCTACGAAATTGTTAAATTGAGTAAAGAACTTAAGGAGATAATCAAGCCACCATGAAATTTGAATCCTTATACAGAAATGGGAGGAGTTTTAATGTTCATTTTTGTTTCACATGCCATCATTCTTGTATCCAACCTTGCTATTATTACAGAATATTTGGTTTATGTATTTTAGCTATCTAATGGATTTTGTGGCTGACCATCTAAAGTAGGAACACTTGAGATCTCTTATTACACTATTTATTGGCAATAGAAAAAAAAAATCAACTTGATGGTTCAAAGCAAGTGGTTTGTGCAATGAAAATTGCATAGACATTATTGACTAATTGTGATGAATGGATGGAGGGGTATTGGATATTTGTTTATACAATATCGAACGAGTATCTCACTATCCACACAAAACAAGCTCAGCCAATGAAATGTACTGTAATCAAGGCTTAAAATAACAGCCGGTCATCGAACAATGCTCAGCCAAAATTTGAACTTGTCTGGTCTAACCTTTGCCTTGCCAACCTTTGACCAGTAATGTTGAGCCAGAAAAGAGGTATGACTGAGTCAAAACTAATTTGGCTGGTAATCATGCCGATATCTGACTTTATCATATGAAATAGAGTGTGATATTGAGTGATATCAAAATGATAAAATTGATATCCCTACTCCCACCAGTGGCCAGTGGGGATACAATTTATATCAACACTGGTGGTGACACATTTCGACTTTTTGCTCAGCTTCTCAAATTCTCCATTATTTTTCATTGAAGATAGAACATTACATGGCCGCTTAGAGATACAAATTTTATCTTCTCGTGCCGATATTATCTTTCACTCATTCACTGCGCTCCCTCGTCAACATCAACATCAACACTCGAAGATAAAATTGTTATCTCCACGCGACCATGTAATATTCTATATTTATGTTATTTTTAAGCCCTGTGTATTCATGAAATAATGACTGCTCGTCTATAGCCAGACTTTCCAATAATTGGCCACATCAAGCTGATCAATAATGTGACATCAGGAAGACTGGCATAAGACTGCTGTTCGGCCAGATGAATGGCAATTTTGGCCAGACATTGTCTGCTGACTGACCATTATTTTAAGCCTTGTTTACTCAATTTATTTTGTTTGTTTGTTTAGTCAAAATGTCAGGTTATCAGCGCCTAGATGCAGTGATCACTACAACAGATATAAACATGGAGAATGAAAATCAATCAACTGGTGAGCATATAAAGATTATCACATGTTAATAATAATAATAATTAATAATAATTTATTAACTTATATTGCGCAAGAATCAACATTTCTGTTTTCTACGGCACATAAGAGCCATAAGAGCCTGATATTGTTTTTATTCAGGAGTTTCCCCTGCATATTGCGAACAAGAGAGTACGCGAGCGAGTGAGCGATATGTTATGGAAAACGAGTGAATAAAAATGATATCAGCTCTTAACATGTAATAATTTGTTTATTACACATTAAGGGTTGATTAAATGTTATCATATATCATGAGATTTTATTGGACAGTTTGCCGTGAAGTGATATCGTGTCACTTCACTGATATGGTTTTTATTCACGGCTTTATTTCACAGATATTGACCCTAAATGTGTAGTAAAATAGTATAGTGCATGAGCAAAGTGACATAATTAACCATTACACATAGCCGTTCTGAGGTTAAGGAAAAAACTGGGTCAAGTTGGCATTACAGTGCATTGTGGGACTGTTTTAGGGACATATTTCTAATATGGTGTCTGTTTCGTCCCCAAAAGTGATTTGTTAAATACATGTAGATGACTTCAAATACAAGAATATATATAACTGTTTTTTTCTTGTCTGTCTGTAGGCGTGGTTATTGCCAGTAGCAAACTTACTGCAGATGCTTGTGACGTTAGAAACCAGACTGTCAACTGGCAGTCTTATGTGCAGTAAGTACAGTAATAAATTGATTTCTGGGACGAATCAGCAAACATGTGACAGTAGATTATGTTAACTTGTTGTCAGTTATTACCTACAAACAACTGTATTTTCAACTATTGTATACACTAGTCTAGTCTACACTAGTCTAAGCCCACAATGCAGTATTCACATTGTGTAGGTCACACAACAATAAAACATTTCCCAAACTTTCTCTGCAGGTTCTTCCAGCATATTTTTTATTTTTGTGCTGACATTTTTACATATGAATATAATGTATTTTAAGCTAGGTGAGCAACATGCAACAAGCAACAAAACCTTCACCAACCCTTTTTTGAAATACAGGTGGCTGTATTATAGTACAATAAGTATATATTGTTCAATGTTTATCAGGGGTCAGATGATAAGCCAAGATGACTACCACACGATAGCAGATTATGACTGCATGGGACAAGAAGAAAGAAATAATATTATTCAAAACAAAGGAGAACAGGTACAACATAAAAACACTTCTGTAATTGACATGCTTCTGCCAACATGGCAGCTAGGAATCCTCTGGCGTTTCGAGATCTGTGTTACTCAGGGTTAGCCTTGGCTTGATTTTGTGTAGAATATTCATGTGTTTCAATAAAGGTCCGCAGGCCTTTTCTGAGTTCAAAAAACAGGATGCACTGTGGTCTACAGTAAAAGCACTTGTTGATACACTGCCCCATGATGTTGGAAAAAGTAAGCATACAGTGTAAGGAAAAGCGCTTTAAAAATTATATATAGGCGAAAACCCCCCTCCTCCATTCAATGTTGTTCCTTGGGCATGTGGCTAGCTCACAGTACCCAACTTTGGCCATTTAGACAACATTGCAAGGGGAAGGGAGGGGGAGCGTACAGTCGACATTAGTCATTTCACACAGCCAATTTTGGGAGCATTATAAGGGGTAATGTATCAACACATTTTGATTTTTACTGTAACTTCGGTGCAAACAACACCATACAAGGCACGGTGAATATAGTGCAACTTGTTTTATTTTTCTTAATTACTTGTTATTTAATAACTATATTAATATTAGTTTCTGAAACTATTTGACAGCTTGCCAAGACTTGTCTATCATTATTATCAAGACTAACCAGAGACCAAACTATAAGATATATACTGGTGATTGTGGATGATCTGTTGAATGTAAGTACATTATACAACAACATTATCCCTTCACAGCTAACTAGTTTGACCTAAGTTTTTGTCTTCCACCAAAGACATCTGTTGTAATTAGCTTAATGATACTATTCATGTAGGATTGATTGTAAAATGATAAATATGTACTCCACTATGTTAATTCTAAGGAGCAGACAATTTTTCATGTGAATTCACAAAAAACAATATTGCACTGTGTGACCACCCATGCGACACTACTCGCACATGGTGAGATTTGTCACATGTACCATCGCACGAATGGATACACAGAGTGTTCTTTAATTTTTGTGATGTTGGATACAATGTTTTATACCACACCATGGAAAATACAGCCAATCAGAAAGCAGGAAAGCCATTGCGTATTCTTCGGTATATCACTCTTCCTTCCCATCATGCACTGCATGTCAAATCTACGCATTTGCATTTTCTATGGTGTGGGATAAAATGGTTATACAATGGTTTCTCGAGGCATACCGTGGATAACCCACTCGTCACTTGTATTTTCTTTGTATACACACTCGCCTAAAGCCTCATGTGTATACTAGAAACTACAAGTGACTTGTGGGATATTCCACAGTATGCCACTCGAAGCCATCATATAACTAGTATGTATAAAAAATGTAAAAGTAACCCATAATGTTTTCTTAAACGTTTTAGGAGGATAAAGGAAGAGTAGCTATATTCCATGATTTCACCAAGAAGTAAGTAAAACATTCATAGTTGGCAAGTAATGATAGTGCCTTGACTTGGATCAGCCCAGAGGTTGTTTCTGGGTTCGATCTGTGAGTTAGCCATGCCCTGACTTAGATCAACCCAGAGGTTGTTTCAGGTTCGATCTGTGAGTTAGCCATGCCCTGACTTAGATCAACCCAGAGGTTGTTTCAGGTTCGATCTGTGAGTTAGCCATGCCCTGACTTAGATCAACCCAGAGGTTGTTTCAGGTTCGATCTGTGAGTTAGCCATGCCTTGACTTGGATCGGCCCAGAGGTTGTTTCAGGATATTGATAAAAATTGAAGGTTTTTTTTAGGGTATGAAATGGTCAAATAAGGTTGTCATAAAGTTTCTTTTTGTTATTTTTTTATCATTCTAGAAATAATGTCAATCTATGGTCGTCATTTCTTGGTCTACTGAACAGACAAGATCAGTTCATAATCAACCAGGTAAGCTTTGCCAGACCGTACAATAATCCAAATCAAAAGAGAGCTGTAACAAATGAGAGTTGAATGAGTTTCTGCAGAGTTCAATGCAGCAGCATACACACACTTAATGACAATGGTAATAATGATAATGTGATGATGATAGAGATGATCATAATGATCACAGTGTTGTTGATGATGGTGGTGATGGAAGTGTAATGATATTGACCAGTGATGACAATTATGAAGGTGTTGGAACTGATGATGATGATTATAATGATGGTGGCGAGGTTAATAGTGATGATGGTGATAGTGATCAATAGTGATGGTCAAGATGATGATCATGATCATTGCTAATAGTGATGATGGAGATGGCAGTCAATAATGGCACTGGTGATAATGATGATGATGACGACAACGACGACAACAACGACAATACATGCAAAAGTACATTTTTTCTAAGCAGTACATGATGTTGTTTTGATCCTAGGCTGCTGTCATTACAGCCAAACTGGCCTGTTGGGGTAAGGCACGCTTGCCTGATAATGATCTGAATTTCTTCTTGACATGGCTCAAAGATCAACTAACAAGCCAAGTAAGTTTCAGTGTAATATACACGCGTACCAATATGCTAAGCCTAACAAACATCTTTACTGCAATTCTCAATATTGAAATATTCTGAGAACTCAGACATTTCAACAGCTTATTGTGAAATTCAGACCATTTGTCATTCTCTTTAGAATAAGATTCTTTGTTTGAGTTGTATCCATATTCATGTGTCTTCTCATGCGCAACCTTAGAACAAAGAAATGATACTCTAGGGAATGACATGTGGTTTGAAATGGGAAAACATTATGCCCATGCTAAAAAATATCTATTTCTTTTTCATGTTCCTTACCTAGGAGTGTGAGTATCTTCATAGTGTTGCTCAGTGTCTTCAACTGATGCTAAGAATTGAGTCCTACAAACAAGCCTTCTTCAAGTTGGAGGGCATCACTAGGTATTGATCTTTGAAGTCTGTTATAAATCTTGCTTTCTGATTGGCTGGGGTGCATGCTTTATGAGAACGCACAGCATGCATGCATACTTTCTATTTCATCATTTGTATTAAAAATAGCGGCAGTTATTTGTATTTTATAAAATTAAGAAATAAAAGACTTGCTCTGCAGTTATAAAGCACTTGGAAATTGGCAGAACATTTGAGAAGTGTTGAGAAGCACTTTGCTATGCATCATGCTTCTCTTGACGCTTCTCTTGTATTCTGCCGATTTTTGCATGCTATATGACTGCACGAAGCATGTATGCACGTTTTCTATTACCTCACCAAAGACACTGATTATTTCTTGTGTATTTGTATCAAGTGTTGTAGCCGCATTGTTGAAGAGTAACATTGGATTCCAGCTTCAATATCAACTAATATTCACCTTGTGGCTGCTCTCCTTTGATCCAAGAATTGCTGAGCGAATGATTGGGTAAGTTTTCACTACATAATATAATTGGAAAAAAACTGTTGTACATCTATTTTTATAATAGGTCTCCAGCATGATGACATTTTATATCTACACTTCCATGTCCTTTTGGTAGCATCATCATCATCATCATCATATTATCATCATCATCATCATCATCATCATCTTCATCATCTTCATCATCATCATCATCATCGTCTTCATCATCATCATCGTCTTCATCATCATCATCATCATCGTCTTCATCATCATCATCATCATCATCATCATCACCTTCATCATCTTCATCATCATCACCACCATCATCATCATCATCTATCATCATTGCCATCGTTATCATCACAACTGTCTTCATCATCAATGACAACATCATGACTATCATCATCATCAACATCATTATCTTCGTCATCACCATCATTAGAGGTAGCACCCTCATCATCAATCATCATCATCCCTATCATTATATCATCATTATATCATCATTATTTCATCATTATTGTCTTCATCGTTAGTATCATGATCATCAACATTGTCCCCATCATCATCATCATTATTCTATAGACCATTTTCTTAATGCATGTATATTGTGTATTTTTAGGAATAATGCTGTGATTCCAGTGTTAGCAGACATTCTGAGGGAGTCAGAGAAAGAGAAGGTCATAAGAATCATTATTGCAACCATGAGGGTGAGAAATGTTAATCAATAGTATGTACATATATACCTGTGTTACACTAAAGACTAACAGCACCTTGCTGCTGTTGTTGCTGCTGTTGTTGCTGCTGTTGTTGCTGCTGTTGTTGCTGCTGCTGTTGTTGCTGCTGCTGTTACTACTGTTGTTGCTGCTGCTGTTACTGCTGTTGTTGCTGCTGTTGTTGCTGCTGCTGTTGTTGCTACTGTTGTTGCTGCTGCTGTTGTTGCTGCTGTTGTTGTTGCTGCTGTTGTTGCTGCTGTTGTTGCTGCTGTTGTTGCTGCTGCTGTTGTTGCTGTTGTTTGCTGCTGTTGCTGTTGTTGTTGACTAATATTTCTACCCTATTCTTTCTCAGAACCTTATTGAAAAACCAGAAGAGAAGAAACGCGAGACATCCGTAGCTCTCATCCAAAACAAGCTTTTACAAGTAAGCATAATACATGTATTTGTCAAGAGTAAACAGGCATTATTGAGCATTATAGAAACGAAATCATTTTCAGAGCATGTGAAGGCGGTGTTCGCACTCTTCCCGTAAAGGATTGTGGGAGTGGTGCGAAATTTTACCTGTAACATGTGCAAACTTTCTTCTCTCTTTTATCATATACCCCAAAACACAATGTTACAAGTGGAATATTTATTAATAACATTTTTGTGATATTATTGTTTAGGTCCTATCCATACTAAACGGCAAGCCGTGGGCAGATGAAGATATCCAGGTAGTTTTTAGTTCAAACTAAATTTGCCCTAGTTCAGGCGAAGTTAATTATGCCACACAATCCTTTAAGAATAGTCTCTATTATAGTTCCCTGCACCATCTTGAAAGGTAGCTGTGCCTTTGCATCGAAGCGAGACGAATGGGGATCTTGCTATGATAGAGACATCTGAAAAACTGTCCAAGGTATTAGAAAAGGTCTCTATCGTTGCAAGATCACCTCATGTCTCCCTTTGATGCAAAGGTACAGCTACCTTTAAAGATGGTGCAGGGAACTGTGAAGGGGATTATTATCTTGCATTCGACACTATCTGAAAAATACAAAAGTAATCACTAATGGTTTTGTTCAGTTACCATAGTTACCCTTTATTTACTGCTAAGCAAATTACAGTTCTGATTGACATTAACTTATTTACATTTCTCAGGAGGATATTGAATACATCTACGAAAAGCTGAATGAAATTGTACAAGATTTAAGGTGAGTTCATGATATGCCTCTACTCTGATGATATGCCCCATCTTATGATATATTTAAGTTATCCCACTTAATCCTCAATCCTAGAACGATTTATGAAAAGGTACGGTACGGTACTGACTGACGTACACAGTACGACATGCCGTAACATTGAAATGGCTTCCCATTAGAATGGTGATCATATGAGTGGCAAACATACGGTACTGACTTACAGCACGTACACGGTACGACATGCCGTAACATAGAAATGGCTTCTAGGGGCGTAGGCAGGTTTTTTGGTTGGCCGGTTTTTTGGTTGGCAAAATCCTGACTAAGCCCCTTGCTTTCCATTGTCTTTCATCCAATCACAACGCGTAGAACTTACAGTACGGCTACATTACGACTACGAATTTGCCGTATCTTTTCCCACTCATACGAAAACCGCTGTAAAGTTATTACTATATTACCATCTCACCACAGGTAGCCCAAGCTGGGTTTCTGTGGTGTCATATTATAAGAAAATGTATGGGGAACTATAAAAAACCTCAATAAAATCGTCAAAATGTGGAATAAAATGAAGAAATCTTAGCTGACCTTTGAGAAGTTATACCTCTATCGCCCTGCCTGGTTAGAATTCGGATTAAGCCAGTTTTAGCATTTTTTGTTTTAGCAAATCTTCTGTTTGTTCACATATTTCGTTTCCAGTAATTTTGATGAGTACGCGGCTGAGCTTCGATCAGGGAGACTGGAGTGGAGTCCTGTGCACAAATCTGAAAAGTTCTGGGTAAGGATGATTATATTTTGTTCTTTTCTTCTGCAGTTATGTATTTCTTCATTCATTTATTCCTTAAGTTTATCTATCATGTATAATTTTGTGGTCCCCTAAAAATGAACCTCAATCGTGAGACAAACGAATAGGTATCACTCAATTCTTTAATTCTGCCTCTGTTGGTGATGTTGATGATAAAATTGAATTTGACAGCTGCTGCGGATGATGATGATGATATTTAAGATGATCATGGTGGGGATAATGGTGATGATGATGATTTTGATGATGATAACTAAATCATCATTATTATGATGGTGGTGATGACGATAATGATGATAATGATGGTCATAGTAATGATGATGTTGATGATGATGATTGATGTTGAGGATGTTTATGATGATGATGAATGATGATAATGATGGTGATGATGATGAAGATGATGGTGTTGGTAATTGATGGTGATGATAATGATGATTGATGTTTATGATTATGATTATGATGATGAATGATGATGGTGATGGTGATGAAGATGACGATGTTCTTGATGTTATTGAAGATGATGATGGTGCTAATGACATCAAACCTTATTGACCTCGACGAATTGTTCCCATTTTCCACATTTCTTTCTTCCTGTCCATTAATAAGACCCCCTAGAATACATGCACTAGTGATTTCTTATCGTCCACTAACACAAAATGACCTTCCCGGGTAACTTCAAGGCCAGCCACGCCCGATACGACATCATGACCTACATCCCTCACGTATTTACCCGACTCACTAAACACGAAGATATGCTTAGAGTGATAATCAGAAACGAGAATCTCTCCCGTGCACTGGTTGTAGGCTATTCCGACCGGTCGGAAGGTCATTCCGTCCACTGTAATATTTTTGAGCCAACCTCTTCTATTATAAACTCGGATGCAACTATGTCTTGCATCGGTTACAAGGACGTTATCCTCGGTTGTCAAGGCGATGTGTGAGCTGTAGATTCCAGAAACATCGGTAGGACAACCTAACTCCTTGTTGCCAAAATTACAGACGTAATCACCCTCTTTATCAAACACGTGTACGCATTTCATTCCGATATCCGACACCAAAATGCGGTCGTTACTGTCAATTTGGATTCCAGAAAAATTGGACATCCTGTCTTGAAATTTGCTTGGCCTAGCGATGACTCGAGTGGTAGATTTTGAACCCTTTTCCAAAACATGAATGCGGCTTAATACAGAATCGCACACATAGATTGTATCTTTAGAATCTACTGCTACACCTCTTGGTCTAATCGTTGGGACATCATCATCATCATCAAAGTCAATCAACTCTAGGTCATCTATAAGATCACCGCTAGAAGACCATACAGCTACTCGACTGTTGTTGGTATCAGAGACTATGAACTGTCCAAGACTGTTAATCGCAATATCACTAGGTTGGTTAAGCCGAGCATTCCTTAAACTACCGAAATTCCAATAATTGAACGAAGTGAATTCCTGATCATATATTGGGTGTAGGGACCTCTCTTCTACCTTCACAAGCGGCCATTTTAAGAGATTGGACCGCACTGGTAATTGCTTGTGTACTGCGCATGCGTGGATGTAGTGCCAGACTGTTCGATGTACAGATACGACTGAACATAGAAGCGCCTGTCGTTCATCGTAGTGAAACCGCTTCATCACATTAGAACCAAAACTTTTGCCAAATTGTACCTTGGAGGCATGTGTAACCAATGTCATGTTGTTCAAATCTGCTAATGCTTTTTTACATAAAGGGATAGAGATTTCTTGGTCTTCAAAGTTCTCAAGTAAAATTGCAGCAATCTTGACCTTGTAGGCTAAAATTCGATCCTCATCGCCCATTCCTTGGTTGCTAATCGCGCGTGTAGCGCTATGCGAAGCTTGTTTGAAGTTTTCTTTTGCTTTCTCGATGGTTTTGCTGCTCACGGCGTTTTCTTTGTAGTTGCAGTTTTGAACGTGTTGTTCCACGACTTTCATCAGCTGCTCACCCTTCCGTGTCGTGAAATTTATTCTCTTTAATGATTCCATCGCTTGTCGAGCTTCCTTCTCCTCTTCTCTTCGCCTCGGTCTTTTCTCTTTATCTTCCTTACTTTGGTTTATGTGATTATAAAGAAGTTCGATCCCATCGTTAAAGTAGCTGATTGAAGCAATGAGATCTTGTCTAACCATCCCTCGAAGCATCGACTTGATGTCGTTCAGCTCACGGATAATCATTTCCCTGAATCGCAGCTCCGTGATATCGCCGTCTTTAAGGCTGTTTGCAGCTTCATCTTTGACTTTATCCAAAAAGCAATCGACAGTTATCTTCAAGAGGGGCGCCAATACTGCCACAGCCATCTTGGTATATTTTATTCGGACTTCAGTGTGTACACCTCGGACGGAGAATTTTTATATTGGTTCTGTGTTATTGCTTTTTATATCATGGTTTTCACGCGTGACTCTTTTCAGTGCTATTGTTACACGATTCTAGGAATTACCATCAAAGTTTATTCTTATTATTTCCGGCATAAGGTATTCAAAAATACCACAGGACGCCCAAACCAGACTTTTTATCGGCACTAGCCGAGGCGACTGTCAATAAGAAAGCAAAGGTTGACCAATAAGAATTCTGATACTAAGATAATTAGATTGACATTCACTCAAAAGTATTCGGAAATTAAGATATATATTTTTATTTCAGAACTGGTTTATTTTCTTTGAAAATGGTAGTCATTAGGGTTTGGAAGATCATCAACTCAGCTGATGATGTTGACAATAAAACCACGTTTTTTCTCGATATTCTTTTTCGAAAATTTAAATTTCTGTTTTAGAAAATTTATCTTTCCTGTGTGGATTATTCTTTTCTAGTAGATAGTTTTAAGTAAGAATAGCCAAAAACCAATGTATGAGTATAAGATATAGTTTTGGGCTCCCTGTGTTAAGATAGACTCGTTTGGACACGTCTTGTTCATGTGTTGTGAACTGAAAGCACAGTTTCCTATTTGAGTCACAGGAGACATCTCTATTACTTAATCATCGTAAAAAAATCTCTGAAGTTCGGGGAAAATTACCTAGCCTTTCCTGTAGTATAACAGCAAAAATACTGCTAATTTGAGGTGCAATTTTTAGTCACAAATGAAGAATATTCTTGAGAATTAATAAAAGACAAATTTGTATATTCTATTTATTAAGTAAAAAATTCCATGTTTGATCCAGTCCAATATTATTTATGTCAACAGAGAGAAAATGCCCATCGCTTGAACGAGAAAAACTTCGAATTGCTGAAGTAAGTATTCAATTCAATAACTATTTACTTTAGTAGTCTTTTTCTTTCTTATTTTTCTTGTAATTCTTTCGCTTAGCAGCAATAGAGTTCAGAGATTTAATTTTACGAACGACTTCCGTTACAAGCTACTTCCGGTGGGCTTGGTTTAGGTTATTTCCAGTTTTCGTTCTTGTCTGCGCACATTAAGTCATGTCCTATTTTTATTTATTTTATTTAGAGACTTTCACTTAACTAAACGCAGGAGAAAGTTAAATAAAAAAGAGGAGACAAACAATAAGGCTCGCTAAGTTACAGAATTCTGATTTCTGACAACGGAATAGTTTTGTTATAAACCTCTTTCAAAATTATCTTGGATGTGAGGCTAAGGGGCCTTTTTAATGAGAAGAAGTTGTCCCTGATACCAGGGTTACCCTCCTCCCAGGATTACCCTAGGCGAGCAAACGTTTCCCTGATTTTTTTTTTTTTTTTTTTTTGTAAATCAAGGTCAAGTGTTTACATGATATATTTTCACATGCTTTGGCTCCAAGGATTACCCTGCTGGTAGGGTTACTCTTATTGCGAAAAAAAGTTATCCTTGTACCCGGGAAGACTTCTCGAAATTACAAAAGAAATGGCTCAGATCCAATCATAAAAGTCTTTGTTCCCTGGTTTGTTTTTCTCCACTTCATGGAAATATTTTTTCCTCTCTTCTCTTTCCAGGATTCTAGCTTACCTAATGGACTCCTCAACAGATCCCACCACTCTTTGCGTCGCTGCTCATGATACAGGGGAATATGTCAGACACTTTCCACGAGGAAAAACGTATGCCCAAAAAAAATCGCAATATTCAGTTTATGCATGTTAGAATAATTTTAATATAGACTTGAATATAGAATTTTGGGCGCTATGTTTTCTCAAACGAAGTCTATGGGAGTAAATCGAGCGGTCTATGCTCAAGGGTGATTGTTCAAGAGAAACTACCAGCTGAGTTGATCTTCAGAACAAACTCAAGGTCAACCAATCAGAATTGAGGATTCGACATCGTATTTTGATTAGCATTTCCCATTATTTTGCCAAGAGAATTTATGAAATACGAGTTCTTCCTTCTTTAAATTAATCGTAAATGCTAGTCGAACTCATGGCGGAATTTTATTTCAATCAACAAGAAAAGTCTACATTGTATACTCGGAAAATGCTCGAAAAATGCTAACCAAAAATAGTGACCCATAGTTCCTTTCGGGGAAGGCGATCAGCTCAGCTGGCAGGAAAGACGAGTTAAAACAGTTTTGTAACGAAATATATGCGATTCGTCTACTTTGGAAGATAACTCCGAGCGTTTTGCCAGGCTACTTGTGTTACCTCTGAAGGGTCCGCCATCTTGGATTTGGAAGAGCTGACAATGCGTAGAGGGTCCAAGGGGTGTCCTAATCCCATTTCCCAGCCCAAAATTTTGCAATATCCCAGTTCCTTTCATGTAAAATCTCAGTACGAGTTATAGAGTTAAAGTTGGAAATTTTGCAAAATCACAATTCAAGTAATTGCTAAATCCCAGTCCCAGAGTCATTTAAAATCTCAGTACGAGTTATAGAGTTAGAGTAAGAAATTTTGCAAAATCCCAATCCCAGTACTGAATCCCAATCCCAGTACTGAATCCCAATCCCAGTACTGAATCCCAATCCCAGTACTGAATCCTAATCCCAGTAATGGCTAAATTCCATTTCCAGAGCATGAAACCACAGTTTTCAAGCCCCAAAAAAGGCGAATCATTTTAGCACCCATTTCACCCCTTCAGGACCCTCTGAGTAGCCTGGACACGAGGCTAGTAATGATTTCTTTGTTTAGTGTTATAGAGTCGTTGGGCTGTAAAGAGAAGGTTATGAGGATGATGACCCATGATGATCTTAGTGTCAGGAAAGAAGCTTTATTAGCAGTACAGAAAGTCATGGTACATAATTGGTAAGTATGGCTCGTAATACACGGGGGGCGTATCCAGGATTTCCATCCATGTCACACCATCCAACCCTGGCCATACCTCCCCTCCCTCGTAACAAAAGCACGTGCCAGGGGAAAAAAAGGGAAAGAGACTCTTCGAGATAGGTGATTGTGCACGTTCGCGCTCGCTGACGTCGAAATGGTTTATATAATAGGTCGTTTTTCTCAATAGTATTTTGAGCACAGACTTTATCTTTTCAGGGAATATCTTGGTAAACAGCTCAAGGATGTATAATGAAGATTTCAAATCAAACTATTCCAATTGAATTCAATATCATAATACTAGTAAATGAACAGGGGGTTGCTATGGGTGAACGTAGAATCATACGCACGGAATCGTACAATTTGCCGTCGAAAGACACACGTGCGGTATTACATGCGACGTTGCAAAAATTAAAGATCACACCGTGTGACCAACTGTACGACGGCGCTGATGACCTCACACTGAAAAAGTAGAAACGAATTTTACCTTTTGCAACTTCGCGCGCGACGATCCTCACCGTGTGAAGACAACGTCGCACGGGTGGTTACATGGTGCGATCTAGTTTTTGCGACGTCTCATGAAAAATCTCATCGTGTGTCCACATCTTTAATAAGTGTTTCCATGACATTGTCGGAAATCATAAAGTTTTCAAATTTTCATTTTTAGGCTATAGAAAGATTTAAAAAAATTGAAACAATATAAAGGTAGTTGAATGGGTGAATCATCCTAGATAATTCATTTTTCATTAACAATTCAATTGAAAAAAAAGATTATACATCTTAGAGGAAGCAAGATTGATACAAATGGCTATTGCATACGAGTAGATAGCATCGGAATACTATATACCTCTTACATTATATTCCCATTGCAACTCAACTTGGAGGACAAAGCTATAGAATTTACTCTCTTGAGAATTGAAATTCTTGTATCATCCAAAAAGAGCTTCTCTCATAATTGCTGCAAGGAGCCTATTGGTTTTTTTGTTTTTGTTTTTGGCTACATTACTTTGCTTAGTTTTAATTTCAATTTGGCCCGAGCACACGACTGGTCGTCGCAAGAGTAGTATCCGTTAATGCACAACGTGTAACGTCCGAGGAATGGACGCTATGATAGTGCGATCTCCTCTCGTTGCAAGCCGGTGATGTGGCATGCAAAGTCCAATCGTGCGCCTTCGCCTTTCGAGGCAGTTTACATGAAGGTAGGGGAGAACCGTTGGAAAGGAAAACAAAAGACATGTTCCTAGCGCCAGTGTCGCCCTACTTTCATGTGGACAGTCTCTTACAAGGTTGGGTGACCCTACAGCTAGTGCTACCTCTTGTTCTAGGTGTCCCCTGGAGAAGGAAAACAAAAGACTTGTCCCTAAAACCATTGTCGCCCTACCTTTATGTGAACGTAGGATTACTTCTTGTTTTTGGTGACCCTTGGGAAAGAAAAGCAACACTTGACCCTAGCAACTGGGACACCCAACTCTCATGTAAAGGCCTATTAGACTTAACTTTTCAATTTTATTTACATATGATTTTCATATAATAATTTTTTGGGTATTTTTCTCTGGTCATGCAATTTATAAATAATTCTTGTGATTGCTAGATTAATCATATTCCAATATTATTAATAGAATTAATTCTTACTAATAAAATCTTTGCTGGATAAATTGTATATGTTTGCAATTATAATACACTTTGTACAAGTCCCTCATTTCTTGTTTTCTGTTTACTGAAGGAAACAGTAGATTGTATTTGCTTCACGTCCCTTTGATTTCTTTGGGAATCAAGGGTTGTGTAGCAGTAGTGCCTCTCACCTTTGAGGTCTCGGGTTCGATTCCTGGACTTGGCATCAGATGTGAATAGAGTTTGATGGGCATTTATTCAAGGGTTTTTCTCCCTCCCTAAAACCTAACAAGCTATGTGAGTTAGCCGTGCCCTGACTTAGATCAGCCCAGAGGTTGTTTCAGGGTTTGATCTGTGAGTTAACCATGCCCTGACTTAGATCAGCCCAGAGGTTGTTTCAGGGTTTGATCTGTGAGTTAGCCGTGCCCTGACTTAGATCAGCCCAGAGGTACGTTGTTTCAGGGTTCGATCTGTGAGTTAGCCATGCCCTGACTTAGATCAGCCCAGAGGTATGTTGTTTCAGGGTTCGATCTGTGAGTTAGCCGTGCCCTGACTTAGATCAGCCCAGAGGTACGTTGTTTCAGGGTTCGATCTGTGAGTTAGCCGTGCCCTGACTTAGATCAGCCCAGAGGTACGTTGTTTCAGGGTTCGATCTGTGAGTTAGCCATGCCCTGACTTAGATCAGCCCAGAGGTACGTTGTTTCAGGGTTCGATCTGTGAGTTAGCCATGCCCTGACTTAGATCAGCCCAGAGGTACGTTGTTTCAGGGTTCGATCTGTGAGTTAGCCATGCCCTGACTTAGATCAGCCCAGAGGTACGTTGTTTCAGGGTTCGATCTGTGAGTTAGCCGTGCCCTGACTTAGATCAGCCCAGAGGTACGTTGTTTCAGGGTTCGATCTGTGAGTTAGCCGTGCCCTGACTTAGATCAGCCCAGAGGTACGTTGTTTCAGGGTTCGATCTGTGAGTTAGCCGTACCCTGACTTAGATCAGCCCAGAGGTTGTTTCAGGGTTTGATCTGTGAGTTAGCCATGCCCTGACTTTGATCAGCCCAGAGGTTGTTTCAGGGTTTGATCTGTGAGTTAGCCATGCCCTGGCTTAGATCAGCCCAAAGATTGTTTCAGGGTTTGATCTGTGAGTTAGCCATGCCCTGGCTTAGATCAGCCTAGAGGTTGTTTCAGGGTTTGATCTGTGAGTTAGCCATGCCCTGGCTTAGATCAGCCCAGAGGTTGTTTCAGGGTTTGATCTGTGAGTTAGCCGCGCCCTGGCTTAGATCAGCCCAGAGATTGTTTCAGGGTTTGATCTATGACTTAGTTGACCCTCTGTTGACTTTGCTCAACCCAGTTTTGATGAATTCAGTTTCTAATACCTCCTTTCGGCAACTAGTATCAATAGACCTTTTCAGCTTCGTTGTTTGTTGTGCTCATTTCAGACCATGTGATGCCACTCTTGGGAGTTGATTCTTTCATGTGTAAATATTTTAACAAAAGAACATTTCTCAAGGGAATGTCATGTGGTCTGAAATGGGCAATTTGCATACGAAGCTAAAAAGGTCTATTAGTCTGCACTGAAATGAAGGAAGCGTGACGTACCCTACTACTTGATCATGAGCTAACTACCTTCATGTAGAATGTCTTAGATGACTGTAAACGCCCTAGGCGTATTATTAGTCATTTTTTGGAGAAAGTCAAGTTGTCGTGTATCTTCCTTAAACCCTTTATTCACGTGCCGTTCCTGTACGGGTGACCATGGACTTCCATCCTCGCTCGTTTCCGCTACGGTAGACAGCTCAAAAGTAACATGCGCCCCGGGAGACGTGCGTGACCTCTTTCTTCCATTGGATGTCACGTTATTTGCTGGATCCCTAACAGCGTCACGCAAGGAATCATCATTGGACGTTAATCCATGGTTTAAAAATGATATCACTCGAGCTCCTTTCTTCTCGCTGTTTACACTGAGGAATCGTGGTGGCTTATCTATAGGATTACCGTTAAGGTCTGGCGATAAGTCGTCTGTAACGGACGTCCTCGCGGAGGTGTTCTGCGGCTCAGGTGTCTGATACGTCATTGTTTCATCGTTAGGATTCGAGAGAACGTTTCTTTCAGGGTGAAGCAATATGATATAAAGTTTGGGTAAAAACAGACAACCCATGCAGGAAAAAGCGGTGATGAAAAAAGTGAATGTCACAACCAGGATTCGACTGACTCCCACGACGTATCGATAGGTAGGGATGAAGGCGATGAGGATAATACCAAGCAGGATTGTAGTGAAGCTGATGAACTTAGCCTCGTTGAAGTTCTCGGTCTGGTTTCTTTCTTTAAAGGATATGAATGTCGCAATAATAAGAACGGCACATGGGAATGCAATGGTGATGATACGGGAAATTTGAAACGCTTGTTTGCATTCGAGCAAGCGTGTCCCATCCTCTTGGTTCAAGAAGTGGACTGCTGAAGGATTGATGCACTGTCGAACTGTTACCAGTATCAACTGCAACACAATTAGACCTCCCACCAACAAAACCTGACTCCAGTCTTGGCGCATGTCTTGCAGACGGGTCACCGCTGACCGTACCTTTTTATTAGCGGCTCGTGTTTTAGACAACAAGAATGCAGGGTACAGCATAGTCAGTAGTTCGAATAGAGATTCGATTCCACTGCAGGACTTATTCGATGGCTCGAAAACGATAAACATTATGGCTTTTATAAACGATAGATACAAAATAGTAAAGAACAGTATGGTATGGAAAAGAGTCGAACCAGCCACGACAGGCGTGCTGCGATACCTTATGTATATGCTGATTATAATCGTGTTTATAACAACGCCAATGATGCTGATGGTGAGAATAGATATTGCTCCAGGAGTTGATAAAGTAAGGTACACCACAGCCCTTTCTAAACAGGCTGTCCTTTCCTCGTTAGCATAGTGTGTATCGTTACATTTCGTACAAGATAATGAACCAACTACAGAACTGTACCACCCCTTCTCGCACTTCTGACAGTTCCAACAGCATTCTGATTGGCCAACGACTCGTTCACCAGGCTGGCAGACACGAAAGCAGTTGGACAGCGGTCGAGTCCCTCCAGTCCATTTGATCAGAGAAGTGTTGATTTCAAATTTTGGTTTTTGGTTCGTCTGGGACCAAAAGTAGAATCCCACTTCAACATATCCTACACTATTCTCCTTTATCTGCACATTTCTGATAGTATATCCACTGAGTGTCCTATCTCCATTAGCATTGAATTCTACTTCAGCGTGATCTGCACCTTTGAAACTTGTATTCTTTACATACTGTAATACCTCGTAAGGACTTATGGGATCCTTAGGATTCCAGCAACCACCTCCTCGTGCGCATGACAACATGTTCCTAAACGCATGCGCTGTTGCGTTTACAGCGTCGATGACATTGGCAATTGCTTCGGTGTTGATGGTATGTCCTGGTGGTAAAGTCTCTGTAGACTCACACGGCCTCTTGCCGTTGCTATGGTTACTAGAAGTGCAGTCTAGTACCTGCTCCATGTACGCGGTGAACCATGGGATATGCCGAACGTCTTGTATTTGCAACTTATTTATGTACTGTATAAACTCATTTACTCGCTTCGAACGAATTGAAAACGTAAAAACTCCCTCGAGCATTGTTTTACTGACATTAAATTTTGTCACCGTTGAGCTCCAAGCATCGCTTGTGATCCACGTACGATCAGTGATGTTGAGTTTTTGAGCAGTCTGAAGAAGAATCTCTCCTTGATTGGCATAGCTAAAAACAATCACCACCTTCGCCCTTGCCGAGTTCTTCAGCGTGACTAAAGTGTTATAAACATAATCGTTAGCCATGTCTGAATTAAAAGGAATGTATTCGTCATAAGCAATACAAACATTTAGACTTCTTGCTGTCTTCTTGAATGTAGCAGCTCCCATTTTACCATAATCATCATCACTGGCTATGAGAAATACATAATTCCATTCAAAATGTCGGACAAAGTCGGCCATGGCTTTAGCTTGGTACTCGTCTGAAGGAACGGTCCTTAAGAATGACTTGTAGCGCGTTTTGTCGCTTAGAATTCGGCTTGTTGCAGCGTAACTTATCTGGGGAATGTCATATAGTCCAAGAAGGCTAGCAATTGGGATGGCAATCCATGATAAGGCAGGCCCTATCACTGCTGTTATCTTATTGTCACTCTTTACTTTATGGCCGCGGTCGCAGTAATCACTTTGAGGATAACACACCGAATTTGCTCGATATTTTGCGACAATTTCGATCGCGCTGCTCATGGCTGATGGTATATTATAACAAGTGTTATCAATCTTGAAGCCCAGGGTAGTATTGGGAAGAAAAGACGAATTGTTGATCGATTCCACGGCATAAATCATCGCCATTGACCACATAAGTCCATCTTTGTAAATCCTAGCGCATTTGTCTGGAGTATCTCTGAATGTTATCGGGAATAACCCTTGTAATAAGACGTCGCCAGTTTGGAGTAAACTTGTCTTGCTGTCGAAGGCTTGACTGCATTTCACAGAAGACATAGACATTATTACAAGAATAATGAATGAATACATGGTAAAAGGCAAAAATTGTAAGCCAAATAAAGTCCTTTTTTCTCGTAGAAGAAATGACTGTTCTTTGTGCACAGTGTCTGGCTCTAAACCTAAGTGGCTTTCGATTCAAGTTGATCCTACGCCGAGTCGAAGCGACTTGCGCAGCTGTTCAAAATTATGTAAAACAAATATTTTTTACATGTTGTTTGTCTCTCATGACAAAAGCTCTGTCAAAAAATCGAGAAAACACTAAACCTGTGTTCATAAAAAACCGACACTTTGTGTAAAAATAACGAACCCAAATGTTGTCTAACAATATAATTGGCTTTTCATTCAAACATCTCTAACTCGTTCAGAACACTTGTTTCGCTTTTTCTAATCATTTCCATGGTAACTTGGTCTAATCTTACTATTCACATTTATGCTGATGGTTTTCAAATTTAATTATTTGAATGCTAGATAAAGTTATGAAGCGAATTTGCGTTCGTATGATATCTTCTTTTCCAAACTTCGAAATATCTTCTTTTCTCGTTGTCAAAACAAGTTTCAAATTCAAAAGCGAAAAGCTCACCAAACTAGGAACAGTTTAGAAAGCTTCAAAATGCTGAAATACAGTGAATAATTCGAGAATTTAGAAAAAGAAAAGGTTTAGGGAAAGATAGGATCGAAATTAAAGCGTTTATTTGTGTTTATTTGATACTTTTAGTGATAATTCGCTACGACTTCTCATGTTATCCGACCATACGAAACCCGCGCCATTTTTCCGACCTAAATGTAGTACCGACCTTTTCAAAACATCATTTCCTTCACCGAGAGCATCTTCATCTACCTTTATTTAACTTTTACACTGGGTTTTTCTTTCAGCTTTCTTATGAAGATGACTGTGTTTACATTTGTTGACAATTTTTTGATTATAAGTATTCAGATGGCAAGAGTAAACATTTGAAATTTCATGAAATATTCAGTGTGTTCTTTCTTGAATAAAACCTGTCATAATTCCGTAAATAAAAAGTGTACAACCTCAGCTTTCTCAATATTACCGCTTTTTTAATTTTCCAAATGTATTCATTACCAAGCTAATCCTATTATCTGATAAAAGAATTAATTATTTTATATATTCGACATGAACTATACACTGAGAAGATAAATAAAATTGCTTGCTTTACGAGTTGTCTTTTTACACCTTGTTTGAGCATTTTCCTGAATAATAAATTAAAAAAAAAAAAAAGAAACTTTCTTAGTTATTGTAGCCTCTAATTCTCTTGTTTATATATTTTCAAGCTTTATGAAACGATCTCAAGCTCTTAAAACAAGTTAAGCACTGGTATCGACGGTCATTAGTAATACTCCGTTATAAGCAAGCAAAAGTCAGTATACATTTGTTTATCACAAAAATGACAAGAATCGATGCACTAACGTTCATATAGACAATCTATTTTGAGTCTAAAAGCCGTACGTAACATGGCGGTGTCTTTTTGAGTCCGGGTGAATAAAGACCTTTCATACCGACCACACGGTCGATGTAGAGTTTAGTTGAATAGAAAGCTGTGACTGGGTAGTGTTCCTGGAAGCTCTTAAGATTGGCATCGCAAGTGAGTGTAGTTTGTTTCGAGGGTTGACTTCCCTTAATTCGAGGGTTTTGCTCCTGACCGCTCAGTTTTCCTTCCTCCGTAAAACCTAAAACGCTAAATTCTAATTCGATGATCTGTGAGATAGCCGTGATCTGACTTGATAAGTCAGTCCAGAGATTGTGTTTAAAGGTTAATTTGAAGGCTTCCAAGTGCCTCGCCTACTATATGCAGCTGTTTTTCCAGACCTCCCAGCCCCCTATCTTACCTCCCTCCCTTCCTCCCTCCCTTCCTCCCTCCCTTCCTCCCTTCCTCCCTCCCTCCCTCCCTTCCTCCCTCCCTCCCTCCCTCCCTCCCTCGTTCGCTCCCTCCCTCCCTCCCTCGCTCGCTCGCTCCCTCCCTCCCTATCTCTTCTTCCCTCTCTCTCTCTCTCTCTCTCTCTCTCTCTCTCTCTCTCTCTCTCTCTCTCTCTGTTTTTCTATTGCTCACACTTTCCCGCCAAACTCAATCCCGCCGAATTGTTTACGACGTCCGACGTGCAATATCCATTACAGTGTTAGCACCATGTTCATTATCACCCAGCGGCTAACCCGACATCAATACGCTATAGTCATGACCTCAGCATGAAACAAAAAATATTTTCAAAACTTGTTTTTACATTGGCCTCATATTTACAATTACTTCTATGTAACGTAGAAAAAAACCTTCAAACAATGAAAAAAAAGCATCATTATCGATCCTAAATTACAATATTTTGTCACCTTGTCATCATTCAAATGTCATTTGGTACTGTAGGAAACTCATTTCTCTATCGTCAATCGAGAAATTTTGACAAAAGTCATTCAAGATGCTGTCTAATCAGATATAATCGTTTCTATCGTTTGTTTAGGATTTCTACATCCTTATTTTTGATGATGGTCTATTTTTGTGTTATAGTGATTGGCATGTTGTTTTAAAAGTTCGCGCATGCTCTTAAACAATGAGGCCCTTTGAATCATATCATCAATATGTTCTTTCCTCTCTCCCTCGAACTCTTATTTTATTCCTTTCTGAATTCATTCATTCTTCCATTCTCTTTTTCGTTCGAATTCTGTCCCTTTTTTTCTAAACATTTTGATAATAATAATAATGATAATAATAATGATGATGATGATGATGATGATGATAAAAGCATCTATGCGTTTAAGAACTGCTAGCTAATAATAATGATAATAATAATAATAACATTTAATAATAATAATAATAATAATAGTAATGATAAGAATTTTTAATAATAATGATAATTTATTAATTCCTTTAGAAAGATAAATAATGATAATAATAATGGATGATGATGATAATAATATAATAATAATAATAATAATAATGATAATAACAACAACAACAACCTCAACAACAACAATAATAATAATAATGATGATGATGATGATGATGATGATGATGATGATGATGATGATGTTGATGATGATGATGATGATGATGATGATGATGATGATGATGATGATGATGATGATGATGACATTCTACATAGTAGCTCTACATTCATCAATTGAGCATGATAAATAATCGAATAGAATCGAATAAATAACGATGCGACTACATTTCTTATACACCTGCTCTGGTTCTTCAATAATCTGTTTTTGTTTTCTCTCTTTTTCAACAAGAATAATATAAAGCAGCACTCACTTTTCCTTTTTCATTATTCAGTTCTCTAACGTGACCAAAACATCTCAAGCTAGCATCTTTAAGTTTCTAGAACTGAAACTTTTATAGACAAAAATCAAAAGAATATAAGAATTTCTTTCTTACAGAACGTATTACAGTTTTCTCTTAAACTGAATAATGCTATAAAAAATCATATACTCCCACAATGAATAATAATATTGCGAGTAATAATAATAATAATATTGAGAATAATGATAATATTGAGAATAATAATTGTAATTTGTAATGACAGACGTTGTCATTTGCAAATGAATTTACGACTTTAATTAAAATTTCAAGTATTAATTCAGCAGTCATTCCGTTATCGAAATTGCATTAAAACGTCTGATATCAAACCACCAGCAGAGTACTCATTACTGTCTTGAAGTATATCTTGAAAAAGACCAATAATATCTCAGACTTGTGAAAAATTCTATTGACTGTTGAAGTGGCCAGTTTATATAATGAGACAAGGTTTTTTCCTCAGCTGTGCCGGATTTTGAGCTTTAAATAACCGATTCTTTTCAGACAAATCGTCATTTTATACGTATTGCCATCCAACACAACTGCAGTTTAAAGGTAAGCATTAATCTAAGTTCGAAGTTAACTTTTAAAACTCGAGCTCCTACCGTTAGGATTGTGTTTGCCGTGTTTTGCTCCTGAAGGATCACTTTGTGCTAGCGATACTGACTGTGAAAAATTCGAAATATATGGTAAGTTTAGTTTTAAAATCAAAAGGTTATTTTTAAATCTAATTCTATAGATATCAAAGGTCTAATTGTGAGCATTTAAACTGTTTTTAAAGTTTTTTCCTCCCGACTTGCTGCGAATAAATATAGGCGAAAAACTGACAATGACCGGATTCGTAAACTGAACTACAGACGACTTTTGACGACCAAAAGAAGGGATTATAAATCATTCTATTTTTCTAGATATTGAGCGAAAGTCGCCCTTTGATTAAGGCAGTTCAGGTCATGCAGCCATTATTTTAAGATCTCCACGTCTCGTTCCTAATTTCCACTAGAATATATCTTTTCTCTCGCTGCGTCGAAAGTTAAGTTCTTGCTTCTAACTATATGGAATAACATTAACGCTTGTCCTCAAGACTCATGCTGTTTTCTTTCTGTTTTAAACCATTGTTTACCTACAATTCTTATTTTTGCAAGTTTAATCAGACTACTGGCTCCAAGGTGAAAAGCCATAAACAAGTTTAAAGTAGCTCTCTCTCTCTACTGAAGCACTCCAGTCGGCATTCGTCGCCTCGGCATTCGTCGCCTCGGCATTCGTCGCCTCGGCATTCGGCATCCGGCATTCAGTATGTGATTGCTGATAAATTTCCCTGTGGAAGTGCAGCACTCTTAGACCAAAGATTCGTGTTTAGAATTATCGCAAATTTATACTGATAATCTTTTGTTAATATATACATTTAAAATATGTCAAAATTAAAGATATTTGAATCACTTTGAAATACGATATCGATAGAATACTTTGTTATATTTTTCTGAAACTTTTCTGGAAGTCAAATTCTTCCAGCCAGTATAAGTACTAACTGAACCAACTCAGGTATGCCATTTTGGATAAAAAATTTTTTGTTCAGAATTCGTTTTGTTTCTCGAGCTCTTTTGAAAGACCAAGCAAAGTTATTGCATGAAAATGACTCAATAATTAATTAAAAAATCTTAATAAAAGAGATAAAAAAGTTTTGTCAATTTTTTTTTATTCAAATCAACTGTAGAGTTCCTGATGGTTTCTCGGTTGCATTGTCTCGGCCAAAAAATGCGTAGGATGAAAATTAAAAATATATTTATGTGAAAAACAAAAAATTAAATGATTAAAGTGAAATAAAGAAATATGAAATATAGCATTGTTTTTTAGAAGATTTAGACTTTTTGGTCTAAAGTACACTCCACTGAAAGCGTGAGAAAAAATGGCAAAAGTAAAAGAGTTCTGGAGACAAAAATAAAAATCTACGTGACATTTCCATCTGATAATGTATTAAAAGACGCTATAATTATGATGAACTGATTTGCTTGAGGCATTTTTACAAGCGATCTTTCACTAAGAATATATTTATAGACCCTTTTGATAAATCCTACAATTCTATGTTTTCCGCGTTTGACGTCAAATTTATTCTTTCCAATTTCCGGTTCAAAGAAGCAAATTTCAAAAAAAAAAAAATTTAATATCGGAAAACAAGCATCGTAGGATTTATTAAAAGGGACTACGAACATGTCTAAGCATCAGTTATGTACATATAATACGATGCGTAATGCATAAGTTGCGAGCCTTAATGTGAGCGACTGAAGAAGACTGCCGTTAGGCCTTTGACAACTTCAAGTCGACTGTAAATTGAGCCAGTTCAACTAGAAACCGTGGACAGCTGTTGGATAAGTTGCGAGCCTTAATGTGAGCGACTGAAGAAGACTGCCGTTAGGCCTTTGACAACTTCAAGTCGACTGAAAATTGAGCCAGTTCAACTAGAAACCGTGGACAGCTGTAAGGATACATATAATACGAGTTCGTGTACGTTTAGACAATGTGTTTCATAGCTATAAAAAAGGATATGTGATTCATCTATCGGCAAAAATCATTCACTTTTAATTGCTGCTTTCATATCTATTCTTATGCCTTTTCAAATACATTCGGTTCAAAAATATCCCACATTCGCCTGCAGCAAAAATTGGCTTAACTTAAAGAGAAATTAATAGCATTTTTAGATTTTTTTTAATCGTCGCATTCAGGCTCTTTTCAATTCATGCTTTTTCAAAACCAGGAACTGCATCACATATAGATATAGCGAAAAAATCTGTCGAATTTCTCGGTTTTTTCCTAAACGTGACTGTATACTATTGAACGCTATATTTTTAATTTATTTTAATTTTAATTTATTCCACTTTACCACTCTGAGGTGGACGGAAAGCCTTACAGGTCTAGGACCCAATTACAAAGCAACCGATAGATCGAATTAGAATTTGAAAGGTGATTTTTGTGGAGGGAGGAAAACCGGAGAACCCGGAGAAAAACCCTCGAGACACAGGAGAGAACCAACAAACAACTCTACTCACATACGACACCGAGCCCAGCGAGGCTCGAACCCTGGTCGCCTTGGTGAGAGGCGAGCACTCTCACCGCTACGCCACCTGTGCTTTCGGAGCCCACGAGCCAGCTCGTGCTTGAAAACCGCTGAATTACCATAGCAACATTTAAATCTTATTAGAAGGGATCATAATTATCTTGAATTTCGAGAAAGCAAATTTTCCAAAATATATAAGAATACTTTTCACAAAGCTTGAAAAATGACATAAGATGGTAAAAAAAACTTGTTTTACAAAGAAAGTAAATCTTCGGTTGAATTCGATGCATTTCTCGCTATGGCAAACTGCATGAACTATAACTCGTCGCATGTTAGTGAAATTTAGTTTGTTAGTTCTCTCCTGTACTTCGATGGCTCTTCTCCGGGTTCTCCTGCAGTTTTACCCCCTCATAAAAAAATTCTGAATTTCAGTGCTGGGGCGGATCCAGGGAAGGCTTCAGCGTTGAACGGGCACCTGTCCGCGATTACGCCAAAAAAGGAAATAAAACCTAGCTTGTATTCGATATCTTGATATTTGCAAAACAGGGAGATAAAGTCGACCAAAGATGGGCTGTAACCTTTACAATCAATTGTATTGTTTATCTTCAAAAACATTAGGCATCAAGGTCGATATATTTATTTAGTTCCTTTTTATCCCTTTTCAAAGTTGTGTACAACACTTCATATTATACTTGAAAAATAGGTGTTTTTGGCCCAAAAGCATGGACTATAACCCATGGTTTTGATTGACTTTGGAGATTTTTCACACCTTTTTATTTTGTCCAAAAAGTTGAAAAATAGGTAATTTTGGCCAAAAAGCATGGACTATAGCATATGGTTTTCATCGATTTTTTTTTTTTTTTTTCACACTTTTTTGTTTTCTCCAAAAAATTGAAAAATAGGTGTTTTTGGCCCAAAAGCATGGACTATAGCCCATGGTTTTGATCGATTTTTTTTTTCCACACTTTTTTATTTTGTTCAAAAAGTTTAAAAATAGGTGTTTTCGGCCCAAAAACATGGACAATAACCAATGGTTTCGATTGACTTTGGACTTTTTCCACACTTTTTTATTTTGTCCAAAACGTTGAAAAATAGGTGTTTTTGACCCAAAAGCATGGACTATAACCCATGGTTTCGATTGACTTTGGAGTTTTTTCACACCTTTTTAGTTTGTCGAAAAAGTTGAAACAAAGGTGTTTTTGACCCAAAAGCATGGACTATAACCCATGGTTTAGATTGACTTTGGAGTTTTTTCACACCTTTTTAGTTTGTGGAAAAAGTTGAAACAAAGGTGTTTTTGGCCTAAAAGCATGGACTATAACCCATGGTTTTGATTGACTTTGGAGATTTTTCACACCTTTTTATTTTGTCCAAAAAGTTGAAAAATAGGTGATTTTGGCCAAAAAGCATGGACTATAACCTATGGTTTTCATCGATTTGTTTTTTATTTCCACACTTTTTTAATTTGTCCAAAAACGTGAAAAAAGGTGTTTTTGGCCCAAAAGCATGGACTATAACCCATGGTTTTCATCAATTTGGTTTTTTTTTCACACTTTTTTATTTTGTCCAAAAACGTGAAAATAGGTGTTTTTGGCCCAAAAGAATGGACTATAACCCATGGTTTTGATTGACTTTGGAGATTTTTCACACCTTTTTATTTTGTCCAAAAAGTTGAAAAAAGGTGTTTTTGGCCCAAAAGCATGGACTATAACCCATGGTTTTCATCGATTTGGTTTTTTTTTCTCACATTTTTTTATTTTGTCCAAAAACGTGAAAAAAGGTGTTTTTGGCCCAAAAGGATAGACTATAGCCCATGGTTTTGATCGATTTTGTTTTTTTCCACACTTTTTTATTTTGTCCAAAAAATTTAAAAATAGGTGATTTTGGCCCAAAACCAAGCACAATAACCCATGGTTTCGATTGACTTTGGACTTTTTTCACACCTTTTTATTTTGTCCAAAAAGTTGAAAAATAGGTGATTTTGGCCAAAAAGCATGGACTATAGCATTTGGTTTTGATCGATTTTTGTTTTTCCACACTTTTTTATTTTGTCCAAAAAGTTGAAAAATAGGTGTTTTTGGCCCAATAGCATGGACTATAACCCATGGTTTTCATCGATTTGGGTTTTTTTTCACACTTTTTTATTTTGTCCAAAAACGTGAAAAAAGGTGTTTTTGGCCCAAAAGGATAGACTATAGCCCATGGCTTTGATCGATTTTGTTTTTTTCCACACTTTTTTATTTTGTCCAAAAAATTTAAAAATAGGTGATTTTGGCCCAAAACCAAGCACAATAACCCATGGTTTCGATTGACTTTGGACTTTTTTCACACCTTTTTTATTTTGTCCAAAAACGTGAACAAAGGTGTTTTTGGCCCAAAACAATGGACTATTACCCATGGTTTTGATTGACTTTGGAGATTTTTCACACCTTTTTATTTTGTCCAAAAACGTGAAAAAAGGTGTTTTTGGCCCAAAACAATGGACTATTACCCATGGTTTTGATTGACTTTGGAGATTTTTCACACCTTTTTATTTTGTCCAAAAACGTGAAAAAAGGTGTTTTTGGCCCAATAGCATGGACTATAACCCATGTTTTTCATCGATTTGGTTTTTTTTTTCTCACATTTTTTTATTTTGTCCAAAAACGTGAAAAAAGGTGTTTTTGGCCCAAAAGCATGGGCTATAACCCATGGTTTTCATCGATTGTGTTTTTTTTCCACACTTTTTTATTTTGTCCAAAAAAATTAAAAATAGGTGATTTTGGCCCAAAACCAAGCACAATAACCCATGGTTTCGATTGACTTTGGACTTTTTTCACACCTTTTTATTTTGTCAAAAAAGTTTTAAAAAGGAAGTTCTTGGACCAAAAACACGGACTATAACCCATGGTTTAGATTGACTTTGGAGTTTTTCACACCTTTTTACTTTGTCCAAAAAGTTGAAAAATAGGTGATTTTGGCCCAAATGCATGGACTATAGCATATGGTTTTCATCGATTTTTTTTTTTTTTTCACACTTTTTTCTTTTCTCCAAAAAATTGAAAAATAGGTGTTTTTGGTTCAAAAGCATGGACTATGACTCATGGTTTTGATCGATTTTTTTTTTCCACACTTTTTTATTTTGTCCAAAAAGTTTAAAAATAGGTGTTTTCGGCCCAAAAACATGGACAACCATGGTTTCGATTGACTTTGGACTTTTTCCACACTTTTTTATTTTGTCCAAAACGTTGAAAAATAGGTGATTTTGGCCCAAAAGTATGGACTATAACCCATGGTTTCCATTGACTCTGGAGTTTTTTCACACGCTATTTGATTTTGTCCAAAAACGTGAAAAAAGGTGTTTTTGGCCCAAATGCATGGACTATAACCTATGGTTTTCATCGATTTGTTTTTTATTTCCACACTTTTTTATTTTGTCCAAAAACGTGAAAAAAAGGGTTTTTGGCCCAAAAGAATGGACTATAACCCACGGTTTTGATTGACTTTGGAGATTTTTCACACCTTTTTATTTTGTCCAAAAAGTTGAAAAATAGGTGATTTTGGCCAAAAAGCATGGACTATAGCCCATGGTTTTGATCGATTTTTTTTTTCACACTTTTTTATTTTGTCCAAAATGTTTAAAAATAGGTGTTTTCGGCCCAAAAACATGGACAATAACCCATGGTTTCGATTGACTTTGGAGTTTTTTCACACCTTTTTAGTTTGTCGAAAAAGTTGAAAAAAAGGTGATTTTGGCCCAAAAGCATGGACTATATGGTTTTGATCGATTTTCTTTTTTCCACACCTTTTTATTTTGTCCAAAAAGTTGAAAAATAGGTGATTTTGGCCAAAAAGCATGGACTATAGCATTTGGTTTTGATCGATTTTTGTTTTTCCACACTTTTTTATTTTGTCCAAAAAGTTGAAAAATAGGTGTTTTTGGCCCAATAGCATGGACTATAACCCATGGTTTTCATCGATTTGGGTTTTTTTTCACACTTTTTTATTTTGTCCAAAAACGTGAAAAAAGGTGTTTTTGGCCCAAAAGAATGGACTATAACCCATGGTTTTCATCGATTTGGTTTTTTTTTCTCACATTTTTTTATTTTGTCCAAAAACGTGAAAAAAGGTGTTTTTGGCCCAAAAGGATAGACTATAGCCCATGGCTTTGATCGATTTTGTTTTTTTCCACACTTTTTTATTTTGTCCAAAAAATTTAAAAATAGGTGATTTTGGCCCAAAACCAAGCACAATAACCCATGGTTTCGATTGACTTTGGACTTTTTTCACACCTTTTTTATTTTGTCCAAAAACGTGAACAAAGGTGTTTTTGGCCCAAAACAATGGACTATTACCCATGGTTTTGATTGACTTTGGAGATTTTTCACACCTTTTTATTTTGTCCAAAAACGTGAACAAAGGTGTTTTTGGCCCAAAACAATGGACTATTACCCATGGTTTTGATTGACTTTGGAGATTTTTCACACCTTTTTATTTTGTCCAAAAAGTTGAAAAATAGGTGATTTTGGCCAAAAAGCATGGACTATAGCATATGGTTTTCATCGATTTTTTTTTTTTCACACTTTTTTCTTTTCTCCAAAAAATTGAAAAATAGGTGTTTTTGGTTCAAAAGCATGGACTATAGCCCATGGTTTTCATCGATTTGTTTTTTATTTCCACACTTTTTTATTTTGTCCAAAAACGTGAAAAAAAGGGTTTTTGGCCCAAAAGAATGGACTATAACCCACGGTTTTGATTGACTTTGGAGATTTTTCACACCTTTTTATTTTGTCCAAAAAGTTGAAAAATAGGTGATTTTGGCCAAAAAGCATGGACTATAGCCCATGGTTTTGATCGATTTTTTTTTCCACACTTTTTTATTTTGTCCAAAATGTTTAAAAATAGGTGTTTTCGGCCCAAAAACATGGACAATAACCCATGGTTTCGATTGACTTTGGAGTTTTTTCACACCTTTTTAGTTTGTCGAAAAAGTTGAAAAAAAGGTGATTTTGGCCCAAAAGCATGGACTATATGGTTTTGATCGATTTTCTTTTTTCCACACCTTTTTATTTTGTCCAAAAAGTTGAAAAATAGGTGATTTTGGCCAAAAAGCATGGACTATAGCATTTGGTTTTGATCGATTTTTGTTTTTCCACACTTTTTTATTTTGTCAAAAAAGTTGAAAAAGAGGGGTTTTTGGTTTGAAAGGATGGATTATAGCCCATGGTTTTGATCGATTTGGGTTTTTTTCCACACTTTTTTATTTTGTCCAAAAAGTTTTAAAAAGAGTGTTTTTGGCCCAAAAACACGGACTATAACCCATGGTTTAGATTGACTTTGGAGTTTTTTCACACCTTTTTAGTTTGTCGAAAAAGTTGAAAAATAGGTGTTTTTGACCCAAAAGCATGGACTATAACCCATGGTTTCGATTGACTTTGGAGTTTTTTCACACCTTTTTAGTTTGTCGAAAAAGTTGAAAAATAGGTGTTTTTGACCCAAAAGCATGGACTATAACCCATGGTTTAGATTGACTTTGGAGTTTTTTCACACCTTTTTAGTTTGTCGAAAAAGTTGAAACAAAGGTGTTTTTGACCCAAAAGCATGGACTATAACCCATGGTTTCGATTGACTTTGGAGTTTTTTCACACCTTTTTAGTTTGTCGAAAAAGTTGAAAAATAGGTGTTTTTGACCCAAAAGCATGGACTATATTCCATGGTTTCGATTGACTTAGGAGTTTTTTCACACCTTTTTAGTTTGTCGAAAAAGTTGAAAAATAGGTGTTTTTGACCCAAAAGCATGGACTATAACCCATGGTTTAGATTGACTTTGGTGTTTTTTCACACCTTTTTAGTTTGTCGAAAAAGTTGAAAAATAGGTGATTTTGACCCAAAAGCATGGACTATAACCCATGGTTTAGATTGACTTTGGAGTTTTTTCACATCTTTTTAGTTTGTCGAAAAAGTTGAAAAATAGGTGATTTTGACCCAAAAGCATGGACTATAACCCATGGTTTAGATTGACTTTGGAGTTTTTTCACACCTTTTTAGTTTGTCGAAAAAGTTGAAACAAAGGTGTTTTTGACCCAAAAGCATGGACTATAACCCATGGTTTTCATCGATATGGTTTTATTTCCACACTTTTTTATTTTGTCAAAAAACGTGAAAAAGAGGGGTTTTTGGCCCAAAATCACGGACTATAACCCATGGTTTCGATTGACTTTGGAGTTTTTTCACACCTTTTTAGTTTGTCGAAAAAGTTGAAAAATAGGTGTTTTTGGCCCAAAAGCATGGACTTTAACCCATGGTTTTGATCGATTTTCTTTTTTCCACACTTTTTTATTTTGTCCAAAAAGTTGAAAAATAGGTGTTTTTGGCCCAAAAAAACGCACTATAAGCCATGGTTTATATTGACTTTGGAGTTTTTTCACACCTTTTTAGTTTGTCGAAAAAGTTGAAAAATAGGTGATTTTGGCCCAAAACATGGACTATAACCCATGGTTTCGATTGATTTTGGAGTTTTTTCACACCTTTTTAGTTTGTCGAAAAAGTTGAAAAATAGGTGATTTTGGCCCAAAACATGGACTATAACCCATGGTTTAGATTGACTTTGGAGTTTTTTCACACCTTTTTAGTTTGTCGAAAAAGTTGAAAAATAGGTGATTTTGGCCCAAAAGCATGGTCCATCCGTGTCATGCACTGTTCTGTCGTGTCCTGTCCTGTCGTGCTCTGCTTTGCTCTGCTCTGCTCTGCTCTGCTCTGCTCTGCTCTGCTCTGCTCTGCTCTGCTCTGCTCTGCTCTGCTCTGCTCTGCTCTGCTCTGCTCTGCTCTGCTCTGCTCTGCTCTGCTCTGCTCTGCTCTGCTCTGCTCTGCTCTGCTCTGCTCTGCTCTGCTCTGCTCTGCTCTGCTCTGCTCTGCTCTGCTCTGCTCTGCTCTGCTCTGCTCTGCTCTGCTCTGCTCTGCTCTGCTCTGCTCTGCTCTGCTCTGCTCTGCTCTGCTCTGCTCTGCTCTGCTCTGCTCTGCTCTGCTCGTTCATGCAATCATTAACCCCCTAGTAAAGGAAGAAAGAAGCAAAGGAAGCAAAAGAAAAGGAAGCATTTTATTATAAACATATTCATATTTTCTATTATAATTGATTACAACAACAATATCGTGTTTTAGTTCAATTAGCCTCACTCTCGTCTCGCACAACCAACTTTAAAATCGAAGTCTGAAGGAGATTAGCAGTTAATAGTAGTTTTCCTTTACTCATTTGGTTGTATTGTCCCTCTAATGTTGTCCTTAAGAAGGGCACACTAGAACCTCTCAAAGATGCCTCGAATCGAATATAACCGATTATGCATTATTAAGTTATTCATAGCCATGAAAACAACGGCTTTCAGTGGATGCTATATCATTCGTTTTCGTTTGACATGAGAGGATTTTCTATTTATTCAACCTTAAATTAAAACTGCATAAACATTCCGTAATCTTTTTTCGTGTCCTTGACTATTTTTATCACGAACAAAAACTGGCAAGTTTCCACCCTAATTTCTTCAATTCAAAGAGAATCACTTCGTTTAATATGTTAAATTAGTGATTTCAGAAACAATAGAAAACAGCCGGCGTTGAAAATTAAGTTTCCCAATCATTTTTTATTTAGAATTAACGTTCAAAAAGACCCAATCTTTCAGACTATTTTTACGACACTATCGCGAGGCACTATCGCATGACAGAATCCATCTACATTAATCCTCTTTATGGTATATTTTGACATCAACGTTTTTAATAACAAAGGGTCGTCGAAAACAAAGATTGCAAAGTAAATGTTTTTAAGTCTGAGAAAGCAATACGTTAGATAGTGTGATTAAGAGTTGAATACCACTTCACTGGCTGACAATTCGTGAGTTTAGCTGTTAATAAAACGGGAAATTTTTAATTTTTTCCATTAATTCAATCTCAGCCTCAACAGCTGTTTTCAGCTTGCTTTTGGCTCAATCCTATCCCGTCCTTCCCCCTCTGAGTATCACTAGTGGTCACCAGTGCATGATTTTCGCGAACTTTCTAAATGAAATTTCGAATTCACATTCAAAATAGTTGTTAGTGAACGTGATCATGTTTCTTCCACTAATGAAGTAGGCTTCGCAGTTCGTAACTGATATTCGTTTATTTTATATTTAATTTGGCAGCCAATATTAATAGTTTCTAGACGTTTCTGAAATAGATTTTGCAGCGAGGATGTTCCAATACAGCGATTAGCTCTTTGGTCCTTTTCAAAATAAGTTCGCATCGAAATAGGATTACTCTATTCCCTTAGGTCTTATGAACAGGATGACTTGGGTAAGTATTGTATGACTAGTCTAGCTTTATATTATGTGAAAATCAAAAAAAAAAAAAAAAAAAAAACATTTAAAAACAATTCTCAATATCGTAGAAATTTCGTGATTGAATTCTGACTAAAATTATTCCCCTTTTATCATACTTTATTTCTTTACAATCTTTTTTCTTTTCTTCTTCTTTTTAAATTTCTACAATTCTATTGCTAGCGCTCTTTTCATATTATCAACTTGAAGAAACGTATTGAAAAAACAAAAAAATATTTTTGTTTCTTTGTCAGATATGATTAAATTTTCTATTGATTCTAAATATCACATTGGCTATTTTCACTCGAGTTGAGCATTCACATTAGTATATCTTATGCGGTGAGAAACAAAATTCCACTGAATGCAGCAATGATTATATGTCATTATTGGTTTATATTTTTTCTCAGATTTGTGCTAAAAATTTTCACGAAAATTATCTTCGTAAAAAATCCTCCCACTCAACTGCAAGAGCTCGAAGGCTAGACCAAAATTTCCCCACTAGGAATGGGAAGGGAATAGTTAGCTTGGCATATGTCCAACCAATTCGCTCTTAGCGAATATCTTTACCTGTCGAGAATATGAGCAAGCTGTTATCGATAGAATCCGAAAACTCTTAAATTGATCGGTTCTATTTGTTTGGCTTTTTGTCATCATTCATAAGTATTCCTTTCCGACATTTGAATATCTTGCTGTTACTTGTGTTGTAGTTTTTCGTTGTTTTTTTTTAGCCTTAAAATTGATATTCATATTGTTTCCAATTGTTATACATCTTGAAGCTATTAGTAGAATTGTATCCGATCCGGGCAAACACAATACAGTAAATTGAAAACTGTTATTAATTTTTTTAACAAAAGATTTGCCTTTTTTCCTTCCGAGCTTCTCTCTCTCCTCTCCTCGGCTTCTCTCTCTCCTCTCCTCGGCTTCTCTTCTCTCCTCTCCTCGGCTTCTCTTCTCTTCTCTTCTCTTCTCTTCTCTTCTCTTCTCTTCAAAGTCCTATTTTCGTACCACATCTTCCCTTTAGAATTCGCTACACCATGCTCGATCCATATTTCTCATTTTCATTTCCTCCATCATTAAAACTTAAAATTATCTCAACACAATGTGAAAATTAATTTCAAGATATCAGAACAGCTTGCAATCAAAATATAACAGTTTCTTCATTTGATATGTTATTTGAAACCTTTCTAAACAAACTGCAAGATATCTTTATCCTGCTGCTTTCCCTTGTCGATATAAATATTGCAAAATAGATCACCAACTCAATATTAGCAGTCCACGAATGAAGTTTTCCCTTTAATCAGCACTCTTACGATAAGATTTAATCTAGAAAATTCATTAGAAACTTTTATCGTTGTCGGTAAGTGTTTTTCTTTCTTTTTCCGTTAAAAAGTTAAGTGCAAATGGTAAGGAAACATCAACGAAACCAGACAAAACAATTTGATAATTTTAAACTTTTTTCCACAAATTCAGGATAATTTCGAAAAGTCTTTCACGGTGAACGCTTTACGTGTGATCCATGAAGGTCTTTTGGACATTTATCGGGTAGTTTTTAAGTTAAAATAATTTTGATACTTTAGTTTCATTTAGTGAAGGAAGTGGAATCAATCACCTGTCTTTCATGCTTATGTCACGTGCTCTATCAATGTAAATACAGATTCTACTCACTCACACCTACAAATCTAGCAAAATTCACCTTTAATTTATTGATTTTGCCTTTCACTTAACTTTAGGTACAGCGTCCATTGAGATAATGCGTCCCGAACAAGTAGAAAATCATTTGGTTTTGAAGGCTACTTTTCAAAGATCTTGAAACGGACCCTAAATAACCACAAGTCATTTCAACTTGAATTTGGATTTCCTCCAGAACAAATTAAATCTTGGGATTATGAACTTCATAATTATAATACTGCTAATCACAAGATTTCAAAGCTGCGTTTTTGGGCGAACAGCGTTGGACCTTCACGACCCCAAGGGAATAAAGTTTCCTCGACCGGCCAGGATTTCAAATTTAGACGGGGATTTCATCATCGGTGGATTATTCCCTGTCTGGTTGAACGAGAAACACTTCAGCAAATGCTCCCAAGGTAACGCGAAGTACAAATTCATGGCTACGTTATCGGGGAATATCGAATGCTATAGACTTAACTATTATGGAGTTATGTGGATTGAAGCTATGTTGTTCGCTATAAGAGAAATCAATGGAAGAAACGACATTCTACCGGGGATAGAACTTGGATATGACATCAGGGACACGGCGAATAACGTTGATAATGCTATCAACTGCTCGTTAGATTTTATCCTGCCAAGGAGAAACCAATCAAAAACCTACTCCAAAGAAAACCAAACAATTGATAATAACTGTTCCTGCCATTTGAATGATGAAAGAAAGCGAATTTGTGCTGTTGTGGGAGGTGCTGGGTCAAAGATTTCTAAAGCGATAAACTATATCCTCGGAGTCGAGAACATCCCTCAGATTAGCTATTCTTCGACAAGTCCTTCTTTGAGTAATAAAATGCACTTCCCGTCATTTTTGAGGACAATTCCTCCTGATCATGTCCAAGCTCAAGTGATGGCGGATTTAGTTTCGTACTACAAGTGGTCTTACGTTTCTACAATCGCGACTGATGAAGACTACGGTCGTTTAGGAATCGAAGCATTTAAAAAAGAAGTCAAGACAAGAAACGTTTGTATCTCGATCGACGAGCTGTTTCATCCCGATAACAATCTACAAACTACTAAAGATAAAATCAAATATATCATTGAAAAGTTAAAAAATGATAAAAAGGCAAGCGTAGTAGTGTTGTTCTGTGAAGGACCGAATGCTCTAGCGGTCTTAGAAGAGGCAGAAAGACAAGGGCTGAAAAATAAGATCTGGATTGGCACAGAGGCCTGGGGAGACAAACCAACAGTCTTACCATTCAAGAGGTCTACTGTGGGGGGGCTGCTGGGGGTGGTACCTTGGAAAGGAGATATTGAAGAGTTTGAAAAACATATGGAAAAGTTGACTCCGGTTAATTCTGGGCATAATCTTTGGTTTGACGATTATTGGAAAGGAGAATTCGGTTGTACTTACAACGGAAGTGAAAGTGTAAATGTTACTCAATGCAATAATGAAACTAACCACGGAAATGGTAGTTGCAATGTGACGTCATTTCCGGCCAACACAACCTGGAGGTGTCCTGGGAACAAGCTACCAACAGCTTCAGGGATTCAGCTCAATAAAGCCCCTAACGTCATGGACAGCGTGTACACGATAGCCTGGGCCCTACACAAGATGTTGAATTGTACTTCCGGTCCCACGGGATCGTGCTCGGGTAAAAGGTCTAAGGTCATCCCGCGGGATTTGCTTTCGTATGTCAGGAGAACAAGTTTTACCGGTACCCTGGGGTATCCGGTTAAGTTTGATAAACATGGTGATACCAAGGGTGAGTACATGTACACAACAGTTGTCTTTCATGTTGGAGAACTATCGTGGACTTACATTACAGTCGATTGCAAACTCTCAAATGAAAATCACGATGTGTGCTCCAACATGGCTGACAATAATCACGTGACCTGTTGGTATATATTTGCAGAGAAACATGCATTACAGCAGCCGATCAGCCATCCCGAGGTCGAGTTGGCATTACAGTGCATTGTGGGACTGTTTTAGGGAAATTTTTCAAGCTGGCGTCTATTTCATCACCTAGACAGTCCCACAATGCACTGCAATGCCAACTCGACTAATTTTTCCCCCTCAACCTCAGAATGGCTAAAATCAACCAACATGGCGGCCATAAATGTAATAATGCTCCAGGGACTTACGCGTGGTCTGTACTATAGGCCTTTTTCGAATTCGTAAAATATTGCTGTGTTCCGACTACTGAGATTCCCTTACACAGGGTTAGCCTCGATTTTGTGTAGAATATTCACAGGTTCCAGTGAAGGTCCGTGGACTTTGACTCACTTGTTCGAATCCACAATCCTTATGATTTGTGCACAGCGAACATACGATAAAATGACGTCACAGTATTTCTCAATTTTGGACGTTTGAATTTTTTTTTGTTGAAAAATATGGTTTTTATGTAAATTCAGTATTTTAAAAGTATTCCATTTTCCAATTTCTTTTATTTCAAATATTTTTTTCAGTAACTCTTTTGTCTTTTGTTTTCATAGTAGACTAGTTTACACATCTGTTCTCAATGACAATGTACTCATAAACCAAATTGGTGCTTTCTAAACACAATGAAATTGAATTTTGGCAGATATCAATCAAACTCGTACATAAAAACTAATACATTATTGAAAAAAATACTTTTTGTTTAAGTTTAAAAAAACTAGTTTTGAAGTCTGTGAAGCATAATTTGAGGAGGAAACTCTGAAAAAAATACGTATATTTAAAAGTTTGAAATCGCCGAATAAAATAAACATTTATTATATGATTATCAATGAAATCAAAAATTTGATATTTTCACATGTGAAGATAACATGTTATTTTTCACATCTGAAGAGTATGATCACTATGGTAACATACTACTTTTCTTTTTCTTTTCTTTTTCATTGATAATTATATAATAAACAGAATATTACATGGGCGCATTCGTATCTCCACGTACCCATGTAATATCCTTTATATTTTTTTCAGTTGAAAATTAGCTAAATGTACGACAAGTTCTTAGGGGAAGTTTCGTGTCCCGGGGTTTGAAATAAGGAAAATAATTTCAATACAAAATTAGAGATTTTCTATTTATTTTCTTGTGATATTTGAACAGCTTGTGTTCAAAGAAACTCGAAGGTCACCGCCTTAGAGAATGAAATCAAACAATTTGATCAGTCTGTTTATTGTTTAACCTAAGGTTTGTTTTAATAAAAATTAGATGCTTAGAGAAAACCAATACAAAAAATAAAAAATTATAAATTTTTCTTAACAAAATAAATAGATGTAAACAATTCGAAAATTTCAAAATTTTAGAATTGACGTTGAATTTCAGCCCATGAAAGCCACTTTGAGGTATAATTTTTTTTCAAAACTTTTATCTTCGTAAAGTAAAATTTAAAAAATATGTATGACATGATATTCATTGACTTGCTGATTTTTTAAAAATTTTATTTAATTTTCTACATTAATTTTTCGCTTATTTATTCATTTTTACTAATATCTTATAAACTTCTTATCAAAGGAATTCCGCAATTATTTTGTCACAATTTCACCGGCTATCCCATTGATGTGTCTCTTTTCTCACTTATTTCTTTGGATTGTTATATTTTCACCATCTTTATGATATATTTTTGCAAACCATAATTATGATCAATATTTTATTACTTTTCTGTGCCGATGTGTTTATTCAGCCGTACTCACTTTGTTTAGTGTTTGTATTGGTTGATGAAGGTTATGATAAGGTATCAGATTTCTGTTTTTCTGAGACTTGTGGTGTTTAAATGTTTGCTTTGAGAAAGAATAATAGAATGGGAGTAAGATGAAAGGAAGAATGGAAGAAAGAAAAATGTAAAAGAAAAAGAGTGAAATAAACAAAGAAAGTGGGACGGAAGGAATTAGAAAAAAGGAAATAAGAAAGAAAGAAAGAATGAATGAAAGAATGAATGAAAGAATGAATGAATGAAAGAAAGAAAGAAAGAGAGAGAGAAAGAAAGAAAAAGAAAGAAAGATAAAAAGAAAAATAGAAAGATAGAAAGAAAGAAAGATAGAAAGATAGAAAGAAAGAAAGAAAGAAAGAAAGAAAGAAAGAAAGAAAGAAAGAAAGAAAGAAAGAAAGAAAGAAAGAAAGAAAGAAAGAAAGAAAGAAAGAAGGAAAGAAAAAAGGAAAGAAAGAAGGAAAGAAATGATGAAAGAAAGAAAGAACCCTTCACAGTTCACTGCACCATCTTGAAAGGTAGCCATGCCTTTGCATTGAAGCAAGATGAATGGTGAGCTTGCAATGATAGAGACATGAATAATTGTTCAAGGTGTTAATAAAAGGATAGCGCAGGGAACTGTGATGTGGACTCTTCTCTGATTGAATTTTTTTTCGGTTTCATCTCAATTTTTAGGGAATTACTTGATCAAAAGTCTACAGCCCGACCCAGCCTCTCCTTACGGAAAACGCTTCGTGGAGATTGGAGAATGGAGCTGGCTCGAGAGGAAACTTGTCATTCACAATACCAAAACAGTCTGGAGTTCCTGGAACAAAGCTGTACCGATCTCCCGCTGCAGTGCTCCGTGTACCCGGGGGGAGTACCCGGTCCAGGGGGGCACACCGTGCTGCTGGACCTGCGTCCAGTGTCCTAAAAGGTCCATCAAGAATTCTACAGGTCCGGGGGAGTGCGTCCCATGCAAAAAGGGCTACACTTCGGATAACATTCATTCAAAATGCCTTAAACTGCCTGAAATATTTTTACGTTGGGATGGAACGATCAGCATCGTTATTTTGAGCTTAACAGGCGTTGGGTTGATTCTAACAGCTTTTGTATTGTACGTGTACTTGCGATTCAGTGATACGGCTGTCGTCAAAGCTTCAACTCGTGAATTCAGCTTCCTAATGTTGATCATAATAGCCCTGATGTTTGCATCAACTACCTTATACATTGGCCGTCCTGTTCATATTATTTGTCAAATTCGACCTTTCTTCTTCGGTTTTGTCGTCACGTTTTGGACTTCACTTATGTTGACAAAAACCAACCGACTGCTTTTGATTTTCAAGAGCAAACGAATCCCTGTAGGTGACGGTATGTTAGGAATACGATTTCAACTCGTTTTAGCTATCATCCTCACAGCCGCGATTCTTGTCACATCTCTCGTCTGGGTCATGTGTTTCCCGCCAAAAGTGACGTATCATTACTATGACAACCGCGTCGTGGTCGACTGCGGCAACCAATCAAACAAACTGCTTATAATTATCCTGGGATATACCGCTGTACTGGCAGCAACGACGACTTTTTTCGCGTACAAAGCCCGCAACTTGCCCGAGAACTTCAACGAAACTCGCTACATTAGTTTCTCAATGTTTATTTTTTGTATAATCTGGTGTACTTTCATTCTTCTCTTCTACGGCACTGATAAATCTATCAAACACATTTTTCTATGTTTTTCTCTTCTAACGACTGGTTTTAGTACGCTAATATGTATGTTTTCAAGTCGTTTGTGGATTATTCTCTTCCACCCGGAGAAGAACAGAACAGAGATAGTTCGAGCTAGTATGTTCGTGTACACTATGAGAGATCGCAATGGTTCGCTTAACAACACTGCGAGGAACATGCGAAGGACTTCTGTGGTTACTGTTGGAAACTTCATGTTAACCCAGAATTAAGTGTCCCTGTTTATAGAGCTTTTAAGTTGTGACGTATTTCCGGTGACAACAAACAAAGCAAAAAAAAGTTCATAATAATTTAACCTCCACCTGAAACAATTAGAAGTTAATTTTATTTGAACAAACAAATATCCTGTCATGAAGAATAAGTGAGAAAAATATTTATAGAACTGCTTTTCGTTTTGGACCCGGAAGTCATTTTTCCATACGAGTGACGTCACACTCAAAAGCTCTATTCAAGATTATAGTCTAATCTTTTGTAGCCAAAAATGACCTCAATTTTAACGAAAATATTATCAACAGGTATTTTTAAACTACGTGTTTTTTGTCTTTGCTTTGAGGGTTCTGTTCTTTTTCTTTGGCGGTCTACCTGTGGTGATTATCACACAGGGAGCCCAAGACGATTTCGCCTACAAACCCACTCCTCTCGACCCCAGAGCCCTGTTATTGTTATTGTGATCGCTCGACGTAATGCCAGAGAGTGAGAGGTGAGTGAACTACCACTCCATCCCTATTGATGCTCGTTTGATAGACCTTAGATAGTCAAATAACAGGAAGTCGTTTCAGAAGGTTGGCGCGGAAACATGAAAAACACTATGAGGAAGGTCACAGTTAGTAATTGAAACAAAGGATGTTTGAAGAAAAAAATCATATTTTATTTACTTTTTCTTTAATCTCATTAATCGTATGTTCGATTCTTAAAGAACATCGTGCGCCATGATGGCAACGATGACGTCATTAAAAAGTTGAAACACTCATCAACGACAAAAACACAGATAACGTCATGTGGAATATGCACCAACATGGCGGTGATGACGTCATATTACAGGATATTGTCGCACTTTTTTCCAGTGTTGAGAAAAATGCCAATCAGAAATTTGAATTGACTCTTTAACCAAAGCAGTTGTAATTAGTGCACGATGCAACATTTCTTGTACATTTTGCTTACTGTTGCGTAGTGGGAATCCAGCTTATCTGAGAATATATTAGCCAATCAGGATCGAGAAAATTGACAAAACTGAGGTGTCATCCTTAGTAGCGCAGTGACTGAGGAAACAGATATTTCTTTATTTCAATTTTCCACTCACTAATGAATATCATAGTAAATGAATATGAAATATCAAAAATCTCTCCTGAAAATTTCAGATATAAACTGTTATGTCGACTTTTGCAGGCTTCATGACACCTCAGTTTTGCGGTGACGTCATTTCTACGTCACTAATTCAGATCAGCTGAATGGATGAAAGTAACTTTTTTAAACATCACACATTTAACATGAAGAGGAATTATTTCCACAAGATAAGTTACAGGTAAGTCAAATATTGTTCTGCTATACAATGTAGTTGATGCACAGTGATCGAGCATTACAAGCCTTACTTGAAATCTCAAAAAGGGCAAAGATATACTAGCTAGTTCAGAGCTGGAACCACTTTCAGTTATCAATGCGCGCGCGGCCAAGACGAGCTAAGTACAGCGGAAAGAAAGTGTTGAAATTGCATTTCGAGCACGCGCGCTTCTTCCCTTATTTCCGAAACATATGTATTAGAAAAGTGAATGAGAAGAATTGGCCCACTTCTGGACTAAGATATGTTATTTGTCGTTTCAATCTCAGCTTGCGAAAAACAAAGGCCGACTACAAAGCCAACCAACAAGACTTGTCTCTGTGTTTTCTTGTGCTTTTTTCTCGTAATTTCATAAATCAATTTTTTCATATAAATAATGATAGCATTTTCTTGTTGCTATTTCAAATGATTTTAAAAAAAATATTTTACATTTAATTTCCTTGAATAAAATTTATCGATTTTACCGCATTTTTGCTAAATTTAATCAAATTTAAATATACAAAATAATATCTTTGCTAATCTAATTTCCAATAAAGTTATTCTAAAATGCTAACAAAAGAGTATCTTGGAAGCTGATTCGGAACCGTGACGGTATCGTGAACAGAATTCTGATTGGTTGATCCCAAATCTCGCGCTATGTGATTGGTCGAACCGTTCCGTACCGTGGCTGTGACGGATTTAGTCTTATTTTATAAATAAGTACGAAGTATGGATCTTTTCGCATTTTAAACCACGTATGATTCCTTAAGATAACCAGAAATATGTTGAAATCACTTTCATATTAATTTATCTTTCTCTACCTTACCAGAAAACAAGAAAATAATACTCAAGGTAATACCACGTGGTCTGAAAAGGGTAAACCTTACGCTCAAGCTAACAGCGTCAGCGCGCACTTTTTGAGCACTTCTCCAAATTTAATCCATTTGGAATTTCGTGCATTGTGCTAATGTTTAGATTCACGTCTTTCTTCAACGCGAAGTTCGTTGAGCAGCTCATCTCTTCGTGCGCATGCGTCAATTCTTCTTCCGGATCAACTTCCTTGATTGGTCCGACTAAGCACGAGGCGGAGAGCCTAAGTCCGTTCGGTTCTTTCTTTTTGTCAGTGTTAGAATCGAACGGTAGGTCAGTTTCATGATAGGCTGGCAAGGTCGCTAGGGTATGCCGACGCTCACAGGCTCTTGACGACTTAGGAATTGTAATATTCATGCCAGACGCTACATCAATAGAATACTTCCTTGTCCCAGCAAGGGCCGCCATTTTTGTGTTCTTCTCAGGACGAAAAAATATAACGCGAATTTTTGGAATAAATATGAAAAACAAAACTGCGAAAGCGCCGATGATGACTCCATAACTGGGTATAGCTGCTTTTAAGTTCCCGTATGTGATGCCATAGTAACCAACAAAGTATATAATCCAAGATATCATGTAAGTAAGCATCGTAAAACAAATGTATTTAGCTTCGGAGTACGTTTCTGGCAGGTTTCTTGATTTCATGGCGAACGAAGCACAGAGAACAGCGAGGAGACAGTTGTAGCTGAATGACGCAATCTCTAGTGCTAGATTACGTGTGCAATGAAGAGAAATCTTCCTCTCTCGCTGATGATAGATGATAAGCGTTTCTGGGGGAAAGAAGATCAGATAAATGGCGCAAAATACTATCTGGACCAGCACGATGGAACATGCTACAAAACTGTACCAGTAGTTACTAAGAAAACGGTTTCGCTTCAACGCGGAGAAAATGCGGATGAGACGTTTAGTTTTGGTGAGAAGAAGAGCACTAACAGAGGTATAGAGCAAGGGAATGCAAACTGTTCTAACCTTGCACGTCCAGTCCTTAGGCCGACCGAGGAACAAAACTGGCGATACGAACCACAGTAGAAGTAAGACGAGAGTGAATAAACAGAAGCCCATGTTAGAGGCTTTAACGACTGGCGTGTCTTGATATTTGAGGAAGATAGCGAGAACCGCTCCTGTGATGATGATCCCTACTGCGCATGCTGATAATATACTGATACCAAACGGATCAATAGCTTTGAGGTATTCTTGTTCCGATACAATACAACGCGTTTGAAGTCTATCCGGTATTTGACCATCCGGGCATCGTTTACAACCCGGGGAGGTATAATTATCCGTGTACGTGCCTGTAGGACATCGGAGGCACTTCCAAGTGCATGCTATTGAGCCCTTCTTGATATACGTCCCAGGGTAACAAGGCGCAATGTTACCGGAGAATGGAACCCAGTGTTTGTAGGTCCCAGGCCATCGAATTTTTTCCTTCTCTAGAAAAAGACTTCCTTCATGAGAACGGTTTTTGCTCCATTTCCCCACGGATTGAAGAACTTTCGCACCAGATAATTGTCTTTGCAAGTTTACGATTTGCAACTCTAGAAATCCTGTTTCCTTGGCGATGAATCTAGGTAAAACTTTCTTTATCTCGTCTCGTACTCGCGTGATATTAACATGTGAAAAACCATTATTTTGACTATTTTCTAGCTGATTTACAACATTTTCCAGAGCATTTCCTATCGCATGAAGAGCTTTCAAAGCGTTATTCATTACTCCAGGAGAAAATCCTTCAACATCGATAAGTTTCGAATTTGTTCCAAAATCAGATATAGTTTTACTCGGATACAATTGTTTTAGCCAATCACTGTAGGGCATTCTTTGAAGCCTTTGTTGTAAATGCCGAGGAAGTCTCCAACTGTCTCCCACATAAGCAGTTCCCAACATCCCATTTAGAATATCACCATATTCCTTCCCAATACTCTCACCGGCCATCCAAGCCTCGGTTCCAATCCACGCATGTGCAGTAAGATTTTGTTTTCGCGCCTCTTTGAGTACCCTCCTGGCCGTGTCCGACGTCGCAAGTAGAACTGTCACACGAACTTGACTTTTTAATCGTATAGAAGATATAGCCTCTCGAATCTGCGCATGCGCAGTAGCTATAGACATGCTTATGAGTCGCTGAGTTGAAATACAAATATTTTGTGCCCGTAAGTTATGGTCTAAGAGAGCTGTCATTTCTCTGCCATACGCGTCATTCGATCCAATAACGTTCACACTTGTCCATCCAAATGACGCTATAAGCAGCGAAAGGGCTTCTGCAGTGTCAATCAGAGAAGGTGCAATACTATTAAGGAGGCTGTACATAGCTTTGTTGCTTAGCAACCGGGTCTTACCGGTTAATATAACCTTAAAAAAAAGATATGATTTTATTAATAACAAAATGTCAGTTTTATTTATAGATGATAGCACTGAGGGGGATTTGGATATTTATATGTGGCACGTGTGGAGTGGGTGCAAAAACATTTTTGGATTTAGAGAATTTGTCGTTCATTTATTGTTTCGGGAAATTCGAAAATTTTCATTTCACACGATGAAATTCAGGATACAAATCATTGGGTGTCCTGTGTTTATTCCGGTCATATTCTCAACGGGGGAATGGGATGAGTACTAATGCGATATTCGACAAACAATCATCCTAATTCCACAACAACACAGATTTACGAAAGCTTTTTTTCTTTCGTTTTTTTTTCATTTATATATATATATATATATATCAGCCGACATGGCGTCATATATTGGCAATTTTATTCTCTTAAGGAATGACACGACTGCAAGCCACTTATACTATAATATCCAAGTTTAGAATATTTGTTGCTCAGGGGTAGACGGCTTTGATTATTTTTTTTATAAAGCATTCATATTTTCCAATGAAGGTCTATTTATAGGAAATACTTAATGAAAAATTATATGCTTTTAAGCAAGTCTATGGGTTTGTGGTTATTAAAAACACATCTTCAAAATAACAAGGAAAAGTCCAATCAATTAGTCGGCCTTGGTGAGGATATTAAAAGGAAATAAAAGCAGAAAAAAATTTAATTCGATCTGTCAAGGTTTGTTTGAAGTCTTTTAAAATAATGTCAACACTATTTAGTTTATCGATAATGGTTTTGAAATTAGAACGGTTTACGGATTACGTAGAAAAATCACATGCGTTTGGTTGGGCGTTAGACATTGTGTTTGAGAACGAACAAACAAACAACCAAACAACTTATTAAACCGGTAAACATGTGCACCTAATTGCAAGAATGTTGTTATATAAAAATAAAAAATAAAAAATAACAAATAGGAATTGATTAGAAATAATTTAATCTTTCTTGATTCGAAAGCCCCCTAAATTGATGAGAATAACTGTCTCAAATAATATCAGTCTAAACCTTCAAAGCAGTGAAATAATCACGTCTGTTTTGCAAAAAAATAAATTTTTATTTGATACATTTTATTTTTGTATGACAACGTTCTTGCAATTAGGTGTAAACAAAAAAAGCAAACCTCCTCGCCCCTATCCATGATGTTTTGTTAAAATAGAATACAATACAATAAAATGAAATAGAACAGAACAGAATAGAATAGAATAAAATAGAATGGAATGGAATGGAATGGAATGGAATGGAATGGAATGGAATGGAATGGAATGGAATGGAATGGAATGGAATGGAATGGAATGGAATGGAATAGAATGGAATGGAATGGAATAGAATACAATAGAACAGAATGGAATGGAATAGAATAAAATAGAATAGAATGAAATAGAATAGAATGAAATAGAATAGAATAGAACAGAATGGAATGGAATAGAATAAAATAGAATAGAATGAAATAGAATGGAATGGAATAGAATAGAATGGAATGGAATATAATAAAATAGAATACAATGAAACAGAATAGATTAGAATGGAATGGAATAGAATAGAATGGAATGGAATAGAATGGAATGGAATAGAATGGAATAGAATAGAATGGAATAGAATGGATTAGAATGGATTAGAATGGATTAGAATGGATTAGAATGGATTAGAATGGAATAGAATGGAATAGAATGGAATGGAAAAGAATGGAATGGAATGGAGTGAAATACAATAAAACTTTCCTACGTTTGAATAAGCAAATATACAGTGATTATTTCATTTCAAAAATAAACAGAAAAAAAAAAAAAAAAAAAACTAGAAAGAAAAAATAAAGGAAAGATCTTTCCTTGCTGAAAAATGGAATGTCAACGACCACGGAAATAAGATCTAAAACAAAAGACAAAAAGTTGATAACAGAAGATGGATAAGAGTAACTGGTTTGAACCGAGGAGTAGTAGTTGAGCGAGTAATGTGATCGTTCGGTTGAATATGGATACATAATTATGAACTCAAAATTTCCAATACTCGCTGAAATTAGAGAGAAATAAGCTTGCAAAGAATATCATTCCAAAATGTGGGGACTGTATTCTTAATGTTAAGAAAACTGATAAACAAGCTTGAATTAAGCATTTTAGAAAACAATCATCCCGCTCTCCGCTTTTCTCTCATTTTCTTTCTCTCTTTCTGTTCTGTTCTGTTCTGTTCTGTTCTGTTCTGTTCTGTTCTGTTCTGTTCTGTTCTGTTCTGTTCTGTTCTGTTCTGTTCTGTTCTGTTCTGTTCTGTTCTGTTCTGTTCTGTTCTGTTCTGTTCTGTTCTGTTCTGTTCTGTTCTGTTCTGTTCTGTTCTGTTCTGTTCTGTTCTGTTCTGTTCTGTTCTGTTCTGTTCTGTTCTGTTCTGTTCTGTTCTGTTCTGTTCTGTTCTGTTCTGTTCTGTTCTGTTCACTTCACTTCTCTTCTCTTCTCTTCTCTTCTCTTCTCTTCTCTTCTCTTTTTTCTTTCTTTCTTTCTTTCTTTCTTTCTTTCTTTCTTTCTTTCTTTCTTTCTTTCTTTCTTTCTTTCTTTCTTTCTTTCTTTCTTTCTTTCTTTCTTTCTTTCTTTCTTTCTTTCTTTCTTTCTTTCTTTCTTCGTTTTTTTTTTTTTTTTCTATGTAAAAACGGAGTCTGCAACCCAAGCCGGTTGGTTACTTCCGGTGAAATCAGAGTCGGTTTTCTTTATTGGTCATTTTCACGTAGAAGCCATTTCAAAGTCACATCTAGAAGGAGCTTCCGCCATTATCGAACTCTTAAATAACAGGCTATTTGAAGACTTTAGTTCAAGGTATATTTGGATTCGACTAATCATTTCCAGGTTTTTTTTTCTGTCTTAGTTTTCACAAGGGCACTCAATTATATATTTCGATGACTTTTGTTTTTAAATAAAGCATTTGTGATTTTCCGAAGATTGAAGCTATTTGCTTGCTTAATTGACCTCGGGCTATGTTTATTCATGTTTTCAGAATCCTGCGACAAAAGAAAGCGAGGAAAGGCGCGAAAGACCAAACATTAAAGAAACAAACCGAGTTTGATGTAAAAACGTAAATAATCATGAGGATAAAATGCAAGAAAAAAGAAAGAAAGAAAGAAAGGAAGAAAGGAAGGAAGGAAGGAAGAAAGAAAGAAAAAAAGAAAGAAAAAAAGAAAGGAAGAAAAAAGGAGAACAATTCAGTTGTATGAACTGATAGTTTTTGCTCATCAAATTTTGACGTAAACCATTCTTTGAGTAAATAGTAAATAATGTTCTGTCATATTCCGACTTTAAGTAAACTGACATTGCCCTTTTTAAATCAAGTCACAAATTTGTATTAGACATTATAAACTTTGCTAAAACCACTACTTGAGCGTAATAAAAGATGTATTAGATTAAAGTTGAAACGTGGAAAGATGTAGTGCTGTTTGATGGTTCAGATTATTGGAAACTCTTAATTTTCGATAAATGTTCGTTCAAAATGGATTAAGAAGTTGTGGCTTGACTTTCCTCAACCGAAAAGGCAAAGAAAACTTCCTTACTTAAAAAGATAATACAAATATGGTCAGGACCTGAGTTACCGGCTTAGACTTTGAAAAAATATTTTGTATAATAATGAGAAATATAAGTAAAATAAAACCTTAAAGCTCTTTAAAACAGTTATTGCCTTACCTGTGGGTATTGATGAAAGCTTAAAGTCCCGGCAGACAAAATAATGTTTTCCAATATCTGTGGCCCAAGGACTGCAATGACTTCATTTCCACATTCACTCCGAGTTTTTCCAACACAAGTTGAATCATTTTGTTTTTCGGAAACCATATTCGAAGCGTCCATTACGGCAACTGTTGGATCTGAACAAGTATCTCTTATCTCATAGCCAATAGTCAAATTTGAAGGAAGTTTTTGGTTTGTGTTGAGTTTTTGGACTCCGTAGATGATCGTCTCTACGAGTTGAACGCTTCTGTGATTGATAGTTGAACAATCTTGTCCTTTAGTCAAGGGCAGTAAGACTCCGATCATAAACTGGCCAGATTTGTAGCTCATTCTTGCCTTGATTGATCCAATATTTCCATAGAGAAATACCAGAACCATCAGAGTTAATTTACAAGTCATTTTTAGTAAAATAAGGACTAAGTTTACAAGGATCGATGGCGGCAACCTTCCAGATCCTTTGCCTGATATTTTGTTTGTTCGACAAAGCGACAGTCGATATTTAGCCTTTGATTTTGTCCAAGATAATCTAGCGTACTATCTTACTAATGATATCAGCTGTATTTCCTCTGCTTTCTTCAATCATTCAGTTAATAATCTATAGAGAGAAAAGAAGATATTCTTAGACATGGTCATTAACAAGGCCTTCCTCTCAAACAGCAATCCAACAGTGCTTTACAACCTCAATATTCACTCTAAACCCAGTGGGAGTTGATGCAGCCGTGAGTGAAAATGAGCCACCAATATGCCATTACTAAAAACTATTAAGAAACGCTGCTCTTTATATTTTGAAGCTCTTTCCTAAGCATTTCATGAGGCTCCTTTTGAAAGACTTTTCGCCAATTTTTTTTGAATGTAGAAGTCATGTAAGCTTAAAAATACTTACACAATATGGTTGAACCTTGGATCATCTGTCAAGCCTTCTATGGAGAACAAAATCATTAACATTACCTAGATGAAAAACAAAGATTTTTGCATGTAAGACGATTATGAGGGCTAAATTCTGAAGCCCCTCGCTTCAAAACATGAATTCGATTCAAAAATATAACGAGCATAGACAGGTGCAATGACATTCTCCCCAGGGGAGGGGAGACAGTCTTACAGATAAATGACAGCAGAAATCAACCTATTGCCATGGTAACCGTTAAGTTAATGGCGTTGCCAAGGGAAATAGTGTTATTTGCTTATAGAAATGGTTTTGAAGATGATAAAAAAGATAATCTCCAATTGTTCTTAATCTTAAGCATGTTTGGTGACAGCGATTTTAAAGGTTTTTTTAATGTTTACAGTCACTATTTGATAATTGAATCAAGTGAAAACACTGAAATATTCAATCATTTTAAAACGTTGGTCATTCACCAGAAATCTGCTTAGATGTTAAAGCAACATGATTTAAGTTAAATCACAACGGGAATCATTGGAATCTCTCATTTTGGGTTTTCAATTGAACACTTACAGCTTTTAACCAAAATGCTTTCTAGAAAGTTAGAAGCTTTTTAAGCCAAATGGACTGAGGTCTTGCTCATTTTCTGAACATTATAGCATCCGGCTAGATAAATGTTCGCTAGAGAATAATAAACCACTGAATTTGAACGACTGAAGGTCATTGATATCGTTTAAAATAGCAGATGTGCTGAGCTTACAAAGAGCTACCGGCTTGAATTACTTCCAGCTAGTTCTTTTTTGTGTTTGGGTTTTTATTATTCCAATGAAATACGAAGTTTATCAGGAAAGGCTTCGGTCATTCATAAACAGACGGAGAAAATGAGATTAGAGTCACGTATTGCCGGTATTTGCAGTAAAAGCAAAGCAAAGCAACAATAATACTATTAGCTATTCATTGGAAAAGTATGAAGGTTCAAGTTTTGGAAATTGAAATTTGTCGAGCGACCTCAAAGAGCAGCGCCATTTTAGATTATTTTCGGGATTTTATTCTTTCTCTGTATCTGTCTATTCATATATTATATATATACTTTAATAAGAAAAATAAATGGTTATTTACCCGTTTTTGAATCCAGTTCAGAAATATAGAACGAACAAACAAATCGCAAAGAAAAACGATGGAATCAATGGGTGCTCGATCTCTCACTGTTATACTAACTGTGTTTTTACATTTTCTCCTATTTTAGCCCTCGAGCTCATATCCGTAAGGTAAGTTCTCATGGTGACCATTTAAATAGTGTTTTTTTTTTTACAGAATTTGAAAATAAATACCTGTCCACTGAGAAATCAGTTGAGACATCATGTTTACACAGAGCAAAAACCAACGAACAAAAATCAATTTGAATTGTTTTGACGTTTTCCTCCATTCAAAAAATTTAATTTCTTCAGTGAAATTGAAGGCATATAATATAAATGAATCTTTAGTCAATAGAATCATCAACACAGAATTAAGAGAAAAGCTCGATGTGAGATGTAAGAGATATATATCAGTATAACTTGATCTTCTATTTCAGACACCGTAAAAGTTTTTTTTTGTTTTCTTTGCATGAGGATAATTCGATTTTTTGAATAGCGTGTTTCTTATTTTAAAACTATTAACTGATAGGCTTTTTTTAGCAAGGTACTTCTGCATGGGGGAAAAAAATAAAGAAAAAAATCTTGTGATGTATTTATTGCTGCTTCATATATGAGGTTTCATTTCTTTCCAATATTCGAATTTTAACGAGTCAACGACAAGTTGCATTAAATTCCAGAGAAAAAGAAAAGAAGAAGAAAAAAAAATAGCCCCTCTAATCTATTCTTTTAGCAAATTTATTCAAAGATAGTGCAACTACTGAAAATGAAAGCTTCCTCAAAAAAAAAAAAAAAGAAAAAAAAAAGAAATGAAAAGAAAAGAAAAAAGGAAAAAAAAATGAAAAAAAAAGAAATTTTCTACTTCATAAAGAAAACTGCATTTTAATTAACCCTAAAATTGTTAAAATTTGAAGCCAAAGTTAATTGTTATGTTACTGATTCGTGTCTGTGACGTCATAGTAATAAGTCATCGTCATTGATACTCTCCATGCTGTCGTCATCATCATCGTCATTGTCATTATGTCCTCTATAACAAGTGACGAAAAATCTTCAAAAGACAACGTACGGAACTAAGTTAAGGTTTATTGTCAACAATTGTCCTGGCGTAGGATATTAATTCCTAACTGATTTTGTTTTAACATTTAAAGAGTGGGATGACTGCGTACGTACTTCACGTAAAGAGGATATTTTTGAGCTCAGGATTCTTAAGTGTTGATCAGTTATTTTTTATTAAGAACGAATGTTGGCTGGCTGGTTAAATCTTGTTTAGTCTTTCAGAAGAGCGGAAAACTTTATGATTGATGATACGTGATCGACTCCAGCACATGTGCTTGGTTGCTTAGCAACGGAGGTTAACACCTTCCATAACCTCTTCCTTCACATTGCGTCTATTTTAGCTTTTTTAATTAAATTTCTCATAATGAGAAATATTTCTTTATAATTTTCAATACTTGTCGACTTCCATCATCTTTTTAGCCGTTTTCTGTATATATTTTTTTCCAGACCACTAGTTGAATTTTCAAGTACTGAACCATCATCTGAATTCAAAATTAAGGTTATGTTATGTTATGTAATCTTTATTTACACAGGGTGGCCCATTCAGCTAAAAGCTGGTATCCAGAGGGACCCTGTATGTCTTGTCTTGGAAATAAATATTGGAAAAAAAATCTGGACCCTTACTCAACAGTCTAACAAAGCACCATACGTTATTCCTGGATAAAAACAGGGATTCCTCCCTTCTACACGTGTAACAAAACACCACAAGCTAGCGATCTCATGTTTCTTGGAAATAAATCTGGACCCTCACTTGAACAGTATGACAAAGCACCACACGTTATTCCTGGATAAAAACACGGATTCCTCCCTTCAGCACGTGTAACAAAACACTACGAGCTAGCGATCTCACGTTTCTTGGAAATAAACCTGGACCCTCCCTTCAACAGTCTAACAAAGCACCACACGTTATTCCTGGATAAAAACACGGGTTCCTCCCTTCTGCACGTGTAACAAAACACCACAAGCTAGCGATCATGTTTCTTGGAAATCACCTGGACCCTCACTTGAACAGTATATGACAAAGCACCACACATTATTCCTGGATAAAAACACGGATTCTTTCCTTCTGCACGTGTAACAAAACACTACGAGCTAGCTACCACATGTTTTCTGGATAAAAACATGGACTTCTCAGGGGCGGATCCAGAAATTTACAAAGGGATGTCGTCGGAAATTAAAAAAGTTACAATATAGTAAAGTCATCAATAATCCTGATCTGACTTGTTTGATTTGTACTTAGATTTATTCTGAGGGGGGAGGGGGTGTGAGTGTCCGGTGCAACCAATTGATACCCCCTCGATCCACCCTTTCTCCTCACGCACGTGTAACAAAACCCCAGTTATATGCCTCACGTTTTCTGGATAAAAGCAAGGAACCCTCACATGAATGAGCAAACATTTCAGGACGTAAGACCAGGAATTCTCAATTACTAAATATTCCGCTTTTCAAAATATCTACTGGCCAACGTACCTTTTATTATCAAGGAGTTCAGCTTTGGAATAATCTAAGTGATAAGCTTAAACTTAGTAAAAATGTCGAAATTTTCATACGTGCATTGCGAAGTAAGCACTTGAATGAATTTCTTACTAGATAGAATTAGAATTAATATTTTTAGATGTACATTATTCATTTATTTATTTTCTCTTTTTATTATTCCTTATTCATATATCTATCCAATTATTTATTTATTTATATACTAGGCTATCTATAGTTAACATATTTTTGAATGATATTAATGATGTTTTTTAAAAATTGTAATTTCTTCTGAAAAACCCTGTAAAGGGATGAAGATAATAAAGTATTTATGTATTGTACGAGTAACAAAACACTACAACTTATCTAGTATTATTCACGTTTCCTGATCGGCACACCGGCGGCATTCTAACTCAATCTATAGGTTTGTGCTTAAAATTAACTCTAGTGAAACCCAAGAATATCCTTTCATCTGATTGTTTCTTATTACTACAGATCTAAGAAAGTTAAATAGGACTGAAGTCTCAAGTCTCACGCGTAAATAGTTACGCCATTTTATCTGAATACTGGCCTCCTGTACGTTATCTAGAATCAGATTTCCCTCAAGCTCGCAATATGTTATGAGCAGCTGAACAAAAATGATTCTAAAACCGTTCATTTGACGTCGTATGAAAAACTGCCGTTGAATATGAATGTATACATATCTCATTCTTACGGGAATATAGACAAATATGAAGCCCTGAAAAACTTATTTCAAGCCCAAATTGCTCGATAAATGAAAACATCAGGAAAGGAAGAGGGGGAAGAAAAAAAAAAAAAAAAAAAAAAGATACAAAAAAAAGGAGAGAAAAAGAGAGAAAAATATTACGAGGGAAAACATACTAAAATAGAGTAAAACTATAAAATAAACAATTAATATAATCCTTACTAACCATTTATATCTTTTAAAACTCTTCAGCATATCGTTTATCGCTACATTCTACTTGAAAAACATTTGGTATAATGACGTTCGAAATTAATCAATCGTTCACTGAGTTAAATACAAATGACATCATGAAAGCAAAAAGGTGTAAAAACATGTATTTTTCAATCTATAAATGTTCTTTTTTTCTCGGTTTTTTTAAAAGAATTAATTAAATGTAGATGCAGACGTATAATGGAAACCGGATTTTACTTCTGAACCGGCAACAAACTCAGCTCCGAGAAAACCTTCAGGATATTAAATTTTGGCGCCATCTTAGTGATGAGATAATAAGGTTTCAACCAAGCTCATTTAATAAGACTTCAAAACTCAAATATTAGCTATTGTTATGTATTTCCGGTATTTTTAGAATGATTTCTATTGATAAAACTTTTCAGTTGAATCTCTCAAGGATTCGTGAACTACTTTACCTTGATAAATTTTGACTTGACTGACATTCATGGCTGAGTTAAATACATGCGTGTTGTCACACACCAACCAAACCTTAGGCTGCACGCTTTTGAAAGCTCTAAAAAATCTCTTAATAAATGAAAGTCAAATTTGAAAAGCCTTTTTTTATTCCTCACTATTTTCCAGCTGTCTATATTCCCATCAAACTCAGCTAGCTTAACTTGTCGGCTTTGGCGGGAAATAACTCTTAAGACTGATAAATTTTGTGTCTTAGAATATTTAAAATATGATATTTCAGGACTTCAGTTTTCGGCAAAATGATCTGGATTTTCATTTTTGCATGACACGTAAAACACATTTATATATTAACTCAGGCTAGATTGTTAGACACACATCCTTGAAATTCAATTTGTTTTCCGGCAGAAGTTTATTCTTGAATATGTCTCAAGGATTCTTCTCAGGCGAAGGAAATAATTCAAACCGCAAATATGCAAAGTTATACATGTCTGGAAGTAAAGAAGAGTGTAGAATATTTTTGCTCTTTTTTCGAAAAATGCAGTCGGCAAACACGGTATTTTTCTAGTTTTACTGAGTTCTTGTTGCAAACTGCTTCATTTGCTATTTTACTTTCAAAACAAATTCCAAAAAAAATGTCAAGAAAATATTTGTAGAAAATTTTCACTTAGATCCAGGAAATAATTTTGAGATCTGCATAATTATGGATAAAAAAATGCTTTGAACTAATTGACTTAAGCGTAACACGATATTTCAAAGAAAAGAAAAATTGAAAAGGCAGCCTCAGTAGCATTCAGAAAATATTCAATGTAGTTACCTTGTAAGTTAGGGATTTTAGCTCTGTCAGGTTCGAGTGGCGCGCGCTTCAGTACGTTTTGCCAAAAAGGTACGATTCTGCTCACCGGAGATCTCAAAATAAAGTCTAACTTCTTCAGCCTTTCTTTGTATATAAAAGATCTTATCTGATAATAATAAAAAATATTTTTGATACATACGAATGCATGTCAGCAGGACATTGCGTGTTCCTAGATATTGGACTGATAAATAAGATTACGATGAAACGCTGTTTGCTCGAGTCTACGTCGATGTTTGGCGGGAAATATGTCTGCGTCACCCGCTGTCAATCATTCACATTTTACAACAAAATTAATAATATGTAATTACTTAGTATATCTGAAGAGAATAGGGGCAAAATCAGCAATTTTCCAACTTCAGGTTCAAAATTAGTAACTTTTTTGTGTTGAATTTTGAAGGATTAGAGAGAAGAAATCGTTACTAACCGAAAGTAAAATGAAAAGAAAGGTATCAAATATTGAAATATTTTTAAACGAGTTTTTCAGCGCCGAGAAAATCAAACAAACTTATCAAAAACATCATTAACACGTAATTAATGGATTGAAATTAGATCAGCTAAATAAAACCACGACATGCCGAAGTCCAGAGCAGTTTGTCTATATGTATGCAGAGCACGTAGCTACATCATCTAGTAACGAATACATTGTTTAGTAAGCTTATATTATTTGCACCAACTTGTAATGAAAAAAAGCAACAAAGAAAAAAGAAAAAAGCATTAGCACGTAGCCACTACATCCAATGACAAATTCATTGCTTTAGTAATTTTATAATTTTCAGCACCAACTTCTAAGGTAAAAAAAAGGAAAGAAAAAAAAAAAAAAGAAAAAAGAAAAAAGAAAAAAGAAAAAGAAAAAGAAAAAGAAAAAGAAAAAGAAAAAGAAAAAGAAAAAGAAAAAGAAAAAGAAAAAGAAAAAGAAAAAGAAAAAGAAAAAGAAAAAGAAAAAGAAAAAGAAGTAATTCAAAGAAAAAAAAGCAGAGAAATTAAGAAGCAAAGAAAAAAGTTATATTTGTCAAAAAACGTTTCATGGATAGATTCTGACTCTTTTCAGGAGATTTCAGGAGAGCCATGTTAAGGAGTAAAATAAAATACGATTTTGCACGCAGAGATTTAATATTTCATGGCAAAAAAAATTAGTCTAATTATTTCCAAATGACTGTCGTGAAAGTCAGCCTCTGTTGTTGACAGAAGCTCAAAAATATCGGTTAATTGATAAAATGCCCCTGATTGGCCATGAGCAATCTGGTATTCCTTCGATATTTCTGTGTGAGATAAATTTGTGTGCTGTGGGCATCTATTGAATTTAATCATTCAATTGTTATTCCCTAAACCCACCTCTCACGACCGGAATATAATATCTGATATTATACATGATATCAATCAAAGGGTCTGTTCTATAATGATCTTTGATCTTACAACTCAGTGGTTCGGATAGCTAGACTAGAGTGATTGGTATTTCATAGGATAATACTGATAACGAACACTCGAATGGTTTCGGCGAAAAAAATATTTACGAAACTTAACTGAGTTTTTGTAGTTTTCCATCTGAATTTTCTTCAGGTCCCTGTAGTGGCAGCTTCATTGCTCTGTGGGATTTCTTTGCCCAAGTGGCGAAGTTCATAAATAAAATAAAATGAAATAAACTGAAAATTTGTTTTAGAGCTGTCTTGTTTAACAGTTGAATATTGTTTTCAATATTGATAGGTTGCGAGGATTTCCAAGAGAGTCAAAAGACAAAAACATGGAGGCCATTTTGGTGCCGATAACAATGGATGGTAATGAGAAATCTTTTGTTAAATGGCACCAACGCTCCCCCGAGAGGCCACGATGACGTAACGTGCAATCGAAGAGTACATTTTATAAGAATGTCTGCGTACATGCATTTGAAATAAGGTCCTTATTCTCTATATGTATTTTTTTGGGGGTGTAGGGGTTGGAGCCGGGTTGTAGTCGATCAACACTTTGGTAGTTTTGGCTTAAATTGTCGTCTCTATTAAACATCTTTGAAACTAACTTTTGTTCGTCTAATTTGGTAATAATAATAATAATAATAATAATAATAATAATAATAATAATAATAATAACAACAATGATAATAATAATGATGATAATAATAATAATAATAATAATAATCGTACTACCACTACTACTAATATAATAATAATAATAATAATAATAATAATAATAATAATAAATAGTCATTATATCATTGTTTTAGTAATAATGATGATGATAATAATAATAATAATAATAATAATAATGATAATAATAAAAATAATAAAAATATAAAAAATAATAATAACTTCTATAGCGCCTAAATTATAAAATATCCTAAGACGTTTTAAAACTGTAATAGGTGTAAACAGGTGTAGATAAGAATATATACATATATATATTTAGTAAATAAACCCCTTCTGGCGGCTGGGATATCGGCTGATAATGTTCGAGGATGAGAAATGGTCCGAAAAAAAAGAACATTTGGTTGAGAAGCGAAGTTCGTGAGCAAATGTGATATTTTGAGGACCATTTCTCATCCATGGACATTATCAGCCGATATCCCAGCCGCCAGAAGGGGTTTATATATTTTATCACCCAACGACTTCACTGGAATGGATTCCGCAAACTACATTGACTCATCATCACCAGAGTTTTCAATAAATAATTCTCTCTTCTCCAAGCTTCATATAAAAACACTTATTGTCGAATTTTTTGTTGGTTTTTAGTAGTTTATAAAAACAATTTCGAAAGCAAAGCCAAAAACGTCATTCAAGAAACATGGATGCTTACCATTGAAGACATTTACAGTATATTTTGTTGATTTTTTCGTGTTTCCTGGCATAGTTTTCTCAACCAGTCATTGTATTTTATTCTCACTTGTTTGTAAAAACCGAGTTTCTTTGTTTTCCGTGGTTTTTCTTTTCTTTTTTGACGTTTTTCCCTTCTACTTGACGAATATCACTTCGGACGGGGGTATATCGCCTGATACCCATCATGCACGTGACCCATTTGAACTAATGGCAGCGAGCGAAAATTCATCCTTGGTATATAAATAAAAATATACGATAAAACTATAATATAATAAAAGAAAATACATAAAAATATAAAATAGATAAGAAAGAGTTCCGACATTATCATTCGTTATCATTCGTTATTTGTTGTATTGGACATTGTGTGACAATCAGACAGCCAACCAACCTAGACAATATATGGATAGGGAAAGTCAAACTGCTGTGTTCTTCGACTTAGGGGTGTAAATTTTACCCTCGCACCCGTGATCATATTTGAATACGGTTGGTCGTTGGTTTATTCCTTTAATGTTATTTTTCCGGGTTCTCCCCTTTTCTCCCCTCCGCAAAGAAAGACTTCCGTCAAGCTTTCCACTGAGCTGTCAGGTATTTTATGTCCGCTGCAGCTAGCGTTGTCGCTTGTCAATCGAACATAATATACCAAAAGTGAATTCATTTTCAATTCTAAGAGACGACAGAACCAGCTGTCATTAACCTGATAACTACATTGAATATGCAAAACTTGAAAAGCTTTCGAATATGCAAACGGCTCAAAAGTGAACTAAGCTTTGAAGTAAAAGCTTTTCTTTATCGCAAGCAGAGCGAATCATGATGAAGTCAAATCGATTCCTTAGTAAAAGGCCTCTTACGAAGCGCGCACGCAAATGCAATATTAAAGCGTTTATTTTTCATTTCACTAAACTTTCTCGAGATGATTACGTTTAAGACACAATAGTCGAACGTCATCATTCACGGAGAAAAACTTAAGAAAAACGTTACCTTTGACGTCGTCGAAATGTTTCATTCATAGACACATGGAATAAGCTAGTATATAGGAAACGTAACGGCTTAAAGTGCTCTGTTCTATTCATCACACGCTCGTAAAGTGGAGCACAGAAGGTGGTCACGTGACCGAAGCGGTTAAGCCCTTCTGACTGTGCGCAATATAGCAAATTACTCTGCTAATCTCGTACGGAAAACCTTGAAAAATTTACGGAGGAAAAAGCAAATAATACTAGATAAAAGAGAAACCCTTAAGGAAGGAATGAGTTTTCTGGAAAGTAAAGGAAGGCGGTTTTAAAATAGAAGCCAAAGGAAAAGCTTGCAATCTAACGCTTTTAATTTTCGCTTCCAGTGCCGAGGATTCAGAAATTAGCCGAGCGGTCTTTCATAAATATGTGAAATTTAACTAAAAAAAAAAAAAGATGGAATAAAAAACGTGGAAAGCTCTGCAAAGAATTGGGAAAATTATTAAACTTCGAATCTTAAATATTTTTCTCCGAGTAGTTTCAATTTTACGCAGGAACTTGAAAAACAACTGTTTTGCATTCATTTTTCATGAAGTTGAAGCAGCCAAAGAAAAACAACCCGAGTTTTCCGGAGTTATTTCCAAAAGGGTGGGCCTGGTTTGGTTACCAGACCAATCTTAAAGATTTCAAATCCACTGTTTGTATACATAAGCTAACAGATAATAAAGACAGATAGCTCGCTCTTACCTACCGCAAACATTTCAATTGCGCCATCGTCAGGCCAGAGTTTTCATGCCTTCGTTTTCCAGAAGCCGTCAGCCTTTCAGCGGAGCACCCTTTTTGCAGAGCTCCATCGAAGACAAGCCACGAAGAAAAACAGTTTTATCAGCTTAGAATGACACAGCACAAAAACAAAAAATTTGCATGTTAAAATATTACTACTTTTGGTGCATATCCGGGATCACTTAAGTCCTTAAGACATACGATGCAAGTGTCAGTCCTGAACAAAAGTCTTAAGAAATATATAATATGATTTGTAAAAGACACATTAATTTCTAGTTAATACTTTATAACAGTGAAATGTTTGCTGAATATGAATGGCGTCTTCTTGGTGGTACAGAAGCTTGAAGCCGGAAACAGCTCCGACAGTTCGTGTAATGTTCGAGAGGAATTACAAAAAATTCTAACAAGTTCACCATAAATAAAGGGAAAAAATATGAATTAATTATAATCATGTTATCTTTGTTTTTCGACTGTATAAGTTTGTCGTTCATTGTTTTATTTTTCTTAAAAAGCTACAAGTTATGAATTAAATATTGCAACAAACAAACGAACAAAAAAAAAAAAAAAAAAAATGGACCAAATTCCTTTTTTTTTTTTGCTTCGACGCCAAGTCTCCTTCGCTCCAAGAAGTTTTGTATTTTCCTCTTTCATCATTAGGAATTAACATTATCTTAGATTTATAGGAACTGACTGTACTACAATATTCTCAAAAGATTATGAGACATGAGTTTTGACTGTGACGCCTTCGTCTCAATAGTTTTTAAAAATTTCATCAAGTTGTCAAACCCCATTCCATATTATTCTTAGAGTGACCCTTAATTCATAATAAAAAACATCCAATTCAATACGCAATTTCCTGTCTTTTAAGGATTTCTCCAACGACAGATGTCGTCTACTGCTAAGCTTTCTAAAACTTGAAAGCTTCACACTTTCTGCAGAAAAGCGTTCAGTGAAAAAAAAAAAAAGCTTTGAAATAAGCCCGAGGTTGTCTTGAAAACATTTCATTATCGTTGTAAATAGTTTGGAAACTCAAACCAATGAAAAATTATGGACGTACTTTTTACTGAAAAGTTAAGATGGCATTTTATCTCTTAAAAGTACAAGCTTTTATGCAACCTGTCTCGGCATTGATATGACTTCTACGATGAACCAATCAAATCGCCGCTACCAACTGTTACATGCCGGCATCCAATCACGCGCAGGTTCGCATGTAGTTACAAGGAATTGCCACTTTGGAAACGAGCAAGAGACTGGGACAAGTTTTGCATTTTAAATTAGGAAAAAAAAATTATCTGAGAAAGCATCTGAAGAAAAGGAACTATTGCAAATTTGAACTTGTTTTAACGAAAGAATTAACCAAAATTATGGGCTTTCAAAAATGTCCTTCAATCTTTGTAAATTTTTGACACATTTGAAAGCCTGTAACTTTGGTTCCCATAGAAACATGTTCAAATTTGCCAGACAATATTTTTTTGCAAATTAGCTTAAATTCAAAACTCGCCCCTTCTTTTGCTCTTTTCCAAAGTGACAAATCCCGGGATTCCAGTTCTTCATATAGTATATACTATTTAGGGATATCATGTGTTACATGAGTGTCATGGTGTCATACTGTTTTGGGAAGCACAGGTGGCGTAGCGTTGAGAGCGCTTGCCTCTCACCAAGGCGACTCGAGTCCGACCTCCGCTGGGCTCGGTGTTGTATGTGAGTATAGAGTTGTTTGTTGATTCTCTCTTGTGCTTCGAGGGTTTTTCTCCGGGTTCTCCTGTTTTTCCTCCCTCCTCAAAAGTCAACTTCTAAATTCCTATTGGAATGCAGTGGAGGAAGAGCCACTCGGTGGATTCCACTGTTAATTCTCATTCATTTATTCCCATTCATATCATTTTATTCTTAAGTGAACATTTTGAGATAAGACACGTATAGAGCGAGTAGAAAGTAGTTTTACTTTAAGAAGTTTAAGTTTAAGAAGTTCGCAAAGCTTGAGAATTTGTCGTGAGCCATGTCACGCATCGATTTTTTCTTATATTTGACGGCTTTTAAATACAAGCTGAGATTAGACTCGAAGTCTAAACAAGTTCAGCATGAGGCAAAATAAAGGTCCATTTGAAATATATGTTTCAATGGCAAAATATTACGATTGAAGCTGGAAAAAAATACTATAAATACTATGACTAGGAACAAAAACAATAGGTATTACTAGTAATAAATACATATGTGATAACATAATGAAAAATATTAAAAACGTGAATATTCGTTCGCCTTCAAGCTGTTTTTCTTGGAAAAAAATTTCGTGAAAAATAGTTTGAAGCAAAACAAATATTTGTGCACATCTTTAATCAATTCCAAGCACACAAAAATTTATTTACTGCAATGAGTAAAATTCGCGTCAGTATTATTACTATTATTATTATTATTATTATTATTATTATTATAAAACATTCTAGGTATGGAAACTAGAACCTCATTTACGAAGTTTTTCATTTGTCATGCAGTCACGTGATCCTTGCTCTTTTGCCAAAACCTTATACTGTTCGCCCAGAGATGTCAGATGTTAAAGTTTCATAATATCCAAAATGGCGCCTGAAACTAATTGTAACCAGTCTGCTAATGCGTGGTCGTTGTTTCCTGTTTTTAGCTATTTTTGGTGATATATTAAGATAGCATGACCATTGCCTGGACAATTTTGGATAAATATTAAATAAGAATATATCTTAAAATTTTTTTCTGGAAATGGCCAGTGTTTAGTATTACTAGTTACAACGAATACACTCAAATGCTTTACAGACGTCATATTCAGTTTTTGGCGGAATTTGTGAGCGTAAAATAATCGATTCTGCAAAGCAGGCTAAGTAATTTACATATTGGAAGTATAAACCTCGATAACACTCAAATCCAGAAATATTTTATCATTCAGCTCAGTATTTACTTCATGTAGAAACAATAATGAAGGAATTGAGAAAAAGGCAATGTGCACTTTAACGCATCTTTCACGGCAAACGTCAAACGTCAGCTGCGAGCAAAAACTTATTCAAAATTATTGAAAAAAATTTCCAACCTAGATAAATAAAAAAAATACTTGTCTTGTGTGAGAAGGTTTGCAAAAGGTGAAGTGAAATGCAGCGAAACAATGAAAACGTGGTCATGTTTGTCGTTTGTGGGAAAGAAAAACGTGATGTTTAACCAGTCCCCTACGCCCCATCGTTCTTTTATTACGACTTGGTCCGTTCAAGGCGTAGTTCAAAGCAGGTGTTTTCATCTGCCAACAACACAAAGCGGCATGTTTGGATGTTTCTAGCTGTTATGCTCACTTCCTCTTCTTTACTTTTTTAGCTTCACTAAGCCTGAGCTCTCTCAATTAAACTAGTGTTTTAGTGTCTACAAATGAACCCAACTTTCTGATAAACAACACTATCTTCCTTTGAAAGGTTATTTCAGAAGTAAATATGACAAATAAATGACCATATTTTTAGACTTAGAATTAACTGATGAATTGTATTACTGTAATTTTATAGCTTAACCGTAATCCAATTCGCATTATGAATATTAAAACGTGAATCATATACAGCAAAAATGCTCATTTGTTGTGAAATATGAACGAGTAATAATGTACTTCAACCAGCTTTTTCCACGGTCTAATTTCCACTTCACTTTTGAATATTTATCTGTCATGTCGTTACACATCCAACAGACAGCTCGCTGAGAGATCTAATGTTGTTTTAGAAAAAAAAAACTTCTCGCTTTGTAAATTTATACAAAACTTAAGCAAGATGATAAGCAAAGACCAGTATTCTAGTTTGATAGTAGAAGACGTGTTTGTCTACAAGAGAACTATAGTTAACATGCGATTTGGCGATATATTTTTCTTATTTTCTTAGTAAAATTTAAATCCCTCGTACTCTTTTAACACCTGTTATACGAAAATTTGATATTTATGCACTTGCCAGAGATTACATACCTTTTTTTGTTGCTGAAGCATAAAATATAAGTGAATTGCCAAGCTAAAAGGAAAAATACTGTACCATACATTGGCAAACGTACCATGATACTCAAATGGCTTCCACAATGAACCAATCACAAAGCATCAAAACATATGTCGTCCAATCAGAGAGCTTGAAAACGAAAACCATTTCGCAGTCCATGGTAGGTCCGTTCGTACTGAAAACTTCGCTATAAAAAACAACCTTATCATTTATAATTATCCTTGAAACCTAAATTTTGTGGCGATAAAAAGGTTAAGTGGCGGAGAAGGATGTAATTTGGACTAGTAGTTAAGACATGCTTAAATTTCCTTCGTTCGTCAAGTCATTTTGAACATCCGCTTCGGCGACAACATTCGCCAAAGATACCTTATGACGGATCCACTTGTTAATCTAGTAGTTAGTTTGTATGGGCTTAATTGATAAAATCTAATAAGTCAGTGAAAATATGTTTTGATCAGTTTATCAAAAGCGGAAAAAAATTGATTTGCTTTTAGTCTAGTGGTAATTAATGTGTAAAATGTATTTTGAACGTAAGAATTGATTGTTTGTGGATACCAAGGAATTGATGAAGGGATGGCTACGTTTACGATTTAGGAAGGAAGAGTTGAAAAGATAAAACAAAATCGGTAAGATGACCAGCGAAATGAGGAAGAAAGGAATGAAGAAAGAAAAATGGTGAGAAAGAAACAATAGTTTAGTACTAAATTTCTGCATTTTATAAATATATTCTACCTCAACGAACCGCGTGGTAAGAGAACGACATATTTTTTCGATTGAAAGTGCTCCTTTCCCTCCCCCTCCACCACCACCATTCATCATCACCTTGACCAAACTCATACATAATTTATGCAATTTATAAATAGGGCCGCAAGATAAAAGACAGGAAAAAAGAAGCAAATTTGACAAGTTCTACGACTTCCTTCGTCGATAGTACAAATTAACTGTATCCTGAATCAACAAGATATGAAAATAACCCAGGACAATCATGAAAGGATGGCGTCGGTGACGAGTGCTTTCAACGAATAGTCCAGGCAGGAAACTTATAAACTTGATTTTGGAGCTCACAAGGGCTTTAAAACTAATAATAGGAAAGGTATAATTTTGGTAGTGCGACGGTACTTATAGGATTATCCTTTAACATTGTTTACACAAGTTTAAATCGACTTAGGCGCTTGTTATGATGATTTTAAAACTACCCAAACATCGCAACGGCGCTAAAAATAATCTAACTTCAACAAAAAGGGGCTTTATAAATTAAACGAATGAAACAAAATATAAATATATCAGAATAAGGAAAAACATTTGATTTTTTGATATAGATTATTAGAGAATACTAGCAATGAAGATCATTTGATGTTGGCAGAAGTCAAACTGATTGATCAAGCGAACGACAACAAATGTAATCAAATTACATCCGTTAATTACGAGGAAAAAAACTAGATGAAAACCTGTTTGACCGGTAAAACCTAGAAAACTGGTAAATAAATACAAGGTTGGTGCGTTAGAAATTTGTTCATTGATCTATCTAGAACGAGTAATAATATTTTGAGTGAGCTGCCAAAAAAAAACAAAAAAAAAACAAACGAACGAACGGACAAGCGACCGAGTGAACGAATAAACAAGCGAACGAATAAGCAAATAAAAACAGCAGTGTTCTATTGTAACTTCACCTGCCCTTTGGCGAATAAATAAATAAATAAATAAATAAACAAACAAACAAACAAACAAACAAACAAACAAACAAACAAACAAATAAATAAATAAATAAATAAATAAATGAATAAATAAATAATTAAAAAATCAATAAATCAATAATTAAATAAATTAATAAATAACAAATAAACGAGCGAAAAACAGACTAAAAATAAGCAAACGAAAGAATAAAGAAACAAACAAACGAATCCATGAATCTGCTTGTTGTCAGACCTTACTACGGACTCTCGCTACAAGTTTGCAAGAAACAGACAGACGATGAAGAGCTATTTTCAATTCAGTGATATTTTCTGGTGAAACTCGTGTCAATTAATTATTTTCGGCTGTAAAACTCACTGATAAATTCTTGAAAAAACCTCACTGTGGTAACAGTCTTCTTTTAGGTAAAATATTAAAAACGAAGAAAGAAAAAAAAAATGTTCTAGTTATGAAATATATAAATTTACGAATCTTCGACGTTCGCCATTTCCCGCCAAATTCCCGCGCATGCGCAGTTCGTCATCCAACCCCCATCCCTTTCCCATGTGTAAAAAACACTGCTAAACAATTCCATAATATGATTTATAATTCACTAGTGAAAAAATAATGAATGAATACATTCAAAAATTAGGATTAGATAAGTTTTAATTTATAGAAACATGTTGGATTTTACTTAACAACAGCGACAACTTGTTTCTTTCTTTCAGCAACGCGTGGAACTGTCCCTGGTTTACTGTGAAGACGACGATTTTCATCCCTTAAAAAATAACACAAAAATAGAATTAAAAACATATATACTAAGGGAAGCCATTTCAGTGTTACGGCATGTCGTAAAGTGCACTTGCTACATTCTTATAGGAAGCCATTTCAATGTTACGGCATGTCGTAAAGTGCACTTGCTGTAAGCCAGTACTGTATCTTTCCCATTCATACAATGACCATTCTTATTGCCTGGGAAGCCATTTCAATGTTACAGCATGTCGTACCGTGTACGTGCTCTAAGTCAGTACTGCACGTTTCTCGCTTTAATGGTAAGCCATTTCATGTCGTACCGTATGTTCCCCATTCACTCTAATATCATTCTAAGCACTTACTTTCGTTTTTGTGATTCAGACATGATTCTCTTCTCAAGAGCGGATTTGTAGATTGCTTTAGGAACATGTCGGTGTCTGGAACAAGGAATACAACATGGTTAAATGGACGAGTGGATGAGTGGGTGGATAGATGGGATGGGATGGAATGGATGGGTGGGATGGATGGGTAGGATACGATGGATAGATGGATTGATAGATGGGTCGATGGGATGAATGTATGGATGTATGGGTGGACGGACTGGATGAGATAGATGGATAATTTAAAGAATGAATGGTTGAAGGAATGGATGGGCGAATGGATGAATGGGATGGAAAGATGCTTTCACGAAGAATCTTTCACCATATATCCATATTGACCAACAAAACTAAATTCATGTCTTCAAACTAGTAGTCTATCTTGTAGTCAGTCTATCTTTCCCATGGGAAGGGAATGCACAAATCCTAGAGCTGGTTTACCTTTGTATTCTTCGTATTCTTGGATGGTGTTTAAAGCGTTCTTTCAGACGTGTTGAATATGCAAAAGCTTCTTTCTCTCTCGGTGCAAGCTGGGTTCAAACAAACAAAAGTTAGAATTAAAGTTCTGACTTTGATCGAGCACAAAGTACCAACCTCCATTAACCGGCCACCTCGGGGAATCGTCAACTGGCCGTTATATAAAGGTTGCCAGGTAAATAAAGATATAAATAAGTGTCAAACTTTAACAACTGGTCGCTAACTAGAGGTTGGCCGGCTTAATAAAGGTATAAGTTGATGAAAAGAATCTTTGGGACTTTGAAACCTGGTCGGTAAATAGAGGTTGGTCGCATTAAATGTGGCCGTTTTAGAGGGGTAGCAAGGACTTTTTCGCAAGTACACACGGGTCCCCATGACCTCAAACACTCCCACTTACATAAGCAAATATGAAAAATGTGTGAATTTCTCAAGTACGCATGTGCGTATTTGCGTAACGGTCGCTTAATGACAAAAATTGCTTATTGGTCGCTACTTACGGCTCCAAGTTTCTGTGACGCGTTTGCCTTCCATATTCTGTATTAAAAACATGATTTAATGGAAAATAAAAATTGTCATTTATTTTACGTCAATCGCGCAGGGCAGATTCTCCTTCTCCCGAGGCGGAGGCTCATGACTAAACCCCTGGACACCAGGGAGGTGTGTGCTACTAATGCGCCATCTCTCACAACTATGGTCATATGTTTGATCCCTAATTATAATTCTGAGTCAGCCATGCCCTGACTTAGATCAGCCCAGAGGTTGTAACAGGTTCTATCTGTGAGTTAGCTGTGCCCTGCCCTGAAATGTCACCTTTTATATTTTTGAGTGATGGCAGTGAAAAACAAAATCCCAACGGGCAACTATCAACTACAGAGGTCACGTAATATTAAAAATTGCAGGAAATTTTAGTACCTGATGTTTGTTTCGTCACTTCCAGAGAGAACATAAGTTGAGTCTGCACTGAACCGAACACAGAACACTCTTTGCATACGCCGAGCATGGTAAACCTCTCTGGAAAAGAAAGAAAGGGAAGGAAATGAATAAAAGAGGAAAAGAAAGGGAAGCTAGTGGGAAAGAATGAGTGAAAGGGAGGAAAGGAAAGGAAGAAAGGAAGAAAGGAAGAAAGGAAGAAAGGAAGAAAGGAAAGAAGGAAAGAAGGAATGGAGGGAGGGAGGAAGGGAGGAGAGAGAAGGAACCCGAAAAAGAAAGGAAAGAGCCAAGGGAGGAGGAAGGAATGCACAAATAGAGCTAAAAAGCTCATCCAATATCCTGCAACATCCCACTACTCACCTACTATGTCCTCCACTACGTTCAAAGATCCTAATACTCTTATCAAAGCTTCCAGATACAAACTCTTGTCCAGTAGGAGCATAATCCACATCAAGTACTGCCGATACGTGATCCATGTGAACATTAACAGCCTGATCCAACCGCCGCATATCATAGGTATATAGATTAGAATCCTCATTGGCTGCTGTAAATATATAGGCCTCTATTGGATTCCAGGCTACAGTATTGGAGCGCATCGCCATGACGAGTTTACGAAGAGGAGAGGAACCCCTGGTGTCGTATAGGACAACACTTCTATCTGATGCTGTACTGGCTAGGATATTTGTCTAAAGAGGGAAAAAAGGGAGGTCATCGTACTCTGAAAAGTACCAACATACTTCACATCTACATGTATATACTACTCCTATTTCAAAAAAATTAAGGTTGGTGAAGGTTTTGTTGCTTGTTACATACCAAGCCCGAAATGCACTATGGGCGATGTGAATGTGACCAGAGGAATGCCGTCACAACAATATCAGTGGAGTTTTACCAAACTTTGTCTGCTCGTTTTTCTGCATAAATTTCATGTATTTTTTATTTTATTTTTGAATTTCCACATTAGAGGACAGGACTCACCTCAATAGGGTTATATTTCACACTATGAACAGTATCAACACCCCATGTGAATGTACGAATAGGATCTGCTCTACTTTCATCCCATATATCCAGTTGCTGTCCACATGTAGCAAATGTGCTGTTCTTCCAGTTGTGGTCGATACCAGTGAACATTGTCTAAAGAAAATACAAGATGGAGTCTATTATTAAAGGCTCTGTTACACTGTGTAATTTTCCCAGCAACTTTGTCGAAAGACCTTCACGAGGATAGAATAACCGTCTTCCCGATTACATCACCTATGTTTGTTCTATTTTGCAATTCAATGTTTATAGTGCGATAATATGTTAATAAACCTATTGTTAATTAAATTTTCTAAAAACTTGTCTCGTAACGCCAAGACAAGTTGCTGGAGAATTGCACAGTGTAACAGGGGTTGTCTCGCATTTTTTTGTTGCGCGTAGCGTTACACGAAGTAAAACTCAGTTCTACTTTTTGCAACGCATTACAGCAACTGGCAACACCATTGCACAGTGTATTACCCCTCTAGCAACTTGTCTCGCAATTTTAAGCCATATTTTTCAAGTCACAGCAAGTTGCTGAGATCGCGTTACAGTGTAACACCTCACCTCGTCAACCTGCAACGCTACATTTTCAATAAAGACAAGTTGCTGGGAATATTGCACAGTGTAACAGGGCCTTAACTTGTAACATTAAGTTGATTTTGCAAAATAAAATCGGCTGTGCATCTTAGCATTTTTCCTAAACTTCATTTCCAAATAGATTAGCCCATATCACATGCCCCTTATGAATAAAGCCCTAAAATTCGCTTGAGTCACCATGAAACAATGGCTCCAAGCCGAGTTTGGACTTGATGTATCATGTATTTACTGTATTATATCAAGTCCAACCACGACTCGGAAGCATCGTTTCGTGGTCACTTAAGAGAATTTGGGAAAGGTCTATACTTTGGAGCAAGAGAAAAGAAACTACTTAGTTCATTTTTTCTTGCTTGAAGTTTTTGCGGCATAAGAAATATTGCTCTGAAGGTTGTGACTTTTAATTGTATGGTCATGTATTCTTTGTTTCAGTTCATTCTTTCAATCATTTATTCATCGGATAAACGATAAATTTATTATTCATTCATTCTTTCCTTCCTTCCTTCCTTCATTCATCAGTCCATTCGTAAATTTCTTTATTCATACGAGAAATAGAAAACACGAGGAAATCACAAAATAAACATATATGCTCCCTTAATTCATGCATTCATAGCGTGACAACATTCCTAGGAATTTAAGGTCATGCTTATTTCCAAGAATCGTCTGAAAATAGATTCACAAACAACATTCATTCTTCAGCCAACTCCCTCGACTGCTAACATGGAATCGTTTGTCGACGATCTTAAGAAGGAAGTTCGATGTTCTTTGTGTAATGATACACTTATTGAACCCAAGATATTGCCGTGTTTTGACACATTTTGTAAGCCATGCATCAAAAGACACGCCGAGCTGATCGAGGAAGTCAACGTCTTCAACTGTCCTCGATGTAAATCACAAACTTCTCTGCCAGAACCAAACAGCGTCGAAGATCTACAGCCAAGTCTACTACATTCAAGAATCTTGAAGGGTCTGGCGTTGGTAGAAGGAGAAAAGGTTTGTTCTGTTTCTGACAGTCATTCCACAGCATCTTGGTATTGTTTTGATTGTGATCACTCGCTGTGTCAAGAATGCGAGAAGAACCATTCGTTCTTCACCAAAGATCACAAGGTCGTTCGTCTGGCTTATTTGAAGAAAGAAGATATTGAGTTCATAATAACAAGAGAAAATCCTTGTAAAAATCACCCTCATCACAGGCTAGAATCACTCTGTGAAGATTGTGATGACATGATTTGCGTGACATGCTGGAGACACGATCACAAGGATCATAAGACAATGTCATTAGATAAGTTTGTTTCGATGAAGAAAGCTGTGTTGTCAAAGCATCTTCAGGTACTGGAGCAGTTAAGATTGGATGACAAGGAAAAGCAACAACAAGAAAACATTGCTAACACAATCAAACAACAAGGAGAAAAAGACAAAAAAGAAGTCAAAGACAGAACCAAGAAGATCATCCAAATGCTACAAGAAAGCGAACGAGAATTGGTAAGACAAATCGAAGAGAAGATGGACACAGCCACAACAAACTTGAATATAATTCATCATATTCCAGCCGTCAAGGAATACATCAAGAATGTGATGGAAAGAGGACTGGCAAGTGAAATGATGAACATTCAAGAGACACAATGCTCGGAGAAATTTATCTTCAACCACATTTCACTCCGCTCTCGCCGAGTTGAGTTCATTCCTAACGAACAGCTGGTTCAAGAAGTGAATTCAGGGCTGGGAGAAATACGAACCCATTTCAAAACGGACCATACGAAGAACACTATTGAGGTGAAATCTGAGATAGAAGCTTTAAAGAAAGAAAAGCTCACATTGGTAACAAAAACTTCTACAGGAGAACTCAATCATGATCCAAGGGATGTTATTGACGTTCAAATCAAGCCTGAAGGAAATGTGAAAATAGAAAAGAAATATGTGAGAACTGATGGGAAAGTAGAAGTTGAATTCATGGCTAAAGTAGCTGGTCGGTTGACAGCAGAGGTTCAAGTGAATGGGAATCACGTATCTAACAGTCCACTAGTGGTGAATGTCAAGCCACACGAGATGAGAACAACAGGACAGTTTAACATGAAAGGTGTAAAGATAGGATCTAGGTGGTTGACAGGTATAGCAGTAAACAGAGACAATAGTAGGATCGCCGTTGCAGATTATTATTCTCATTGCGTCCATGTATTGACCACTGATGGAGATCTCTTAATAACGTATGGTAGTCAAGGTAGTGCAGAGGGGCAATTGTCTTATACTGAAGGCTTAGCATTTCTGAATGATACAGATTTAATCATAGCAGATAACCATAATCATAGAATATGTATAGTGAACACTACAACAGGGAAATTAGTAAAGACCTTTGGTAACCAAGGTAACAGGGATGGAGTATTGCGTTATCCACAGGGAGTCCACGTTGATGACGATGGTAACATCATTGTGTGTGATGGTGGTAATCATCGTGTTCAAGTCTTCTCAAGAGACGGTGACTATCAATATAAGTTTGGTTTGACAACACAGGACAAGTTTTATCCATGTGATGTGATAACACATGACGGACTGTTCTACGTCAGTGATTATAATAATCACGTAATTAATGTATTCGAGAAGAAAGGTAACGTACCGACTAGAATATCGACGATTGGTGGTAAAGGCAAAGCTAATGGTCAGCTGGATAGACCATGGGGTCTGGCTATTGATAATGACCATCATCTACTGGTGTGTGATTATGGTAATAACCGTGTACAAAAATTCACATTGGATGGTCGTTTTGTAGGAAGGACTTGTGATGTAATCGAGAACCTTCGATATATAACTGTTTTAAAGGATGGTCAGTTATTAGTTAGTGCGTGGTATGGTTCTGGTGTCAGGTGTGTAAAGTAGAATTAGCTATTATTAATGTCTATGTACAGTATACTATACCATTTAGTTAGTTTGTCGACAACTGTGTCATTTTGAATTCTGATCCTAATTCTTTTTCAATACTAAAAATATGCATACTTTACTATTTAGTTAGTTTCTCAACACCTTTTTGTGATTTCTGATCCTTAATTCTTATTTAATAGAATAATAATAATAATGATGGTGTAACTGAAGTCCAATTGGAATTTAGAAGTTTACTTTGCTTATTAACTGTGTACAAAAATTCACATTGGATGGTCGTTTTGTAGGAAGGACTTGTGATGTCGTCAAGGAACCTACCTATATAACTGTTTTAAAAGATGGTCAGTTATTAGTAGTACGATTGGTTCTGGTGTCTGGTGTGTAAAGTAGAATTAGCTATTATTATTATGTAGTTTGTCAGTCCTGTAGCTTGACAGTAACATTCAACTCCTTTAGGAGTCTATTGTTAACTTGTAACATTAAGTTGATTATACAAAATAAAATCGGCTGTGCAACTTGGTATAGGCATTGCTTGCCCCGAACTTCATTTCCAATGAGATCAGTCCATATCACATGACCCTCATGATTATAACCCTTTCCCCATCAATTCATCACGTGTGAGTGATCACGAAACAATGGCTCCAAGTCGAGGTTGGACTTGATGTGTTCATACATTTACTGTATTTTACCAACACTAACCTCGACTTGGAGCAATTGTTTCGTGGTTATTCGAGGGAATTCAGGGATGGTCTATAGTTTCTAGTTTTTGCGGCGTAAGAAATATTGCTCTGAAGGTTGTGGCTTTTATTTGTATGGTTATGCATTCTTTGAGGGGTTTTTTAAATAATTTATTTTGATTCGTTCATTCTTTCTTTCAATCATTTTATTCATAATAAATTTATTCATATAGCGCTTATATTTATTCATTAATTCATTCATCCATTCGTTCATCAAATCGTTCATCAATTCATTCATTCATTTATTCATCCATTCGTTCATTCATTTATCCATGCGTTCGTTTATTCATTCATCCATTCCTTCATTCGTTTCATTCATTCATTCATCCATTCGTTCATTCGTTCATCCATTCCTTCATTCGTTTCATTCATTCATTCGTTCATTCATGCATTCGTTTCATTCATTCGTTCATTCATTCATTCATTCATTCATTCATTCATTCGTTCATTCATTGAACCATTCGTTCATTCGTTCATCCATTCGTTCATTCGTTCATTCATTCATCCATTCGTTCATTCATTCGCTCATCAATTCGTTCGTGTACATATTCACTGATTCATTTTGTTTTGTTAACAGAACTTGATTGATGAATGTTTGACATTGATTACATAATGATCAAGTTTCAGATTATATTCAGTTTTTTTGAGTAGAACACCAGAGAAACACATATATCACTAACAGGGAATTAATTAATGTATAACTTGTAAGTTCAACCAAGTTACTATCGACCACAGAAGTAAGTGTGTTAGTATTTAGTATAATGATTTAGCTTAGCAAACCTTAAGTGAATCATAGGAATATATTCGTTCAGATCAGTAACCAAGGAATTAACTGTATTGCAATTTCAGATCGAATAGTCAGTAATTAAAAGTGAATTCTCCGAATTGTGGTGTCAAAAAGTTGCAGGAACATATTTATTATTGCATTCGAATTCATTTATTCATCCATTAGTTTATTTATTCATTCATAAATTCCACTCGTAAATACGTTCATTCTATGAATCCATCGATCAAACATTCATTCATTCATACGAGAAATAAGTAACACGAGAAAATAACAAAAAAATATATGCTCTCTTAATTTATGCATTCATAGCGTGACATCAGTTCTAGGAATTTAAGGGTCACGCTAATTCCAAGAATCGTCTGAAAATAGATTCACAAACAACATTCATTCTTCAGCCAACTCCCTCGACTCTTGCTAACATGGAATCGTTTGTCGACGATCTTAAGAAGGAAGTCCGATGTTCTTTGTGTAATGATACACTTATTGAACCCAAGATATTGCCGTGTTTTGACACATTTTGTAAGCCTTGCATCAAAAGACACGCCGAGCTGATCGAGGAAGTCAACATCTTCAATTGTCCTCGATGTCAATCACAAACTCCTCTTCCAGAACCAAGCAGCGTCGAAGATCTACAGCCAAGTCTACTACATTCAAGAATCTTGAAGGGTCTGGCGTTGGTAGAAGGAGAAAAGGTTTGTTCTGTTTCTGAGAGTCATTCAACAGCATCTTGGTATTGTTTTGATTGTGATCACTCACTGTGTCAAGAATGTCGAAACTACCATTCGTTCTTCATCAAAGATCACAAGGTCGTTCGTCTGGCTGATTTGAAGAAAGAAGATATCGAGTTCATAATGACAAGAGAAAATCCTTGTAAAAGTCACCCTCATCACAGGCTAGAATCATTCTGTGAAGATTGTGATGACATGATTTGCGTGACATGCTGGAAACACGATCACAAGGATCATAAGACAATGTCATTAGATAAGTTTGCTTCGATGAAGAAAGCTGTGTTGTCAAAGCATCTGCAGGTACTGGAGCTGTTGAGATTAGATGACAAGGAAAAGCAACAACAAGAAAAGCTTGCTAACACAATCAAACAACAAGGAGAAAAAGCCAAAAAAGAAGTCAAAGACAAAACCAAGAAAATCATCGAAATGCTACAAGAAAACGAACGAGAATTGCTGAGAGAAATCGATGAGAAGTTGGACACAGCCACAACAAACTTGAATATAATTCATCATATTCCAGCCGTCAAGGAATACATCAAGAGTGTGATGGAAAGAGGACTGGCAAGTGAAATGATGAACATTCAAGAGACACAATGCTCAAAGCAATTCATCTTCAACCACATTCCTCTTTCTTCTCGAGTTGAGTTCGTTCCTAACGAACAGCTGGTGCAAGAAGTGAAATCAGGGCTGGGAGAAATACGAACCCATTTCAAAACAGACCATACGAAGAGCACTATTGAGGTGAAATCTGAGACAGAAGCTTTAAATAAAGAAAAGCTGATATTGCTAACTAAAACCTCTACAGGAGAACTCAATCATGATCCAAGGGATGTTATTGACGTTCGAATCAAGCCTGAAGAAAATGCGAAAATAGAAAAGAAATATGTGAGAACTGATGGTAAAGTAGAAGTTGAATTCATGGCTAAAGTAGCTGGTCGGTTGACAGCAGAGGTTCAAGTGAATGGGAATCACGTATCTAACAGTCCACTAGTGGTGAATGTCAAACCACAAGAGATGAGAACAACAGGACAGTTTTACATGAAAGGTGTAAATGTAGGATCTAGTGGTTTCGTAGGTATAGCAGTAAACAGAGACAATAGCAGGATCGCTGTTGCGAATTGTTCTTCTCACTGTGTCCATGTATTGACCACTGATGGAGATCTCTTACTAACGTATGGTAGTAAAGGTAGTACACAGGGGCAATTGTCTTATCCTCACGGCTTAGCATTTCTGAATGATACAGATTTAGTCATAGTAAATAGAAATAATCATAGAATATGTATAGTGAACACTACAACAGGGACATTAGTAAAGACCTTTGGTAACCAAGGTAACAGGGATGGAGAATTGCGTTATCCACAAGGAGTCCACGTTGATGACGATGGTAACATCATTGCATGTGATGGTAATAACCATCGTGTTCAAGTGTTCACAAAAGACGGTGACTATCAATATCAGTTTGGTTTGACAAGACAGGACAAGTTTGTTCCAGTTGATGTGATAACACATGATGGACTGTTTTACGTCAGTGATTATAGTAATCACGTTATTCATGTATTTGAGAAGAAAGGTAACGTACCGACTAGAATATCGACGATTGGTGGTGAAGGCAAAGCTAATGGTCAGCTGGATAGACCATGGGGCCTGGCTATTGATAATGACCATCATCTACTGGTGTGTGATTATGTGAATAACCGCATACAAAAATTCACATTGGATGGTCGTTTTGTAGGAAGGACTTGTGATGGAATCAAGGACCCTCGATATATAACTGTTTTAAAGGATGGTCAGTTATTAGTTAGTACGTGGTGTTCTGGTGTCTGGTGTGTAAAGTAGAATTGGCTATTATTACTAGGTTGCCTGTGTAGCAAACCAGTCTTAAAATGAGGGCCATTTTTCTTTTTCGGGCTTCAGGTAGACCATAATGTTTATTGTGACGTCACACGTCATGATTGGTCGAAAACTTGTAACCATAGCATTAGTCTGTCCAATGAGGTTGTGTTGTGTTATGTATTTGTGTACAAATGTGATCGACAATTTAATAGAATTTGCCACATGATATCGAGCACGAGGTATTTATAGCTTTCGGTGTTTGGTTCCCATTAATTCATTCGTTCAAGGTTCGTGAGGTATGTTGTCTGTAGGCACGTGGCCTACCATTGTCTTTAGCTTTTTTAACGGTACGCTTAAACTACTTACAAACGCACACGCCGTACGTGGTAGACCCACGCTAAAAAATGTTATTGAGCGATTTTGGAACAGGTTGGTCCATGTACTCAAAGAGAGAAGACTGTGTATCTATGAGCTATCTTTGAGAATCTATGATCAAACTACGGTATGAGAATCGTAAAACTAGACAAACTAGTCAAAATAGACTAAGAGAATTTATTAAATATCTAGCTATGATCAAACTAGATCTTACCAGATCTCAGATACAAAAAAATATACTGAGACTAACTACAAAAATAGTGACAAACTACAGAACGAGAGACAAACTACAAAACGGGTGACAAACAAAGCTTTGATGAAAGCTGATTCCAAGAACTTGTAGAAGTCAGACGAGCTGATAATGATCTACAAGAAAGCGTACTGCCAAGACCGCTTGTTGAATATTTCCATTTATGAAAATACAAAAAACTGAGGGAAACAAATGACCAGTTAAACACATTTTGGCTAAGAGTATTTACATTGATAAAGCGTTTGTTTTGCAGCGAACAGTTTCGATACTGAAATAGATATGTTTATTTCATCAGCTAGTCTTGAAAGGTACTCAAGTAGGTCAAGTAGAAATCTAATATGCGTTAAAAAGTCAGTAACGCAACACTAATGTCTTACTAGAATTTAAAATCTTTTTAATAAAGGGGGACTTTGAACCGAAAAGGAACACTTTTGTGTGAAAAAATAAAGAGTAAATAGGATTGGCGAGTGGGCAAGTTCTTGTACAGGCAACCCAGTGAATTATCTATGTACAGTATACTATACCATTTAGTTAGTTTGTTGACAACTTTGTCATTTCGAATTCTGAACCTTAATTCTTTTTCAATACTAAAAATAATTATCATATAACTGAACTGATAATCAGAAGGGTCTATCAATAGATTATAGTCCTCTTTTCACATGGCATTATTATAATTTTCGCAAAATGTTTTCTCTTGTATTTCCTTATTCATTAATTATGTATTTCTGAAGGGTTTCTTTAAGGGATGGTTAGTATATCTTACATGGGTTGGGTTCGGGTGATACGCCTTGTAGGGGACTTAATGTTCTATTGTTTATCACCTGCCTTTGGCAAATTGATTAAATAAAAAATAAATAAATAAACTCCAATTGGAATTTAGAAGTTGATTTTTGCTTATTTTATAGCAATTGCAATACAATGTGTATCTTTAGCAGTAAATATCTTGAAATTGCAGTCAGGAGTATTGTATATGAAGTTTTTTTATCATAATAATTATGAAATTTCTTGTGCACTGATTGGTCGAGAGCTGTGGTAAATAAGAGGACACACAGAGAGAATGATGAATCACTCGTGTAATGGCGCCAGCGTGTGCTTGAATGCAAGTGAGATCAATTTAACAGTGCACACTAGCTACTGTACTTCAGATCTCTGATCACATATCATCTTCTTGTTTACAATAATTATAGAATACTAGTGAGATCAATTAAACAGTGCACACTAGCTACTGTACTTCAGATCTGTGATCACATATCATCTTCTTGTTTACAATAATTATAGAATACTAGTGAGATCAATTAAACAGTGTGCACACTAGCTACTGTACTTCAGATCTCTGATCACATATCATCTTCTTGTTTACAATAATTATAGAATACAAGTGAGATCAATTAAACAGTGCACACTAGCTACTGTACTTCAGATCTGTGATCACATATCATCTTCTTGTTTACAATAATTATAGAATACTAGTGAGATCAATTAAACAGTGCACACTAGCTACTGTACTTCAGATCTGTGATCACATATCATCTTCTTGTTTACAATAATTATAGAATACTAGTGAGATCAATTAAACAGTGCACACTAGCTACTGTACTTCAGATCTGTGATCACATATCATCTTCTTGTTTACAATAATTATAGAATACTAGTGAGATCAATTAAACAGTGCACACTAGCTACTGTACTTCAGATCTGTGATCACATATCATCTTCTTGTTTACAATAATTATAGAATACTAGTGAGATCAATTAAACAGTGCACACTAGCTACTGTACTTCAGATCTGTGATCACATATCATCTTCTTGTTTACAATAATTATAGAATACAAGTGAGATCAATTAAACAGTGCACACTAGCTACTGTACTTCAGATCTGTGATCACATATCTTCTTCTTGTTTACAATAATTATAGAATACAAGTGAGATCAATTAAACAGTGCACACTAGCTACTGTACTTCAGATCTGTGATCAGGGATACAAACGTCCCTATACGTGCAGACATTTGAAAAGTCAGTGTATCTTTAGCATCTACTGTATATTATCTATTTCTCAGCGTCAGACTTACCTTTCCTATTATTGTGTTTAATGGTTCTAGGTTAGTGTTTGTAGTGTCCAGACACTGATCCATACTCCATTGCTTGACTACCTTGTCATCACCAAACTATGATTAAAATATTAAATATTCAAAATGCTTGTAACTCCTTCCCAGTAGTTTGGGTTCCTTTGTAATATGTTATTATGGGATGTCGAGACACGTGCTCCTCAGTCCAGGAGCGAGTTTTGACGAGAGGACAGTAGAGGAAGAATAAATGTTGTTTTATTGTTATTTCTCGCTCCTTGTCGTCCCTGTCGGGCCCCCTGAGCTCAGTTTCCAGTCGGGTTCTCACCCGGAGTGACTCACGAGCAGTTACAATGCTGACCACATTTCCTGCACGCTGGGTGGATGAGCATTTATCTTATTCCTTTACTAAGCTGTTCAGTTAAGTTTGGGGCAACAGACAAAGTTACATGTTTTGTCACTGAAATGGGTAGCATGGGTGGCGTACCCTGCTAAAGCGTCACCTTTCACCACTATGTGTACAAGGGTTTTCTCCAGGTACTCCAGTTTACTCCCTCCATGAAAATCAACATGTGAGTTGAGTGTTGTGTGCACAGCATATTGAATGTGTAGTGGTAGTGTGTGTGAGTGAAAAGTGTCCCAAATTTTATGTGCATATTGTCAGGGGCAACCAAACTCACCTGGGAAGCATAGTATTTGTCAGGGTGAAATATTATAGGATTTTGTATCAGAATTACAAAACTCTCCACAGTTGTATTGTATTGTATTATACTCACATGTACAAGAACTATACTGATCTAACCTCACTTTTCTTACCGAAAAAAAAAGGAATCTCCTTTAGGTGTTACACAGAGTCCTCTGATAAAACAATTGTGAGCTGTTAAGGTTTGTATCCATTCTCTCTTGGGTAGATGCCACAACTTGATCTGCAAAAAGATAATAATGTTATATATAATTTATACAGTAATTATTGTCAAAAAGGTTGTCCTGTGAAAAAAGACTTAAAGACCAAAAGAAGTATCACGTGATGATTTGTTTATTTGTTTTAAACGATATAAATTCTGGTTTCAAACTCTATAATGAGTAACAATGAACAGAGAATATAATAATTATTAACACTGCTTAAGAGTCATTGTCCCAGAAAGTGTTCTGACAGAAGATGGAAAGGGGGGTCAACCGAATTTGACCAAACTTGGTGAAGAAGTTGGACTTAATGAGATATTGCAAAGTCTGCTATAGTTTTGATTTCTGCCTTTTGGTTCAAAAGTTACAGGGGTGGGTCCCTTTTTAGCCCAAAAATCATGAAAAATCCTGTGTTTTGGAAGGCTATGTTATAATCCTCATAACACTATACATACCATATTTATGGGCATTATCTACCATAATTGCTCTTTCAGGTCATATGTGAGGATTTAGCATAAAGGTGCCTGGCAGTGAGGGGACTGGCACTAGCTTTGGCAAAATTTTAAAGAGAAAAACAGTACCAAAAAGTTCCATTTTTCAGAAATTATTATTTCTAAACTGCCACACTAGCTAGAATCAATTTCTACATCAGGAGTTAGTACAACCTTAATAAAACCAAAATCAGCTGAGTAAAATTTGGGCCAATTCCTTTGTATGTGATTTTCAGATCATTTTTTGATCATACCCTCACTAACTTTTTATACCAACAAAACCTTAATTTCAACAACCAAACAACTTTTCTTTGCAATTTCAAGTTTGAATTTGCTTCTTTTCAGTTCTACCTAATAACATGTTCCTGTAATGCGTAATAATTTCGACAGAAAACAGGGATAAGACTCTTTTGGGTTAAAATTTGCACTAGACAACAAAACTCACTGCAAATAAAACTAGTTTCTTTTCGATTAATGAACATATATGGATTCCATAGGATTATTTCAATCCCAAAGTACTTTGAAAATGGTTCCTTGAATTATTTTTGATTACTTCTTTTAAGATAGTTCGTGATTACCTGTCCTTTTCGTCCTTTTCAAGGTTTTTGACTCTCATATCGGTCTAGTTCGTCCAGCTTTGAAGAGAGAAATTTCGGATAATTCAATATATCTTTGCACGTACGGCACCGGAACACCCCCTCTTTTAAGGATAACCAGTAGAAATACAATTTTATACTTTCGACAATTCAGTTTTTTCCTTTTTCTCCTGTCACTTATTACTAAAATCCGCTAAAATACTTTCGGAATGTTATTCCGCCGTCTTGGACGTGAGTCTCGGAGAAATGGGGCGAGTAGTTACCACAGGGTGCCCAATTTAGAAAAAAGTAAAAGGTGAAAATGAAAACGGATTAAAAAAAAAAAAAAAATAATGATAATAATAGTTTATTATTTCCTTCTCGCAGCCAAGGGCTGAATTACGAGGATGTTCAACAGACATTATATACATGAGAATATATATTAATATATACTAGTTATACAATGGTTTTGAGTGGCATATCGTGGAGTATCCCACGAGTCACTTGTAGTTTCTAGTATACACACGAGCCTTTAGTTTGTATACAAAGAAAATACAAGTGACAAGTGGGATATTCACGGTATGCCACGAGAAACCATTGTATTACCATTTTATCCCACACCATAGAAAATGCAAATGCATAGATTCAACGCACAGTGCAGGAATGGAAGGAAGAGTGAAATACTGACGAATATACAACGGCTTTCCTGCTTTCTGATTGGCTGTATTTTCTATGGTGTGGGATAAATATTAATATTGAGAGCTTAGTCAAAACGGACCACAGTTTACACAATATTTGACTTGGCGTAACCAAAATATGGAACTTTGGGTCTTGTGAAAGGGGAGATACGGGCCTGGACTCGGCATGAAGATAGTAGCAAGAGCGACTTTACTTGGCTTGTAAAAATAGTAATCAGTAAGCATAGTTCCATTGTTTTCTTTTGTTTTACTTTGACTGTTGGTCACTAACCAAGTAAAATCACTCTACCACAAGGAGTATTCCTAGTATTCCACTCACCTCTCCATCACAAGATCCCGATAATAACACAGATAGACTCCTAGGATGTCTTGCAAGACAGTTCACACCATCAGTATGTCCATCTAAAGCACCTACAAAAGGCTTAGCAAACACTCGCTCTAACTTGGTAGCATTCAATGCTCTCGTGTACTCTCTAGGCGCTTCAAACGGGTGTAAAATAGGGTCAAGGTTTCTATGTAGCTTGTGGATGTCGGATTTCAGTCTCTCTCGGATAGTTCGCAATAGCGCAAGATAAAAGACAGCAAAATAGGAGCAGATTTGACAAGTTCTACAACTTCCTTCGTCGAAAGCAGAATTAAATCTTTATTCTTAGTTTACAAAATGTAAAATAAAACAATTATTGAATACGGTTTTCGCATGATGTCGTAAATATGAAGACCTCGGCCGTTTTATTCGTCTCAGCCCACGGCTCCGGCAGATAACCCGGCCTTGGTCTTGATAATTTACGATATCATGCTCAACCTCATCCAATAATTGTTTATTAACTGTATCCTGAATCAACAAGATACGAAAATAACCCAGGACAATCATGAAAGGATGGCGTCGGTGACGAGTGCTTTCAACGAATAGTCCAGGCAGGAAACCCATAAACTTGATTTTGGAGCTCACAAGTGCTTTAAAACTAATAATAGGAAAGGTATAATTTTGGTAGTGCGACGGTACTTATAGGATTATCCACTGTGGTAACAGTCTTTTTTTTAAACAAAATTTCCGCGCATGCGCAGTTTGCCATCCAACCCCCAACCCTTTCCCATGTCTCAAAAACACTGCTAAACAATTCCATAATATGATTTATAATTCACTAGTGAAAAAATAATGACTGAATACATTCAAAAATTAGGGTAAGATTAGTTTTAATTTATAGAAACATGTTGGATTTTACTTGACAACAGCGACAACTTGTTTCTTTCTTTCAGCAACGCGTGGAACTGTGCCTGGTTTACTGTGAAGACGACGATTTTCATCCCTAAAAAAATAACAGAAAAATATAATTAAAAACATGTAAACTAAGGGAAGCCATTTCAGTGTTCAGCATGTCGTACAGTGCACGTGCTACATTCTTATAGGAAGCCATTTCAATGTTACGGCATGTCATAAAGTGCACTTGCTGTAAGCCAGTACTGTATCTTTCCCATTTATACAGTGACCATTCTTATGTCCTGGGAAGCCATTTCAATGTTACAGCATGTCGTACCGTGTACGTGCTCTAAGTCAGTACTGCACGTTTCTCGCTTTTATGGAAAGCCATTTCAGCGTTACGGGATGTCGTATCGTATGTTCCCCATTCACTCTAATATCATTCTAAGCACTTACTTTCGTTTTTGTGATTCAGACATGATTCTCTTTTCAAGAGCGGCTTTGTAGATTGCTTTAGGAACATGTCGGTGTCTGGAACAAAGAATACAACATGGTTAAATGGACGAATGGATGAGTGGGTGGATAGATGGGATGGGATGGGATGGGATGGGATGGGATGGGATGGGATGGGATGGGATGGGATGGGATGGGATGGGATGGGATGGGATGGGATGGGATGGGATGGGATGGGATGGGATGGGATGGGATGGGATGGGATGGGATGGGATGGGATGGGATGGGATGGGATGGGATGGGATGGGATGGGATGGGATGGGATGGGATGGGATGGGATGGGATGGGATGGGATGGGATGGGATGGGATGGGATGGGATGGGATGGGATGGGATGGGATGGGATGGGATGGGATGGGATGGGATGGGATGGGATGGGATGGGATGGGATGGGATGGGATGGGATGGGATGGGATGGGATGGGATGGGATGGGATGGGATGGGATGGGATGGGATGGGATGGGATGGGATGGGATGGGATGGGATGGGATGGGATGGGATGGGATGGGATGGGATGGGATGGGATGGGATGGGATGGGATGGGATGGGATGGGATGGATGGGATGGGATGGGATGGGATGGATGGGTGGGACGGATGGGTAGAATACGATACGGAAAGGAATGCACAAATCCTAGAGCTTGTTTACCTTTGTATTCTTCGTATTCTTGGATGGTGTTTAAAGCGTTCTTTCAGACGTGTTGAATATGCAAAAGCTTCTTTTTCTCTCGGTGCAAGCTGGGTTCAAACAAACAAAAGTTAAAATTAAAGTTCTGACTTTGATCGAGCGCAAAGCACTACTCCGGATCAGACCTCTATTAACCGGCCACCTCGGGGAATCGTCAACTGGCCGTTATATAAAGGTTAGCCGCTTAATAGAGGTATAAATTAGTGCAAAAACTTTCTCACTGTTGGACTTTGACAACTGGCTGGTAACTAGAGGTTGGCCGACTTAATAAAGGTATAAGTTGATGAAAAAAAATCTTTGGGACTCATGGGACTGATCGGTAAATAAAGGTTGGTCGCATTAAACGTGGCCGTGTCAGGGGTGTAGCAAGGACATTTTGGCAAGTACACACGGGTCCCCATGACCTCAAACACTCCCACTTACATAAGCAAATATGAAAAATGTGTGAATTTCTCAAGTACACACGTGCGTATTTGGGTAACGGTCGCTTAATGACAAAAATTACTTATTGGTCGCTACTTACGGCTCCAAGTTTCTGTGAAGCGTTTGCCTTCCATATTCTGTATTAAAAACATGATTTAATGGAAAATAAAAATTGTCATTTATTTTACGTCAATCGCGCAGGGCAGATTCTCCTTCTCCCGAGGCAGAGGCTCATGACTTTTTACACCAGGGAGGTGTGTGCTGTTAATGCGCCATCTCTCACCACTGTGGTCATATGTTCGATCCCTAATTAGAACTGTGAGTTAGCCGTGCCCTGAGCATGACGTAAATCAGCCCAGAGGTTGTTACAGGGTTCAATCTGTGAATTAGCCGTGCCCTGACTTAGATCAGCCCAGAGATTGTTTCAGGGTTCTATCTGTGAGTTTGCGGCCCCCGGGGGGGGGGGGGGGGGTACTCCCCTATATTTGCTATACGGGTATGTGCCGCCCGATAGGGAATGGTTTTTTGGCTTTTAGGTCTGGGGTAGGGTATCATTTTTTTCAATTTGTCTGGGGAAGGGTAAGGTTTTTCTGGGATAGGATGTATATTTTGGGGTTTAGTCTGGGATAGGGTTTACAATTCTTAGGTTTAGCACAGGTATCCCAAGCTGGGTTTCTGTGGTTTCCTATCGAACTTATAAGGCAATGTATGGCGATTTTTCGAAAAAATTAAAAATCAGTAAATCACACAAATAAATGTCCCTACTTGTGTTTCGTGTTTTGCTTTGAGTCTCTGTGAAGTTTCAGGTCATTTGCAGCAATATTGAGCGAGTATCGTGGTGGAGTATCCCTCGTACTTAAAAATTGGGAAGGTAGCACACTTCAGGCCGCTCGAACCCTCGATAAGGGTCAATAATTCGCCTCTAGTTCAGCCAAAATTACACATCAAGCCGAAATTCTTTCACAGAACCTTAGTCCGATATCTGATACTACCACACAATCGATCTCCCTTTCGGAATTCAACGCTAACATTTTCAAAAGCCAATTTGTTTCGAAGCCATTGCCAATCTGATGCTCTATGAACCAACCATATTTGCAACGGCTTTCAACCGTCGTTACAAAAACCATGCGTACCCTCCCCTCCAAGGTTAAATAATGTCACTGCTATTGTTTTAGCCGACCAATAGCAATCCGCCAATAGAGACGTGATTCATTCAAAATATATGTAAACAACGTACTTGTATCAATCAACACAGAAGGATTTGAGGGGAGGGTACGTATGGTTTTTGTAACGACGGTTGAAAGCCGTTGCAAATATGGTTGGTTCATAGAGCATCAGATTGGCAATAGCTTCGAAACAAATTGGCTTTTGAAAATGTTAGCGTTGAATTCCGAAAGGGAGATCGATTGTGTGGTTGTATCAGATATCGGACTAAGGTTCTGCGAAAGAATTTCGGCTTGATGTGTAATTTTGGCTGAACTAGAGGCGAATTATTGACCCTTATCGAGGGTTCGAGCGGCCTGAAGTGTGCTACCTTCCCAATTTTTAAGTACGAGGGATACTCCACCACGATACTCGCTCAATATTGCTGCAAATGACCTGAAACTTCACAGAGACTCAAAGCAAAACACGAAACACAAGTAGGGACATTTATTTGTGTGATTTATTGATTTTTAATTTTTTCGAAAAATCGCCATACATTGCCTTATAAGTTCAATAGGAAACCACAGAAACCCAGCTTGGGATACCTGTGGGTTTAGTCAGGGGTAGGGTATATGAAATCAAAAATTTTAGGTCTGGGATAGGGTCAGGGTTTTGAAAACCTGGCGGTACACCCCCACCCAAGTTGGGGTGGTAGTACCCCCCCCCCCCCCTCCGGGGGGTTAGCGGTGCCCTGACTTAGATCAGCCCAGAGGTTGTAACATTTTCACATTTCAGGTCACGTTGCATTCCCTTGAGTATTGTTTCTATGTTACTGCGATATTCATAACTACGTGGACACCCAAGCTCAAATGTCACCTTTTATATTTTTGAGTGATGGCAGTGAAAAACAAAATCCCAATGGGCAGCTATCAACTACAGAGGTCACGTAATATTGAAAATTGCAGGAAATTTTAGTACCTGATGTTTGTTTCATCACTTCCAGAGAGAACATAAGTTGAGTCTGCACTGAACCGAACACAGAACACTCTTTGCATACGCCGAGCATGGTAAATCTCTCTGGAAAAGAAAGAAAAGAAAAGGAAGTGAATAAAAGAGGAAAAGAAAGGGAAGCTGGTGGGAAGAAATGAGTGAAACGAAGGTAAGGAAAGAAGGAAGGCAGGGAGGGAGGAAGGGAGGAGAGAGAAGGAACCCGAAAAAGAAAGGAAAGAGCCAAGGGAGGAGGAAGGAATGCACAAATAGAGCTGAAAAGCTGATCCAATACCCTGCAAGATCCCACCACTCACCTACTATGTCCTCCACTACGTTCAAAGATCCTAATACTCTTATCAAAGCTTCCAGATACAAACTCTTGTCCAGTAGGAGCATAATCCACATCAAGTACTGCCGATATGTGATCCATGTGAACATTAACAGCCTGATCCAACCGCCGCATATCATAGGTATATAGATTAGAATCCTCATTGGCTGCTGTAAAGATATAGGCCTCTATTGGATTCCAGGCTACAGTATTGGAGCGCATCGCCATGACGAATTTACGAAGAGGAGAGGAGCCCCTTGTGTCGTATAGGACAACACTTCTATCTGATGCTGTACTGGCAAGGATATTTGTCTAAAGAGGGAAAAAAGGGAGGTCATCGTACTCTTGTCATTTACAATTAAGGTTGGTGAAGGTTTTGTTGCATGTTGCATACCAAGCCCGAAATGCACTATGGGCGGTGTGAATGCGACCAGAGAAAGGCCGTCACAACAATATCAGTGGACTTTTACCAAACTTTGTCTGCTCGTTTTTGCGGCATAAATTATTTTCGAATTTCCACATTAGAAGGCAAGACTCACCTCAATAGGGTTATATTTCACACTATGAACAGTATCAACACCCCATGTGAATGTACGAATAGGATCTGCTCTACTTTCATCCCATATATCCAGTTGCTGTCCACATGTAGCAAATGTGCTGTTCTTCCAGTTGTGGTCGATACCAGTGAACATTGTCTAAAGAAAATATAAGATATAGTACAGTAAATACATGATACATCAAGTCCAAACTCGGCTTGGAGCCATTGTTTCAGGGTGACTCAAGCGAATTTGAGGACTTTATTCATCAAGGGCTTTATTCATAAAGGGCATGTGTTATGGGCTAATAGAACGAATTCGTATATCACACTTCTACATGCTAATATTCAAATGAGCTATGTGGAGTACTAGTGGTGCGAACCAGGTATATCCTTGCGAATGCGTTTTAATACTCGCACTAAATCATTCCCAAACCCTAAATATCGTAGAAATGTATGCTAACAAAACAAGTTTTTTCTTCGACTTTTTAAAGAATCCCATATCACAAAATAAACTCGCGCGCTGATTGGTCCGAGATGACGAATATGTGACGTAGATAGCGAAGGATTCAGCGCGGAATCCAACGCTTTTAAAGCTGAATTCAATGAAAGATCAGGAATCCCGCACAAAAAAATTTTTGCTTTTGTCTTATTATCACTTGATTTTCTTAAAAAATTAAAAAATATTAAAAAAAAGAAGATTAGTTTGCAAAGAATATAAATGGAAATAGTTAACTTTGTTAAAAAGCGAATTTTGCTATAAAAACGAAGAATGTTTGATAGCAGTCTGAAAAGATGAATTCAATGAAAAATCAGGAAGCCCGCGTTTTGTTTTTCTTTCTCTTGCTTTTTATCCTCATCCGAGTCGCTGTTAGAGCAATTATTTTGTGATATGGGACTCGTGCGATATCGTTTTTTTACTCGTGAAATTCATCGTGGAATTCCCTCGTCATCCAATGAATTTTTCTATAGAATCTCTTGAACTGTTATGTCTGTTGAATTCCTGCGAGGATATTTGACTTCGTATAATGGGAATAAAACTCTCTACTTTCCATGCATTACGTTTTACACTTGTGCAGTTTTTAGTCTTTTTTTTGCAAGTAAGACGAGCTATTTTTTTTATTATTTCCGTTGTTTGAGCTCCATACAGCTCATTTGAATATCAGCAGAATTCATTAGCATGGAAAAGTGCGATATACGAATTCTCTCGAGGATATTTGACTTCGTATAATGGGAATAAAATTCTCTACTTTCCATGCATTACGTTTTACACTTGTTCGGTTTTTAGTCTTGTTCTTGCAAGTACGGCGAGTTATTTTTTTATTGTTTCCATTTGAATATCAGCAGAACTCATTAGCATGGACAAGTGCGATATACGAATTCTCTCTAATATATTAGACCTTTTTGCTCTATCACTATTTTCGACTTCGTGCGCTTCAAGAACGATAGGTGCATCAAAGATTGTACAAAATTTCAACATCTTCAGAATTTGAACAAAAGATAAGAACGTCTGCGAACCCGTCAATAAATTAAAGTAATAGATATTTTAAAGCCTACGCATCGGAGCCGGGTTCGATGCATCGTTTCGTGGTCACTTAAGAGAATTTGGGAAAGATCTATACTTTGGAGCAATAGAAAATGAACTACTTAGCTCATTTTTTCTTGCTTAAAGTTTTTGCAAGCATAAGAAATATTGGTCTGAAGGTTGTGACTTTTAATTGTATGGTCATGTATTCTTTGTTTGAATCTTTTATTCTTTCAATCATTTATTCAGCGGATAAATAATAAATTTATTCATATAGCACTCATATTCATTCATTCCTTCCTTCCTTCCTTCCTTCTTTCCTTCATTCATCCGTCCATTTGTAAATTCCTTCATTCATACGAGAAATAGAAAACACGAATAAATCACAAATATATATATATATATATATATATATATATATATATATATATATATATATATATATATATATATATATATATATATATATATATATATATATATATAATCATATGAGGAAGTAGCTGATCCCATCAAAGAGTGCTCAATACACATATGGTGTAGAGCAAAGTATAAGTGTAATAACGAAGAGGCAAGATTTGCTGTTACTCCGAGTTTCGTGCTTACGCACTCGTCAGACAGTATTTAATGAAAGACATTCCTATCAACTAGATATAAATACATGCTAAGACAATAGGCTAAGTGCTATATTACAATAGGTGATAGTTATACTAAATACAATAGGTGAGAAGTTAAAAATATCAAAGCGTCAAGTGTTCTTCAAGTAGAATTTGTTCTCGTGTCGGCATTTGGAAATAAGTTCGGATCTTTTGTTTAGGAGGTTGTCGTTGCTGTGTTTAATGATCATCAGTTTTTCTGTAAGACAGAGGTCGCATCGTTTGGAGATGTTGTTGTAGGGTCTTGCGCGGCTAATTATTGTCCATTTGATGTTGAATTCTTGTTTATTGTCTTGTAGTTGCCAGATGTGTTTAGAAAGTTCGGTGCTGTTGGTGTGTTTTCTGTGTTTAAATGTAGATTTATGCTGCGTGAATCGATTGATCAATCGCCGTATATCCGACAGCTCATGCAACGAACACGAATTCGACAAGGCCAAACCAATCTACGAAACTGCTTTGAAAGCCAGCGGATATACAGAAACATTAATCTACAACAAAGACAATCAACCAGCACGCCCACGACGCAACAGACAAAGAAACATTATATGGTACAACCCCCCATTTAGTAATAACGTAAAGACTAACATCGGCAGAACATTTCTCAAGCTCATAACTAAACACTTCCCGAACCAGCACAAATTCCACAGCCTCTTCAACAAAAACAATGTTAAAGTCAGTTACAGCTGTATGGACAACATGAAAACTGTAATCAACAAACACAACATGAAAATAACAAACGCCGACAACAACATCAACGCAAGCACCGGAGAACAATGCAACTGCCGTAAAAAAGAACTATGCCCGCTAGACAACAAATGCCTGACTTCCAGTGTAATCTACAACGCACAAATTACAACCAACAACGCAACCAAGAACTACATCGGACTGACAGAAGGAACATTCAAACAAAGATTCACGCAGCATAAATCTACATTTAAACACAGAAAACACACCAACAGCACCGAACTTTCTAAACACATCTGGCAACTACAAGACAATAAACAAGAATTCAACATCAAATGGACAATAATTAGCCGCGCAAGACCCTACAACAACATCTCCAAACGATGCGACCTCTGTCTTACAGAAAAACTGATGATCATTAAACACAGCAACGACAACCTCCTAAACAAAAGATCCGAACTTATTTCCAAATGCCGACACGAGAACAAATTCTACTTGAAGAACACTTGACGCTTTGATATTTTTAACTTCTCACCTATTGTATTTAGTATAACTATCACCTATTGTAATATAGCACTTAGCCTATTGTCTTAGCATGTATTTATATCTAGTTGATAGGAATGTCTTTCATTAAATACTGTCTGACGAGTGCGTAAGCACGAAACTCGGAGTAACAGCAAATCTTGCCTCTTCGTTATTACATTTATATATATATATATATATAAATGTGATAACGAAGAGGCAAGATTTGCTGTTACTCCGAGTTTCGTGCTTACGCACTCGTCAGACAGTATTTAAAAACTGATTAAATACTGTCTGACGAGTGCGTAAGCACGAAACTCGGAGTAACAGCAAATCTTGCCTCTTCGTTATCACATTTATACTTTGCTCTACACCATATGTGTATTGAGCACTCTTTGATGGGATCAGCTACTTCCTCATATGATTATATATATATATATATATATGAAATTAAATAAACTACAAAATTAGAATTACAATTTAAATTTGAATTAATGAAAAAAAGCCGTTTTGTAACAAAACTTTGAAACTTATCCCCCTCAATAATAAAATTACAAATCTGACAATTAACCCTCGCACACTTATGACAACCCTTATTATCTATATCATCCTTAGCTCTCAATTCAGCTCTTACTAACATATCCTTCAGGCATCTGGGTCTTCTATATGCTACCATGGGCACTTCATCAATAGCTTCAGCACATCTTCTTGATGACTGAAGGATCGGTTCAGAGAGCTAAGGATGATATATTTCCAAGCCAGAATCGTCTGAAAATTGATTCACAAACAACATTCTTCAGCCAACTAAATTTATTAAAATCAGAAGAGCTCATATTCATTCATTCATTCTTGCATTCATTTCTTCCTTACTTCCTTCCTTCAATCTTTCATACATTAATTCGTTCACTCATTTATTCATCGATTCATTTATTTATTCATTCTTAAATTCCATTCGTAAATACGTTCATTCTATGAATCCATCGATCAAACATTCATTCATTCATACGAGAAATAAGTAACACGAGAAAATAACAAAAAAATATATATGCTCCCTTAATTTATGCATACATAGCGTGACATCAGTTCTAGGAATTTATGGGTCACGCTAATTTCCACGAATTGTCTGAGTAATATTTCAAAAACGAGTACGAGTCTTTCATTAGGGTTTCTAAACACGAGAAAACATTTGAAAGCACGAGGCCGCAGGCCGCAGGCCTCGTGCTTTTATTGTTTTCGAGTGTTTGGAAACCCTAATGAAACACGAAGCACGAGTTTTTGGATTGACTTCTCAATCGAGAAAATAATTCATTATGCAGGAATGGAGATAGTTCTTTATACTATAGTACGTCATTCATTATGTTGCCTGGGATTATAAGAGTTCTTTTGAATTCCTCTCGTGCGGAATTTAGTTGATTTCGAAATACTGTAGGGCTTATAAGGAGTGTTACGGAGTGCTCACTGGGTATGCAGAGTATTTGGTGGCGTGGGAATAAAAATTATGTTCAACACTAGTTTGCCAACGAATTTACCAATAGCTCAGCTGGTATAACGAGGGATATCAACTCCAAGGGTCGCACGTTCGAGACTCGGCAAAGTCGAAACATAAAGGAAAAGAACAGATAAACAGAAAGATAGAGGAAAGCGTAGGGAAAATACAGAGGAGGTTGATAGAAAGGGGATAATTCTTTTGAGATTTCCCACCACTATGTTAGAAGCATTTTCATCACTAGTGATTAAAATATCTCAAACACCTGCCAACCTATAATCGTGTTTCATTGGGGTTTCAAACCCATACACGTGGTATGAATGGTGCGCTCACATTGGTTGATTAGTTCATGAATTATTAATGAGTTTGAGAAAAAGAGATTCACAAACAACATTCATTCTTCAGCCAACTCCCTCGACTCTTGCTAACATGGAATCGTTTATGAAAGATCTTAAGAAGGAAGTCCAATGTTCTTTGTGTAATGATACACTTATTGAGCCGAAGATCTTGCCGTGTTTTGACACATTCTGTAAGCCTTGCATCAAAAGACACGCCGAGCTGATCGAGGAAGACAACGTCTTCAACTGCCCTCGATGTAAATCACAAACTTCTCTGCCAGAACCAAGCAGCGTCGAAGATCTACAGCCAAGTCTACTTCATTCAAAAATCTTGATGGGTCTCGCGTTGGTAGAAGGAGAAAAGGTTTGTTCTGTTTCTGACAGTCATTCCACAGCATCTTGGTATTGTTTTGATTGTGATCACTCGCTGTGTCAAGAATGCGAGAAGAACCATTCGTTCTTCATCAAAGATCACAAGGTCGTTCGTCTGGTTGATTTGAAAAAAGAAGATATTGAGTTCATAATGACAAGAGAAAATCCTTGTAAAAGTCACCCTCATCACAGGCTAGAATCATTCTGTGAAGATTGTGATGACATGATTTGCGTGACATGCTGGAAACACGATCACAAGGATCACAAGACAATGAAATTAGATAAGTTTGCTTCGATCAAGAAAGCTGTGTTGTCAAAGCATCTGGAGGTACTGGAGCTGTTGAGATTAGATGACAAGGAAAAGCAACAACAAGAAAAGATTGCTAACACAATCAAACAACAAGGAGAAAAAGCCAAAAAAGAAGTCAAATACAAAACCAAGAAGATCATCCAAATGCTACATGAAAGCGAACGAGAATTGCTGAGACAAATCGAAGAGAAGATGGACACAGCCAAAACAAACTTGAATATAATTCATCATATTCCAGCCGTCAAGGAATACATCAAGAATGTGATGGAAAGAGGACTGGCAAGTGAAATGATGAACATTCACGAGACACAATGCTCGGATAAATTTATCTTCAACCACATTTCACTGTCCTCTCGAGTTGAGTTCGTTCCTAACGAACAGCTGGTGGAAGAAGTGAATTCAGGGCTGGGAGAAATACGAACCCATTTCAAAACAGACCATACGAAGAGCACTATTGAGGTGAAATCCGAGACAGAAGCTTTAAAGAAAGAAAAGCTGATATTGCTAACTAAAACCTCTACAGGAGAACTCAATCATGATCCAAGGGATGTTATTGACGTTCAAATCAAGCCTGAAGAAAATGCGAAAATAGGAAAGAAATATGTGAGAACTGATGGTAAATTAGAAGTTGAGTTCATGGCTAAAGTACCTGGTCAGTTGACAGCAGAGGTTCAAGTGAATGGGAATCATGTATCTAACAGTCCACTAGTGATGAATGTCAAACCACAAGAGATGAGAACAACAGGACAGTTTAACATGAAAGGTGTAAATGTAGGATCTAGTGGTTTCGTAGGTATAGCAGTAAACAGAGACAAAAGTAGGATCGCTGTTGCAAATTGTTCTTCTAACTGTGTCCATGTATTCACCACTGATGGAGATCTCTTACTGACGTATGGTAGTCAAGGTAGTACACAGGGGCAATTGTCTTTTCCTTTCGGCTTAGCATTTCTGAATGATACAGATTTAGTAATAGCAGATAACAATAATCATAGAATATGTATAGTGAACACTACAAAAGGGGCATTAGTAAAGACCTTTGGTAAGCAAGGTAATAGGGATGGAGAATTGCTTAATTCATTGGGAGTCCATGTTGATGACGATGGTAACATCATTGTATGTGATAATGGTAATCATCGAGTTCAAGTCTTCACAAGAGACGGTGACTATCAATATCAGTTTGGTTTGACAACACAGAAGAACTTTGATCCACGTGATGTGATAACACATGATGGACTGTTTTACGTCAGTGATTGTAGTAATCATGTTATTCATGTATTCAAGAAGAAAGGTAACGTACTGACTAAAATATCGACGATTGGTGGTAAAGGCAAAGCTAATGGTCAGCTGTATAGACCATGGGGCCTGGCTATTGATAATGACCATCATCTACTGGTGTGTGATGCTGGTAATAACCGCGTACAAAAATTCACATTGGATGGTCGTTTTGTAGGAAGGACTTGTGTTGTAGTCAACAACCCTACCTATATAACTGTTTTAAAGCATGGTCAGTTATTAGTCTGTGCGATGGGTTCTGGTGTCTGGTGTGTAAAGTAGAATTAGCTATTAATAATGTCTGTGCATACTTTACTATTTAGTTAGTTTCTCAACACCTTTTTGTCATTTCGGATCCTTAATTCTTATTTGATAGAATAATAATGATGGTGTAACTGAACTCGAATTGGAATTTAGAAGTTGATTTTTGCTTATTAACCGTGTACAAAACTGATTCACATTGGATGGTTGTTTTATTGGAAGGACTTGTGATGTAATCAAGGAACCTCAATATACACCTACTCGCAAAAAGGTTGTCATTAAAAAAAATTAAAAAATACACTTTAGTACTTTAGTGAATTAGTAAATTTGCAGATTAGGAATAAATTATCAGTGACGTCAGACTCGCGGGCGCCCGAATCAGATCATTCCAGGTAACGCCAGGCAGCACTAGAATTTTTGGTTTATGCATTCTTTGAGGTTTTTGTTATTATAGTTTATTTTGATTCGTTCATTCTTTCTTTCATTTTATTCATCATAAATGATAAATTTATTCATATAGTAATATATTCAATGCACAACAATGCTCCACTGATAAGATATGGGTAAATGCGCGAGTCCGCGAGGTGTGGAGCATTGCCGCGCATTTTTTATATTACTGGGTGGGATACGGGTGGGATACGGGTGGGATACGGGTGGGATACGGGTGGGACAAATGCGATGTTCTCCGACCCTAAACCCACATTCCTATCCAGCCTGCTAATTACGCTATTCCAGGCTCTCTCAGCCTGATGAATTCTATCAGCGAGTGTTAGTTGATTGATAGTGATCCTCCCTTATATCCTATCCGTTACGCACGATTGCACATTGAATAGCGCTCATATTTATTCATTAATTCATTCATCCATTCGTTCAGCAATTCGTTCATTCATTTATTCATGCATTCGTTCATTCATTTATCCATTCATTCGTTCATTCATTAATCCATTCGTTCATTGATTCTTTAATTCATTCATCCATCCATTCATTCCCTCATTCATTCGTTCATTCAATTCATTCATTCATTCTTTCATTCATTCCCTCATTCATTCGTTCGTGCATACATTCATTCATTTTGTTTCGTTAAGGACGTTCGCGGGCATTGTTTGTGTCCATCTGTTCTGCGCATATCGCGTGACAGCGCGTGCGCGTGTGATTTATGTTTTTCAAGATCAATCTCCGTCACGCTCGTTGCGAAAACGGTTTTTTATTTTAACATTTTATAAAGAATCACATAAGTTGTCAGTGCTCCAAATTTGAAGAAAGAAATATGGGAAACTTTTTTGCCCGCTAACGTCCTTAACAGAACTTGATTGATGAATGTTTGACATTGATTACATAATGATCAAGTTTCAGATTATATTCAGTTTTTTTGAGTAGAACACCAGAGAAACACATATATCACTAACAGGGAATTAATTAATGTATAACTTGTAAGTTCAACCAAGTTACTATTGACCACAGAAGTAAGTGTGTTAGTATTTAGTATAATGATTTAGCTTAGCAAACCTTAAGTGAATCATAGGAATATATTCGTTCAGATCAGTAACCAAGGAATTAACTGTATCGCAATTTCAGATCGAATAGTCAGTAATTAAAAGTGAATTCTCCGAATTGTGGTGTCAAAAAGTTGCTGGAACATATTTACTGGGTTGCTATGGTAGCAAACCAGTCTTAAAATGAGATCCGTTTTTCCGTGGTCAGGTAGACCATAATTTCACACGTCATGATTGGTCGAGAACTTGTAAACAATGTCCAATGTCCAATGAAGTTGCCACACCACATCGAGGACGATGTATTTATAGCTTTTAGTGTTGTGTCACTATAAATTCATTCGTTCAGGGTTCGTGAAGTACTATTTTGTCTGTAGGCACGTTGCGTACTTTTGTCTTTAGGTTTTTTAACGCTACGCTTAAACTACTTACAAACACACACGCCGTACGTGGTAGACACAAACTAAAAGATGTTATTGAGCGATTTTGGAACGGGTTGGTCCACATACTCAAAGAGAGAAGTCTGAGAATCTGAGCTATCTTTGAGAATCTATGAGCAAACTACGGTATGAGAATCGTAGATCTAGACAAACTAGTCAAAATAGACTAAGATAATCTATAAACTACCCAGCTATGATCAAACTAGATCTTACCAGATCTCAGATACAAAAAAATATACTGAGACAAACTACAGAACGAGAGACAAACTACAAAACGAGTGACAAACAAAGCTTTGATGAAAGCTGACTCCAAGAACTTGTAGAAGTCAGACGAGCTGATAGTGATCTACAAGAAAGCGAACTGCCAAGACTTGTTGAATATTTCCATTTATGAAAATACAGAAAACAAAAACTGAGGGAAAAACAAATGACCAGTTAAACACATTTTGGCTAAGAGTATTTACATTGATAAAACGTTTGTTTTGCAGCGAACAGTTTCGATACTGAAATAGATATGTTTATTTCATCAGCTAGTCTTGAAAGGTACTCAAGTAGGTCAAGTAGAAATATAATATGCGTTGACAAGTCAGTAACGCAACACTAATGTCTTACTAGAATTTAAAATGTTTTTAATAAAGGGGGACTTTGAACCCAAAAGGAACACTTTGGTAAGAAATAATAGAGTATGAGGATTGGTGAGTGGGGGAGCTCTCGCACAGGCAACCCAGTGAACGCTCCAAGAGCGTCTAGTTATTATTGCATTCGAATTCATCCATTTATTTATTTATTCATTCATAAATTCCACTAGTAAATTCGTTCATTCTATGAATCCATCGATCAAACATTCATTCATTCATACGAGAAATAAGAAACACGAGAAAATAAAAAAAAATATATGCTCCCTTAATTTATGCATACATAGCGTGACATCAGTTCTAGGAATTTAAGGGTCACGCTAATTTCCACGAATCGTCTGAAAATAGATTCACAAACAACATTCATTCTTCAGCCAACTCCCTCGACTCTTGCTAACATGGAATCGTTTGTCGACGATCTTAAGAAGGAAGTCCAATGTTCTTTGTGTAATGATACACTTATTGAGCCAAAGATTTTGCCGTGTTTTGACACATTTTGTAAGCCTTGCATCAAAAGACACGCCGAGCTGATCGAGGAAGTCAACGTCTTCAACTGTCCTCGATGCAAATCACAAACTTCTCTGCCAGAACCAAGCAGCGTCGAAGATCTACAGCCAAGTCTAATACATTCAAGAATCTTGAAGGGTCTGGCGTTGGTAGAAGGAGAAAATGTTTGTTCTGTTTCTGAGAGTCATTCGACAGCATCTTGGTATTGTTTTGATTGTGATCACTCGCTGTGTCAAGAATGCGAGAAGAACCATTCGTTCTTCATCAAAGATCATAAGGTCGTTCGTCTGGCTGATTTGAAGAAAGAAGATATTGAGTTCATAATGACAAGAGAAAATCCTTGTAAAAGTCACCCTCATCACAGGCTAGAATCATTCTGTGAAGATTGTGATGACATGATTTGCTTGATATGCTGGAAACACGATCACAAGGATCATAAGACAATGTCATTAGATAACTTTGCTTCGACCAAGAAAGCTGTATTGTCAAAGCATCTTCAGGTACTGGAGCAGTTGAGATTAGATGACAAGGAAAAGCAACAACAAGAAAAGATTGCTAACACAATCAAACAACAAGGAGAAAAAGCCAAAAAAGAAGTCAAATACAAAACCAAGAAGATCATCCAAATGCTACAAGAAAACGAACGAGAATTGCTGAGACAAATCGATGAGAAGATGGACACAGCCACGACAAACTTGAATATAATTCATCATATTCCAGCCGTCAAGGAATACATCAAGAATGTGATGGAAAGAGGACTGGCAAGTGAAATGATGAACATTCAAGAGACACAATGCTCGGAGAAATTCATCTTCGATCACATTTCACTCTCCTCTCGCCGAGTTGAGTTCGTTCCTAACGAACAGCTGGTTCAAGAATTGAATTCAGGGCTGGGAGAAATACGAACCCATTTCAAAACAGACCATACGAAGAGCACTATTGAGGTGAAATCTGAGACAGAAGCTTTAAAGAAAGAAAAGCTGAGATTGCTAACTAAAACCTCTACAGAAGAACTCAATCATGATCCAAGGGATGTTATTGACGTTCAAATCAAGCCTGAAGAAAATGTGAAAATAGAAAAGAAATATGTGAGAACTGATGGGAAAGTAGAAGTTGAATTCATGGCTAAAGTAGCTGGTCAGTTGACAGCAGAGGTTCAAGTGAATGGAAATCATGTATCTAACAGTCCACTAGTGGTGAATGTCAAACCACAAGAAATGAGAACAACAGGACAGTTTAACATGAAAAGTGTAGATGTAGGATCTAGTAGTTTGGTAGGTATATCAGTAAACAGAGACAATAGCAGGATCGCTGTTGCAAATTGTTCTTTTCACTGTGTCCATGTATTCACCACTGATGGAGATCTCTTACTGACGTATGGTAGTGAAGGTAGTGCACAGGGGCAATTGTCTTATCCTTACGGCTTAGCATTTCTGAATGATACAGATTTAGTCATAGCAGATAACAATAATCATAGAATATGTATAGTGAACACTACAACAGGGACATTAGTAAAGACCTTTGGTAACCACGGTAACGGTGATGGAGAGTTATGTAATCCACGGGGAGTGCACATTGATGACGATGGTAACATCATTGTGTGTGATGCTGGTAATCATCGTGTTCAAGTGTTCACAAGAGAGGGTGACTATCAATATCAGTTTGGTTTGACAACACAGGACAAGTTTGATCCATTTGATGTGATAACACATGATGGACTGTTTTACGTCAGTGATTATGGTAATGACGTTATTCATGTATTTGAGAAGAAAGGTAACGTACCGACTAGAATATCGACGATTGATGGTAAAGGCACTGATAATGGTCAGTTGAATAGACCAAGGGGCCTGGCTATTGATAATGACCATCATCTACTGGTGTGTGATTATCGTAATAACCGTGTACAAAAATTCACATTGGATGGTCGTTTTGTAGGAAGGACTTGTGATGTTGTCAACAACCCTCAATATATAACTGTCTTAAAGGATGGTCAGTTATTAGTTAGTACGATTGGTTCTGGTGTCTTGTGTGTAAAGTAGAATTAGCTATTATTAATGTCTGTGTACAGTATACTATACCATTTAGTTAGTACGTATGGTTATGGTTCTGGTGTGTTGTGTATAAAGTAGAATTAGCTATTATTAATGTCTATGTACAGTTTACTATACCATTTAGTTAGTACGTATGGTTATGGTTCTGGTGTGTTGTGTATAAAGTAGAATTAGCTATTATTAATGTCTATGTACAGTTTACTATACCATTTAGTTAGTTTGTCGACAACTTTGTCATTTCGAATTCTGAACATTAATTCTTTTTGAATACTAAAAATAATTATCATATACGGTAACTGAACTCCAATTGGAATCTAGAAGTTGATTTTTGCTTATTTTATAGCAATTGCAATACAATGTGTATCTTTAGCAGTAAATATCTGGAAATTGCAGTCAGGAGTAATGTATATGAAGTTTTTTTTACCATAATTGTGAAATTTCTTGTGCACTGATTGGTCGAAAGCTGTGGTAAATAAGAGGACACACTGAGAGAATGATGAATCGCTCGTGTAATGAAGCCAGCGTGTGCTTGAATGCAAGTGAGATCAATTAAACAGTGCACACTAGCTACTGTACTTCAGATCTGTGATCAGGAATCCAAACGTCCCTATACGTGCAGACATTTGAAAAGTCAGTGTATCTTTAGCATCTACTGTATATTATCTATTTCTCAGCGTCAGACTTACCTTTCCTATTATTGTGTTTAATGGTTCTAGGTTAGTGTTTGTAGTGTCCAGACACTGATCCATACTCCATTGCTTGACTACCTTGTCATCACCAACCTATGATTAAAATATTAAATATTAAAAATGCTGACCACATTTCCTGCATGCTGGGTGCATGAGCATTTATCTTATTCCTTTACTAAGCTGTTCAGTTAAGTTTGGGGCAACAGAAGAGGTTACAAAGTTTTGTCAGTGAAATGGGTAGCATGGGTGGCGTACCCTGCTAACACGTTACCATTTGAGTGATAGACCTGATCACTCGATTTCTGACATGAGAGACTAGTAAGGTTTTTGTTGTTGGTATTGACTTCAAAATACTGATATATATATATGTGATGTAAGCTCACTAGTCTACCTGCCATAGACAAAATCTAGGATATGCCACACTATCTTTAACTTGCCCATGTAGACACACGATACATTCTAGACTTGTCATGAAGATAGTAGAAAGAGCGACTTTACTTGGCTTGTAAAAGTAGTAATCAGTAAGCATAGTTCCATTGTTTTCTTTTGTTTTACTTTGACTGTTGGTCACTAACCAAGTAAAATCACTCTACCACAAAGGAGTATTCCTAGTATTCCACTCACCTCTCCATCACAAGATCCCGATAATAACACAGATAGACTCCTAGGATGTCTTGCTAGACAGTTCACACCATCAGTATGTCCATCTAAAGCACCCACAAAAGGCTTAGCAAACACTCGCTCTAACTTGGTAGCATTCAACGCTCTTGTGTACTCTCTAGGCGCTTCAAACGGGTGTAAACTAGGGTCAAGGTTTCTATGTAGCTTGTGGATGTCGGATATTCTCTCTCGGATAGTTCGCAATAGCGCAAGATAAAAGACAGGAGAATAGAAGCAAATTGGACAAGTTCTACAACTTCCTTCGTCGAAAGCAGAATTAAATCTTTATTCTTAGTTTACAAAATGTATAATAAAACAATCACTAAATTCGGTTTTCGCACGAAAGCGTAAATATCAAGACCTCGGCCGTTTTATCCGCCTCAGCCTACGGCTTCGGCAGATAACACGGCCTTGGTCTTGATAATTTACGATATCATGCTCAACCTCATCCAATAATTGTTTATTAACTGTATCCTGAATCAACAAGATACGAAATTAACCCAGGACAATCATGAAAGGATGGCGTCGGTGACGAGTGCTTTCAACGAATAGTCCAGGCAGGAAACTTATAAACTTGATTTTGGAGCTCACAAGTGCTTTAAAACTATTAATAGGAAAGGTATAATTTTGGTAGTGCGAAGGTACTTATAGGATTACCCACTGTGGTAACAGTCTTCTTTTAGGCGAAATATTAAAACGAAGAAAGAAAAGAAATGTTCTAGTTATAAAAAATATATAAATTTACGAATCTTCGACGTTCGCCCTTTCCCGCCAAATTCCCGCGCATGCGCAGTTCGCCATCAAACCACCATCCCTTTCCCATGTGTAAAAAACACTGCTAAACAATTCCATAATATGATTTATAATTCACTAGTGAAAAATTAATGACTGAATACATTCAAAAATTAGGATTAGATTAGTTTTAATTTATAGAAACTTGTTGGATTTTACTTGACAACAGCGACAACTTGTTTCTTTCTTTCAGCAACGCGTGGAACTGTGCCTGGTTTACTGTGAAGACGACGATTTTCATCCCTAAAAAATAACAGAAAAATAAAGTTAAAAACATGTAAACTAAGGGAAGCCATTTCAATGTTACGGCATGTCGTACAGTGCACGTGGTACATTCTTATAGGAAGCCATTTCAATGTTACGGCATGTCGTAAAGTGCACTTGCTGTAAGCCAGTACTGTATCTTTCCCATTCATACAGTGACCATTCTTATTGCCTGGGAAGCCATTTCAATGTTACAGCATGTCGTACCGTGTACGTGCTCTAAGTCAGTACTGCACGTTTCTCGCTTTTATGGAAAGCCATTTCAGTGTTACGGGATGTCGTACCGTATGTTCCCCATTCACTCTAATATCATTCTAAGCACTTACTTTCAGACATGATTCTCTTCTCAAGAGCGGCTTTGTAGATTGCTTTAGGGACATGTCGGTGTCTGGAACAAGGAATACAACATGGTTAAATGGAAGAGTGGATGAGTGGGTGGATAGATGGGATGGAATGGAATGGATGGGTGGCTGAGATGGGTAGGATACGATGAATAGATGGATTGATGGGTGGGTGGGTCGATCGGATGAATGTAAGGATGTATGGGTGGATAGATTCGATGGGATGGATGGATAATTTAAAGAACGAATGGTTGAAGGAATGGATGGGCGAATGGATGAATGGGATGGAAAGATGCTTTCACGAAGTTTCTTCACCATATCCATACTGACCAACAAAACTAAATTCATGTCCTCAAACTAGTAGTCTATCTTGTAGTCAGTCTATCTTTCCCATGGGAAGGGAATGCACAAATCCTAGAGCTTGTTTACCTTTGTATTCGTCGTATTCTTGGATGGTGTTTAAAGCGTTCTTTCAGACGTGTTGAATATGCAAAAGCTTCTTTCTCTCTCGGTGCAAGCTGGGTTCAAACAAACAAAAGTTAGAATTAAAGTTCTGACTTTGATCGAGCACAAAGTACCATCCCAGATCAGACCTCCATTAACCGGCCACCTCGGGGAATCGTCAACTGGCCGTTATATAAAGGTTGCCAGGTAAATAAAGATATAAATAAGTGGCAAACTTTAACAACTGGTCGCTAACTAGAGGTTGGCCGGCTTAATAAAGGTATAAGTTGATGAAAAGTTTCTTTGGGACTTTGAAACCTGGTCGGTAAATAAAGGTTGGTTGCATTAAATGTGGCCGTTTTAGAGGGGTATAGCTTGGACATTTTGGCAAGTACACATGGGTCCCCATGGCCTCAAACACTCCCACTTATATAAGCAAATCTGAAAAATGTGTGAATTTCTCAAGTACACACGTGCGTATTTGCGTAACGGTCGCTTAATGACAAAAATAGCTTATTGTTCGCTACTTACGGCTCCAAGTTTCTGTGACGCGTTAGCTTTCCATATTCTGTATTAAAAACATGATTTAATGGAGAATACAAATTGTCATTTATTTTACGTCAATCGCGCAGGGCAGATTTTCATTCTCGTCACTATATGTGAGTAAGTGCTACCCTCATAAAACATGGACGTCGCCAGGTTTGTTGGGTCTCTCCCTTGATTCGAGGGTTTTTCTGAGGGTTCTCCATTTTTCCTCCTTTCACAAAATCTAACACGCTAATTCCAATTATATCTATGAGTTAGCCGTACCCTGACTTAGATGAGCCCAGAGGTTGTTTCAGGGTTCTATCTGTTAGTTAGCCGTTCACTGACTTTGATCAGCAGCAACTACTACAGAGGTCACGTCATATTGAAAATTGCAGGAAATTTTAGTACCTGATGTTTGTTTCATCACTTCCAGAGAGAACATAAGTTGAGTCTGCACTGAACCGAACACAGAACACTCTTTGCATACGCCGAGCATGGTAAACCTCTCTGAAAAAGTAAAAAAGGGAAGGAAATGAATAAAAGAGGAAAAGAAAGGGAAGCTGGTGGGAAAGAATGAGTGAAACAAAGAAAAAGAAAAGAGGAGAGAAAGGAAGACAGAAAGGAAGAAAGGAAGAAAAGAAAGGAAAAGAAGGAGGAAGGGAGGAGGGAGAGGAACTAGGAAAACGAAAAAGAAAAGAAAGAGCCAAGGGAGGGGGAAGGAAAGAAGGCAAAAATGGGACTGAAAATCTCATCCAATCCTGCAACATTCCACCACTCACCTACTATGACCTCCACTACGTTCAAAGATCCTAATACTCTTATCAAAGCTTCCAGATACAAATTCCTGTCCAGTAGGAGCATAATCCACATCAAGTACTGCCGATACGCGATCCATGTTAACATTAACAGCCTGATCCAACCGCCGCATATCATAGGTATATAGATTAGAATCCTCATTGGCTGCTGTAAAGATATAGGTCTCTATTGGATTCCAGGCTACGGTATTGGAGCTCATCGCCATGACGAGTTTACGAAGAGGAGAGGAACCCCTGGTGTCGTATAGGACAACACTTCTATCTGATGCTGTACTGGCTAGGATATTTGTCTAAAGAGGGAAAAAAGGGAGGTCATCGTACTCTGAAAAGCACCAACATACTTCACATCTACATGTATATACTACTCCTTTTTCAAAAAAAATTAAGGTTGGTGAAGGTTTTGTTGCTTGTTGCGTGTTGCATACCAAGCCCGAAATGCACTATGGGCGGTGTGAATGTGACCAGAGAAAGGCCGTCACGACAATATCAGTGGAATTTTACCAAACTTTGTCTGCTCGTTTTTACTGCATAAATTTCATGTAAATGTTTTTTTTTGAATTTCCACATAGAGGGTAGGACTCACCTCAACAGGGTTATATTTCACACTATGAACAATATCAACACCCCATGTGAATGTACGAATAGGATCTGCTCTACTTTCATCCCATATATCCATATATCCAGGGTAGGACTCACCTCAACAGGGTTATATTTCACACTATGAACAGTATCAACACCCCATGTGAATGTACGAATAGGATCTGCTCTACTTTCATCCCATATATCCATATATCCAGGGTACGACTCACCTCAACAGGGTTATATTTCACACTATGAACAGTATCAACACCCCATGTGAATGTACGAATAGGATCTGCTCTACTTTCATCCCATATATCCATATATCCAGGGCAGGACTCACCTCAATAGGGTTATATTTCACACTATGAACAGTATCAACACTCCACGTGAATGTACAAATAGGATCTGCTCTACTTTCATCCCATATATCCAGTTGCTGTCCACATGTAGCAAATGTGCTGTTCTTCCAGTTGTGGTCGATACCAGTGAACATTGTCTGAAGAAAATACAAGATGGAGTCTATTATTAAAGGCCGTTACACTGTGTAATTTTCCCAGCAACTTTGTCTAAAGACCTTCACAAGGATGGAATAACCGTCTTCCCGCTTACATCACCTACTACCAGCTACTCGTGGCAGTACACATGGGCACAGCCTGCGCAACAACAACAACTATACTCTACCTAAATGCACGACAGAAAGATATAAAAACTCATTTATACCAACAATGTGCTGTCTAGTTTTATAAACTTCCACCTATTCAATCCCTTTATTATTATGACTTTTTATAGTTTTTATAGTTTGTTCTATTTTGTATCATATTGCAATTCACTGTTTATAGTGCGATAATATGTTAATAAACCTATTATTAATTAAATTTTCTAAATACTTGTCTCGCAACGCCGTTTGGAGACGAGTAGCTGGAGAATTGCACAGTGTAACAGGGGTTGTATCGCATTTTTTTTGTTGCGCGTAGCGTTGCACGAAGTAGAACTCAGTTCTACCTTTCGCAACGCATTGCAGCAACTGGCAAGGTCATTGCACAGTGTATCACCCCTTCAGCAACTTGTCTCGCAATTTTAAGGCATATGCAGTCGCTGCAAGTTGCTGATATCGCATCGCAGTGTAACACCTCACCTCGGCAACCTGCAACGCTATATTTTCAAGCATTGCGAGACAAGTTGCTGAGAACATTGCACAGTGTAACAGGGCCTTAACTTGTAACATTCAGTTGATTTTGCAAAATAAAATCGGCTGTGCAACTTAGCATTTTTCCTAAACTTCATTTCCAAATAGATTAGCCCATATCACATGCCCCTTATGAATAAAGCCCTTGATGAATAAAGCCCTCAAATTCGCTTGAGTCACCATGAAACAATGGCTCCAAGCCGAGTTTGGACTTGATATATCATACATTTACTTAACCTGCGTGGGGCCCCCTCCCCCTCCCTTTTCCCTCCTCCTTAATCCCCCAGAGCCGCCACGTAGGCTAACATTTACTGTATTATATCAAGTCCAACCACGACTCGGAAGCATCGTTTCGTGGTCACTTGAATTTGGGGAAGGTCTATACTTTGGAGCAAGAGAAAATAAACTACTTAGTTCATATTCTTTACAAATCAGAGATAAGAAAAGCCTGTTTTAACAAAACTCTCTTTAATATTGGATAAGTCTAGTATACTCGAGTAGAGTAACTCCTAAATGTTATTCATAGAATGATGAGGAATAAATTGATTGATTGATTGATTCTCTTACTTGAAGTTTTTGCGGCATAAGAAATATTGCTCTGACGGTTCTGACTTTTAATTGTATGGTCATGCATTCTTTGTTTCCGTTTATTCTTTCAATCATTTATTCATCGGATAAATAATAAATTTATTCATATAGCACTCATATTCATTCATTATTTCATCCATCAATTCATTCTTTCATTTACTCACTCCTTCCTTCATTCCTTCATCCATCCATTCGTTCACTCATTTATTCCTTCATTCATTCATAAATTCCATTCGTAAATTCGTTCATTCTATGAATCCATCGATCAAACTTTCATTCATCCGTACGAGAAATAAGAAACACGTGGAAATGACAAAAAATATATACACTTTTAATTTATGCATTCATAGCGTGACATAATTTCCACGAAATTTAAGGGTCACGCTAATTTCCATAAATCGTCTGAAAATAGATTCACAAACAACATTCATTCTTCAGCCAACTCCCCCGACTCTTGCTAACATGGAATCGTTCGTGGTCGATCTTAAGAAGGAAGTCCAATGTTCTTTGTGTAAAGATACACTTATTGAGCCCAAGATTTTGCCGTGTTTTGACACATTTTGTAAGCCTTGCATCAAAAGACACGCCGAGCTAATCGAGGAAGTCAACGTCTTCAACTGTCCTCGATGTAAATCACAAACATCTTTGCCAGAACCAAGCAGTGTCGAAGATCTACAGCCAAGTCTACTACATTCAAGAATCTTGAAGGGTCTGGCGTTGGTAGAAGGAAAAAAGGTTTGTTCTGTTTCTGAGAGTCATTCCACAGCATCTTGGTATTGTTTTGATTGTGATCACTCGCTGTGTCAAGAATGTCGACATTACCATTCGTTCTTCATCAAAGATCACAAGGTCGTTCGTCTGGCTGATTTGAAGAAAGAAGATATTGAGTTCATAATAACAAGAGAAAATTCTTGTAAAAGTCACCCTCATCACAGGCTAGAGTTATTCTGTGAAGACTGTGATAACATGATTTGCTTGATATGCTGGAAACACGATCACAAGGATCACAAGACAATGTCATTAGATAAGTTTGCTTCGATCAAGAAAGCTGTATTGTCAAAGCATCTCCAGGTACTGGAGCAGTTGAGATTAGATGACAAGGAAAAGCAACAACAAGAAAAGATTGCTAACACAATCAAACAACAAGGAGAAAAAGCCAAAAAAGAAGTCAAAGACAAAACCAAGAAGATCATCCAAATGCTACATGAAAACGAACGAGAATTGCTGAGACAAATCGATGAGAAGATGGACACAGCCACAACAAACTTGAATATAATTCATCATATTCCAGCCGTCAAGGAATACATTAAGAATGTGATGGAAAGAGGACTGGCAAGTGAAATGATAAACATTCAAGAGACACAATGCTCAGAGAAATTTATCTTTAACCACATTTCACTCTCCTCTCGCCGAGTTGAGTTCGTTCCTAACGAACAGGTGGTTCAAGAAGTGAATTCAGGGCTGGGAGAAATACGAACCCTTTTCAAAACAGACAATACGAAGAGCACTATTGAGGTGAAATCTGAGACAGAAGCTTTAAAGAAAGAAAAGCTGATATTGCTAACTAAAACCTCTACAGGAGAACTCAATCATGATCCAAGGGATGTTATTGACGTTCAAATCAAGCCTGAAGAAAATGTGAAAATAGAAAAGAAATATGTGAGAACTGATGGGAAAGTAGAAGTTGAATTCATGGCTAAAGTAGCTGGTCAGTTGACAGCAGAGGTTCAAGTGAATGGGAATCATGTATCTAACAGTCCACTAGTGGTGAAAGTCAAACCACAAGAGATGAGAACTACAAGACAGTTTAACATGAAAGGTGTAGATGTAGGATCTAGCTTGTCAGGTATAGCAGTGAACAGAGACAATAGTAGGATCGCAGTTGCAAATTATTCTTCTCATCGTGTCGATGTATTGACCACTGATGGAGATCTCTTACTGACGTATGGTAGTAAAGGCAGTGCACAGGGACAGTTGTCTTATCCTCACGGCTTAGCATTTCTGAATGATACAGATTTAGTCATAGCAGATAACAATAATCATAGAATATGTATAGTGAACACTACAACAGGGACATTAGTAAAGACCTTTGGTAACCAAGGTAACAAGAATGGAAAGTTTCGTAATCCACGGGGAGTACACAATGATGACAATGGTAACATCATTGTGTGTGATGGTGGTAATCATCGTGTTCAAGTCTTCACAAGAGACGGTGACTATCAATATCAGTTTGGTTTAACAACACAGGACAAGTTTGATCCATGTGATGTGATAACACATGATAGACTGTTTTACGTCAGTGATTATAGTAATGACGTTATTCATGTATTTGAGAAGAAAGGTAACGTACCGACTAGAATATCAACGATTGGTGGTAAAGGCAAAGCTAATAGTCAGCTTGATAGACCATGTGGCCTGGCTATTGATAATGACCATCATCTACTGGTGTGTGAATATCTTAATAACCGCGTACAAAAATTCACATTGGATGGTCGTTTTGTTGGAAGGACTTGTGATGTAATCAACAACCCTCGATATATAACTGTTTTAAAGGATGGTCAGTTATTAGTCAGTACGATGAGTTCTGGTGTCTGGTGTGTAAAGTAGAATTGGCTATTGATAATGTCTATGCATACTTTACTATTTAGTTAGTTTCTCAACAACTTTTTGTCATTTCTGATCCTTAATTCTTATTTAATAGAATAATAATAATAATGATGGTGTAACTGAACTCCAATTGGAATTTAGAAGTTGATTTTTGATTATTAACTGTGTACAAAAATTCACATTGGATGGTCGTTTTGTAGGAAGGGCTTGTGATGTAATCAACCCTCGATATATAACTGTTTTAAAGGATGGTCAGCTATTAGTTAGTACGATTGGTTCTGGTGTCTGTTGTGTAAAGTAGAATTGGCTATTATTATTATGTAGTTTGTCAGTCCTGTAGCTTGACAGTAACATTCAACTCCTTTAGGAGTCTATTGTTAACTTGTAACATTAAGTTGATTATACGAAATAAAATCGGCTGTGCAACTTAGCATAGGCATTGTTTTGTCCGAACTTCATTTCCAATGAGATCAGTCCATATCACATGACCCTCATGATTATAACCCTTTCCCCATCAATTCATCACGTGTGAGTGATCACGAAACAATGGCTCCAAGTCGAGGTTGGACTTGATGTGTTCATACATTTACGGTATTTTACCAACACTAACCTCGACTTGGAGCAATTGTTTCGTGGTTATTCGAGGGAATTCAGGGATGGTCTATAGTTTCTAGTTTTTGCGGCGTAAGAAATATTACTCTGAAGGTTGTGGCTTTTATTTGTATGGTTATGCATTCTTAGACATTTTAAAATAATTCATTTTGATTCGTTCATTCTTTCTTTCAATCAATTTATTCATGATAAATTTTAAATTTATTCATATAGCGCTCATATTTATTCATTAATTAATTCATCCATTCGTTCAGCCATTCGTTCATCAATTCGTTCATTCATTTATTCATTCATTCATTCATTCATTTATCTATTCATTCGTTCGTTCATTCATTTATCCATTCGTTCATTCATTCATTCTTTCATTCATTCATCCATTCGTTCATTCATTCATCCATTCGTTCATTCATTCATCCTTTCATTCATTCATTCATTCGTTCATTCATCCATTTCTTCATTCATCCATTCATTCGTTCATTCATTCGTTCATTCATTCATTAATTCATTCATCCATTCGTTCATTTATTCGTTCATTCATTCATCCATTCATTCATCCACTTTTTCATCCATTCGTTCATTCATTCCTTCATTCATCCATTCATTCATTCATTCCTTCATTCATCCATTCATTCATTCATTCCTTCATTCATTCATTCATTCATCCATTCGTTTATTTATTCATTTATCCATTCATTCATTCATCCATTCATCCATTCATCCATTCATCCATTCATCCATTCATTCAATCATTCATCAATTCATCAATTCGTTCATTCATTCATTCATCCATTTATCCATTCATCCATCTATTCCTCCATTTATCCATCCATTCGTTCATTCATCCATCCATCCATTCATCTATTCATCCATTCATCCATTCATTCCCTCATTCATTCGTTCGTGCATACATTCATTCATTTTGTTTCGTTAAGGACGTTCGCGGGCATTGTTTGTGTCCATCTCTTCTGCGCATATAGCGTGACAGCGCCTGCGCGCGTGATTTATGTTTTTCAAGATCAAACTCCGTCACGCTCGTTGCGAAAACGGTTTTTTATTTTAACATTTTATGAAGAATCACATAAGTTGTCAGTGCTCCAAATTTGAAGAAAAAAATATGGGAAACTTTTTTGCCCGCTAACGTCCTTAAAGGGGGACTAGTACGAAAATCGCTCAAAATTTAATTCGGCTGAAACTTTCCTAGAATAATCTCTAAGGGTCTAATAAACACTGGTTGAAGTTTTTTCTTGATATTCCGATGGGAAGTATTATATTTTTACGAATCTTTAACGGAGTCTGTGACGTCATTTACTCAACACCATACATCGCTCCATACATTTCCCTTTATTTTGTGATCAAAAATTCGCTCGTTTCATACTCAATACTGAAAAAAAGAGACTTAAAAATCAATTGTAATCACAATAAATGTCAGTAAAATCCGTCAGCCGACCTTTGGGCTTCATAGAAATAAAATAAATCAAGAAGTTATTTACAAAGAAATGTATGGAGCGATGTTTGGTGTTGAGTAAATGACGTCACAGACTCCGTTAAAGATTCGTAAAAATATAATACTTCCCATCGGAATATCAAGAAAAAACTTTAACCAGTGTTTATTAGAGCCTTAGAGATTATTCCAGGAAAGTTTCAGCCGAATTAAATTTTGAGTGATTTTCGTACAAGTCCCCTTTAACAGAACTTGATTGATGAATGTTTGACATTGATTACATAATGATCAAGTTTCAGATTATATTCAGTTTATTGAGTAGAACACCAGAGAAACACATATATCACTAACAGGGAATTAATTAATGTATAACTTGTAAGTTCAACCAAGTTACTATCGACCACAGAAGTAAGTGTGTTAGTATTTAGTATAATGATTTAGCTTAGCAAACCTTAAGTGAATCATAGGAATATATTCGTTCAGATCAGTAACCATGGAATTAACTGTATCGCAATATCAGATCGAATAGTCAGTAATTAAAAGTGAATTCTCCGAATTGTGGTGTCAAAAAGTTGCGGGAACATATTTATTATTGCATTCGAATTCATTTATTCATCCATTAGTTTATTTATTCATTCATAAATTCCACTCGTAAATACGTTCATTCTATGAATCCATCGATCAAACATTCATTCATCCGTACGAGAAATAAGAAACACGAGAAAATAACAAAAATATATATGCTCCCTTAATTTATGCATACATAGCGTGACATCAGTTCTGGGAATTTAAGGGTCACGCTAATTTCCATAAATCGTCTGAAAATAAATTCACAAACAACATTTATTCTTCAGCCAACTCCCTCGACTCTTGCTAACATGGAATCGTTTGTCGCCGATCTTAAGAAGGAAGTCCAATGTTCTTTGTGTAATGATACACTTATTGAACCCAAGATTTTGCCATGTTTTGACACATTTTGTAAGCCTTGCATCAAAAGACACGCCGAGCTGATCGAGGAAGTCAACGTCTTCAACTGTCCTCGATGTAAATCACAAACTTCTCTGCCAGAACCAAGCAGCGTCGAAGATCTACCACCAAGTCTACTACATTCAAGAATCTTGAAGGGTCTGGCGTTGGTAGAAGGAGAAAAAGTTTGTTCTGTTTCTGACAGTCATTCCACAGCATCTTGGTATTGTTTTGATTGTGATCACTCACTGTGTCAAGAATGTCGAAACTACCATTCGTTCTTCATCAAAGATCACAAGGTCGTTCGTCTGGCTGATTTGAAGAAAGAAGATATTGAGTTCATAATAACAAGAGAAAATCCTTGTAAAAGTCACCCTCATCACAGGCTAGAATCGTTCTGTGAAGATTGTGATGACATGGTTTGCGTGACATGCTTGAAAGATCACAGGAATCACAAGACAATGTCATTAGAAAAGTTTGCTTCGAGCAAGAAAGCTGTATTGTCAAAGCATCTGCAGGTACTGGAGCAGTTGAGATTAGATGACAAGGAAAAGCAACAACAAGAAAAGATTGCTAACACAATCAAACGACAAGGAGAAAAAGCCAAAAAAGAAGTCAAAGACAAAACCAAGAAGATCATCCAAATGCTACATGAAAGCGAACAGGAATTGCTGAAACAAATTGATAAGAAGTTGGACACAGCCACAACAAACTTGAATATAATTCATCATATTCCAGCCGTCAAGGAATACATCAAGAATGTGATGGAAAAAGGACTGGCAAGTGAAATGATGAACATTCACGAGACACCATGCTCGGAGAAGTTCATCTTCAATCATTTTTTAGCATCCTCAAGAATTGAATTTCTTCCTAATCAAGGGCTGATGGGACAAGTGAATTCAGGGCTGGGAGAAATACAAACTTGTTTGAAAACAGATCATACGAAGAGCACTATTGAGGTGAAATCTGAGACAGAAGCTTTAAAGAAAGAAAAGTTGATATTGCTAACTAAAACCTCTACAGGAGAACTCAATCATGATCCAAGGGATGTTATTGACGTTCGAATCAAGCCTGAAGAAAATGTGAAAATAGAAAAGAAACATGTGAGAACTGATGGAAAAGTAGAAGTTGAATTCATGGCTAAAGCAGCTGGTCAGTTGACAGCAGAGGTTCAAGTGAATGGGAATCATGTATCTAACAGTCCACTAGTGATGAATGTCGAACCACAAGAGATGAGAACAACAGGACACTTTAACATGAAAGGTGTAAAGATAGGATATGGTAGTTTGAGAGGTATAGCAGTAAACAGAGACAATAGCAGGATCGCTGTTGCACATTGTCGTTCTCACTGTGTCCATGTGTTCACCACTGATGGAGATCTCTTACTGACGTATGGTAGTCCAGGTAGTGCACAGGGGCAATTGTCTTGTCCTCACGGCTTAGCATTTCTGAATGATACAGATTTAGTCATAGCAGATAACAATAATCATAGAATATGTATAGTGAACACTACAACTGGGACATTAGTAAAGACCTTTGGTAACCAAGGTAACCGGGATGGAGAATTGCTTAATCCACAGGGAGTCCACGTTGATGACGATGGTAAGATCATTGTGTGTGATCATGGTAATCATCGTGTTCAAGTCTTCACAAGAGACGGTGACTATCAATATCAGTTTGGTTTGACAACACAGGACAAGTTTGATCCATGTGATGTGATAACACATGATGGACTGTTTTACGTCAGTGATGGTAATAATCACGTTATTCATGTATTTGAGAAGAAAGGTAACGTACCGACTAGAATATCAACGATTGGTGGTAAAGGAAAAGCTAATGGTCAGCTGGATAGACCATGGGGCCTGGCTATTGATAATGACCATCATCTACTGGTGTGTGATTATCGTAATAACCGTGTACAAAAATTCACATTGGATGGTCGTTTTGTAGGAAGGACTTGTGATGTTGTCAACAACCCTCAATATATAACTGTCTTAAAGGATGGTCAGTTATTAGTTAGTACGATGGATTCTGGTGTCTGGTGTGTAAAGTAGAATTAGCTATTATTAATGTCTATGTACAGTATACTATACCATTTAGTTAGTTTGTCGACAACTTTGTCATTTCGAATTCTGAACATTAATTCTTTTTGAATACTAAAAATAATTATCATATACGGTAACTGAACTCCAATTGGAATCTAGAAGTTGATTTTTGCTTATTTTATAGCAATTGCAATACAATGTGTATCTTTAGCAGTAAATATCTGGAAATTGCAGTCAGGAGTAATGTATATGAAGTTTTTTTATCATAATAATTATGAAATTTCTTGTGCACTGATTGGTCAAGAGCTGTGGTAAATAAGAGGACACACGGAGAGAATGATGAATCGCTCGTGTAATGGCGCCAGCGTGTGCTTGATCGTTTTTGGATCTTTTATTTGACCTTGTTATGGTAAAAAACAAGTTTCCAATGGTTTAGCGTCGTATATCCTCTAGTTATTAACGAATTTTTAAAATTTTAAACTTGTACATCTTACTTGATCTCTCTGATTTGCTACATGTAAATGTTGACATATAGACGTTTTGATCTCTGATCACATATCATCTTCTTGTTTACAATAATTATAGAATACTAGTGAGATCAATTAAACAGTGCACACTAGCTACTGTACTTCAGATCTGTGATCACATATCTTCTTCTTGTTTACAATAATTATAGAATACTAGTGAGATCAATTAAACAGTGCACACTAGCTACTGTACTTCAGATCTGTGATCACATATCATCTTCTTGTTTACAATAATTATAGAATACTAGTGAGATCAATTAAACAGTGTACACTAGCTACTGTACTTCAGATCTGTGATCACATATCATCTTCTTGTTTACGATAATTATAGAATACTAGTGAGATCAATTAAACAGTGCACACTAGCTACTGTACTTCAGATCTGTGATCACATATCATCTTCTTGTTTACAATAATTATAGAATACTAGTGAGATCAATTAAACAGTGCACACTAGCTACTGTACTTCAGATCTGTGATCACATATCATCTTCTTGTTTACAATAATTATAGAATACTAGTGAGATCAATTAAACAGTGCACACTAGCTACTGTACTTCAGATCTGTGATCAGGGATACAAACGTCCCTATACGTGCAGACATTTGAAAAGTCAGTGTATCTTTAGCATCTACTGTATATTATCTATTTCTCAGTGTCAGACTTACCTTTCCTATTATTGTGTTTAATGGTTCTAGGTTAGTGTTTGTAGTGTCAAGACACTGATCCATACTCCATTGCTTGACTACCTTGTCATCTCCAACCTATGATTAAAATATTGAATATTCAAAATGCTGACCACATTTCCTGCACACTGGGTGCATGAGCATTTATCTTATTCCTTTACTAAGCTGTTCAGTTACGTTTGGGGCAACAGACAAAGTTACATGTTTTGTCAGTGAAATGGGTAGCATGGGTGGCGTACCCTGCTAAAGCGTCACCTTTCAGCACTATGCGTACAAGGGTTTTCTCCAGGTACTCTGGTTTTCTCCCTCCATGAAAATCAACATGTGAGTTGAGTGTTATGTGCACAGCATATTGAATGTGTAGTGGTAGTGTGTGTGAGTGAAAAGTGTCCCAAATTTTATGTGCATATTGTCAGGGGCAACCAAACTCACCTGGGAAGCATAGTATTTGTCAGGGTGAAATATTATAGGATTTTGTATCAGAATTACAGAACTCTCCACAGTTGTATTGTACTGTATTGGTTAGTTATGGTTTCTATTGTGTATCTTTTTAATATTAATTAATGAGTTGGATAAGTTATCTTTGCAATAATGCCTTCCATACTTGTATTATTCTTGCTACGGTAGTGTTTTCTTTATGTATGTCATTCATGATTCGAGTTTCATCCATATTAATTTGAATGTTACTGGCAAATAAAGAAATACTCAAGGAAATGATACATGGTCTTACATATCAGCTCCACTTTTTATACACACACACAACAGAGGAGGGAGCGACAGATGATCTTAATTTGGATCCAGTTACATTGTAAAACAGTGGATCAGCTCCACTTTTTATACACACACACAACAGAGGAGGGAGTGACAGATGATCTTAATTTGGATCCAGTTACATTGTAAAACAGTGGATCAGCTCCACTTTTTATACACACACACAACAGGGGAGAGAATGACAGATGATCTTAATTTGGATCCAGTTACATTGTAAAACAGTGGATCAGCTCCACTTTTTATACACACACACAACAGGGGAGGGAATGACAGATGATTTTAGTTTGGATCCAGTTACATTGTAAAACAGTGGATCAGCTCCACTTTTTATACACACACAACAGGGGAGGGAATGACAGATGATTTTAGTTTGGATCCAGTTACATTGTAAAACAGTGGATCAGCTCCACTTTTTATACGCACACACAACAGGGGAGGGAATGACAGATGATCTTAATTTGGATCCAGTTACATTGTAAAACAGTGGATTGGCTCCAGTACTTTTCGCTCACATGTACAAGAACAACAGATTACTGATCTAAGCTCGCTTTCTTACCGAAAAAAAGGAATCTCCTTTAGGTGTTACACAGAGTCCTCTGATAAAACCATTGTGAGCTGTTAAGGTTTGTATGCATTCTCTCTTGGGTAGATGCCACAACTTGATCTGCAAAAAGATAACAATGTTATATATAATTTTATTATACAGTTATTGTCAAAAAGGTTGTCCTGTGAAAAAAGACTTAAAGACCAAAAGTAGTATCACGTGATGATTTGTTTATTTGTTTTAAACGATATAAATTCTAGTTTCAAACTCTATAAAGAGTAACAATGAAGTCCAACTTCATTAAATATTAACACTGCTTATGAGTCATTGTCCCAGAAAGTGTTCTGACAGAAGATGGAAAGGGGGGTCAACCGAATTTGACCAAACTTGGTGAAGAAGTTGGACTTAATGAGATATTGCAAAGTCTGCTATGGTTTTGATTTCTGCCTTTTGGTTCAAAAGTTACAGGGGTGGGTCCCTTTTTAGCCCAAAAATCATGAAAAATCCTGTGTTTTGGAAGGATTTGTTATAATCCTCATAACACTATACATACCAAATCTATGGGCAAATAGACTGTATGGTGTGTTTCTACTATAAATGCTCTTTCAGGTCATATGTGAGGATTTACCATAAAGGTGCCTGGCAGTGAGGGGACTGGCACTAGCTTTGGCAAAGTTTTGAAGAGAAAAACAGTACCAAAAAGTTCCATTTTTCAGAAATTATTATTTCTAAACTGCCACACTAGCTAGAATCAATATCTACATTAGGAGTTAGTCCAACCTTAATAAAACCAAAATCAGCTGAGTAAAATTTGGGCCATTTACTTTGAATGTTATTTTTAGATCATTTTTTGATCATACCCTCACTAACTTTTTATACCAACAAAACCTTAATTTCAACAACCAAACAACTTTTCTTTGCAATTTCAAATTTTAATTTTCTTCTTTTCAGTTCTATCTAACAACATGTTCCTGTAATACGTAATAATTTCGACAGAAAACAGGGATAAGACCCTCTTGTGGGTTAAAATTTGCACTAGACAACAAAAGTCACTGGAAATAAAACTAGTTTCTTTCTGATTAATGAACATATATGGATTCCATATGGTTATTTCAATCCCCAAAGTACTTTGAAAATGGGCCCTTGAATTATTTTTGATTACTTCTTTTAAGATAGTTCGTGATTACCTGTCCTTTTCAAGGTTTTTGACTCTCATATCGGTCTAGTTCGTCCAACTTTGAAGAGAGAATTTTCGGATAATTCAATATATCCTTGCACGTACGGCACCGGAACACCCCCTCTTTTCAGGAAAACCAGTAGATATACAATTTTATACTTTCGACAATTCAGTTTTTTCCTTTTTCTCCTGTCACCTATTACTAAAATCCGCTAAAACACTTTCGGGATGTTATTCCGCCATCTTGAACGTGAGTCTCGGAGAAATGGGGCGAGTCGTTACCACAGGGTACCCAATTTAGAAAAAAGTAAAAGGTGAAAATAAAAACGGAATTTTTTTTAAAGTAAGATAATAATAATAATAGTTTATTCATTCCTTCTCGCAGCCAAGGGCTGAATTACGAGGATGTTCAACAGACATTATATACATGAGAATATATATTAATATATTAATATTGAGAGCTTGGTCAAAACGGACCACAGTGTACACAATATTTGACTTGGCGTAACCAAAATATGGACCTTTGGGTCTTGTGGGAGGGGAGGGGAGGGGAGGGGAGGGGAGGGGAGGGGAGGGGAGGGGGTACGGGCCAGGACTCGTCATGAAGATAGTAGCAAGAGCGACTCCATCCAAGATCCCGATAATAACACAGATAGACTCCTAGGATGTCTTGCTAGACAGTTCACACCATAGTATGTCCATCTAAAGCACCTACAAAAGGCTTAGCGAACACTCGCTCTAACTTGGTAGCATTCAACGCTCTTGTGTACTCTCTAGGCGCTTCAAACGGGTGTAAACTAGGGTCAAGGTTTCTGTGTAGCTTGTGGATGTCGGATTTTCTCTCTCGGATAGTTCGCAATAGCGCAAGATAAAAGACAGCAAAATAGAAGCAAATTTGACAAGTTCTACAACTTCCTCGAAAGCAGAATTAAATCTTTATTCTTAGTTTACAAAATTTATAATAAAACAATTATTGAATTCGGTTTTCGCATGAAAGCGTGAATATCAAGACCTCGGCCGTTTTATCCGCCTCCTATGGCTTCGGCAGATAACACGTCTTTGGTCTTGATAATCATCCAATAATTGTTTATTAACTGTATCCTGAATCAACAAGATACGAAATTAACCCAGGAAAATCATGAAAGGATGGCGTCGGTGACGAGTGCTTTCAACGAATAGTCCAGGCAGGAAACCCATAAAATTTATTTTGGTGCTTTAAAACTAATAATAGGAAAGGTATAATTTTGGTAGTGCGAAGGTACTTATAGGATTACCCACTGTGGTAACAGTCTTCTTTTAGGCGAAATATTAAAACGAAGAAAGAAAAGAAATGTTCTAGTTATAAAAAATATATAAATTTACGAATCTTCGACGTTCGCCATTTCCCGCCAAATTCCCGCGCATGCGCAGTTCGTCATCCAACCCCCATCCCTTTCCCGTGTCTCAAAAACACTGCTAAGCAATTCCATAATATGATTTGTAATTCACTAGTGAAAAAATAATGACTGAATACATTCAAAAGTTAGGATTAGATTAGTTTTAATTTATAGAAACATGTTGGATTTTACTTGACAACAGCGACAACTTGTTTCTTTCTTTCAGCAACGCGTGGAACTGTGCCTGGTTTACTGTGAAGACGACGATTTTCATCCCTAAAAAATAACAGAAAAATAAAGTTAAAAACGTATAAACCAAGGGAAGCCATTTCAGTGTTACGGCATGTCGTAAAGTGCACGTGCTACATTCTTATAGGAAGCCATTTCAATGTTACGGCATGTCGTACAGTGCACTTGCTACATTCTTATAGGAAGTCATTTCAATGTTACGGCATGTCGTACAGTGCACGTGCTACATTCTTATAGGAAGTCATTTCAATGTTACGGCATGTCGTACACTGCACGTGCTACATTCTTGTAGGAAGTCATTTCAATGTTACGGCATGTCGTACACTGCACGTGCTACATTCTTCTAGGAAGTCATTTCAATGTTACGGCATGTCGTACAGTGCACGTGCTGTAAGTCAGTACCTTATGTTTCCCATTCATACCATAACCATTCTCATGGGAATCCATTGCAGTGTTACAGGATGTGGTACCGTGTACCTGCTGTAAGTCAGTACTGTATGTTTCCCACTCATACCATAACCATTTTCATGTAAAAGCCATTTCAATGATACTGCATGACGTAAAGTGCACGTGCTGTAAGTCAGTACCGTACGTTTCCCACTCATACCACAATCATTCTTATGGGAAGCCTTTTCAATGTTACGGCATGTCGTAAAACGCACTTGCTGTAAGCCAGTACTGTATTTTTCCCATTCATACCATAACTATTCTTATCGCCTGGGAAGCCATTTCAATGTTACAGCATGTAGTACCGTGTACGTGCTCTAAGTCAGTACTGCATGTTTATCGCTTTTATGGAAAGCCATTTCAGTGTTACGGGATGTCGTACCGTATGTTCCCCATTCAGTCTAATATCATTCTAAGCACTTACTTTCGTTTTTGTGATTCAGATATGATTCTCTTCTCAAGAGCGGCTTTGTAGATTGCTTTAGGAACATGTCGGTGTCTGGAACAAAGAATACAACATGGTTAATTGGACGAGTGGATGAATGGGTGGATAGATGGGATGAATGTATGGGTGTATTGGTGGACAGACTGGATGGGATGGATGGATAATTCAAAGAATGAATGGTTGAACGAATGGATGGGCGAATGGATGAATGGGATGGAAAGATGCTTTCACGAAGAATCTTTCACCATATATCCATACTGACCAACAAAACTAAATTCATGTCTTCAAACTAGTAGTCTATCTTGTAGTTAGTCTATCTTTCCCATGGGAAGGGATTGCACAAATCCTAGAGCTTGTTTACCTTTGTATTCGTCGTATTCTTGGATGGTGTTTAAAGCGTTCTTTTAGACGTGTTGAATATGCAAAAGCTTCTTTCTCTCTCGGTGCAAGCTGGGTTCAAACAAACAAAAGTTAGAATTAAAGTTCTGACTTTGATCGAGCACAAAGTGCCACCCCAGATCAGACCTCTATTAACCGGCCACCTCGGGGAATCGTCAACTGGCCGTTATATAAAGGTTGCCAGGTAAATAAAGATATAAATAAGTGTCAAACTTTAACAACTGGTCGCTAACTAGAGGTTGGCCGGCTTAATAAAGGTATAAGTTGATGAAAAAAATCTTTGGGACTTTGAAACCTGGTCGGTAAATAAAGGTTGGTTGCATTAAATGTGGCCGTTTTAGAGGGGTATAGCTTGGACATTTTGGCAAGTACACATGGGTCCCCATGGCCTCAAACACTCCCACTTATATAAGCAAATCTGAAAAATGTGTGAATTTCTCAAGTACACACGTGCGTATTTGCGTAACGGTCGCTTAATGACAAAAATTACTTATTGGTCGCTACTTACGGCTCCAAGTTTCTGTGACGCGTTAGCTTTCCATATTCTGTATTAAAAACATGATTTAATGGAGAATACAAATTGTCATTTATTTTACGTCAATCGCGCAGGGCAGATTTTCATTCTCGTCACTATATGTGAGTAAGTGCTACCCTCATAAAACATGGACGTTTGTTGGGTCTCTCCCTTGATTCGAGGGTTTTTCTGAGGGTTCTCCATTTTTCCTCCTTTCACAAAATCTAACACGCTAATTCCAATTATATCTATGAGTTAGCCGTGCCCTGACTTAGATCAGCCCAGAGGTTCTTTCAGGGTTTGACCTGTGAGTTAGCCGTGCCCTGACTTAGATTAGCCCAGAGGTTCTTTCAGGGTTTGACCTGTGAGTTAGCCGTGCCCTGACTTAGATCAGCCCAGAGGTTGTTTCAGGGTTCTATCTGTTAGTTAGCCGTACCCTGACTTAGATCAGCCCAGAGGTTGTTTCAGGGTTCGATCTGTGAGTTAGCCGTGCCCTGACTTAGATCAGCCCAGAGGTTGTTTCAGGGTTTGATCTGTGAGTTAGCCATGCCCTGACTTAGATCAGCCCAGAGGTTGTTTCAGGGTTCTATCTGTTAGTTAGCCGTGCCCTGACTTAGGTCAGCCCAGAGGTTGTTTCAGGGTTCTATCTGTTAGTTAGCCGTGCCCTGACTTAGGTCAGCCCAGAGGTTGTTTCAGGGTTCTATCTGTTAGTTAGCCGTTCACTGACTTTGATCAGCAGCAACTACTACAGAGGCCACGTCATATTGAAAATTGCAGGACATTTTAGTACCTGATGTTTGTTTCATCACTTCCAGAGAGAACATAAGTTGAGTCTGCACTGAACCGAACACAGAACACTCTTTGCATACGCCGAGCATGGTAAACCTCTCTGAAAAAGTAAAAAAGGGAAGGAAATGAATAAAAGAGGAAAAGAAAGGGAAGCTGGTGGGAAAGAATGAGTGAAACAAAGAAAAAGAAAAGAGGAGAGAAAGGAAGACAGAAAGGAAGAAAGGAAGAAAAGAAAGGAAAAGAAGGAGGAAGGGAGGTGGGAGAGGAACTAGGAAAACGAAAAAGAAAAGAAAGAGCCAAGGGAGGGGGAAGGAAAGAAGGCAAAAATGGGACTGAAAATCTCATCCAATCCTGCAACATTCCACCACTCACCTACTATGACCTCCACTACGTTCAAAGATCCTAATACTCTTATCAAAGCTTCCAGATACAAATTCCTGTCCAGTAGGAGCATAATCCACATCAAGTACTGCCGATACGTGATCCATGTGAACATTAACAGCCTGATCCAACCGCCGCATATCATAGGTATATAGATTAGAATCCTCATTGGCTGCTGTAAAGATATAGGCCTCTATTGGATTCCAGGCTACAGTATTGGAGCGCATCGCCATGACGAGTTTACGAAGAGGAGAGGAACCCCTTGTGTCGTATAGGACAACACTTCTATCTGATGCTGTACTGGCTAGGATATTTGTCTAAAGAGGGAAAAAAGGGAGGTCATCATACTCTGAAAAGCACCAACATACTTCACATCTACATGTATATAACATGCTATTTCAAAAAAAAATAAGGTGAAGGTTTTGTTGCTTGTTGCATACCAAGCCCGAAATGCACTATGGGCGATGTGAATGTGACCAGCGAAAGGCCGTCACAACAATATCAGTGCAGTTTTACCAAACTTTGTCTGCTCGTTTTTACTGCATAAATTTCATGTAATTTTTTTATTTTTGAATTTCCACATTAGAGGGCAGGACTCACCTCAATAGGGTTATATTTCACACTATGAACAGTATCAACACCCCATGTGAATGTACGAATAGGATCTGCTCTACTTTCATCCCATATATCCAGTTGCTGTCCACATGTAGCAAATGTGCTGTTCTTCCAGTTGTGGTCGATACCAGTGAACATTGTCTGAAGAAAATACAAGATGGAGTCTATTATTAAAGGCCCTGTTACACTGTGTAATTTTCCCAGCAACTTTGTCTAAAGACTTTCACAAGGATGGAATAACCGTCTTCCCGCTTACATCACCTACTACCAGCTACTCGAGGCAGTACACATGGACGCAGCCTGCGCAACAACAACAACTATACTCTACCTAAATGCAGGACAGAAAGATATAAAAACTCATTTATACCAACAATGTGCTGTCTAGTTTTATAAACTTCCACCTATTCAATCTCTTTATTATTATGACTTTTTATAGTTTTTATAGTTTGTTCTATTTTGTATCATATTGCAATTCACTGTTTATAGTGCGATAATATGTTAATAAACCTATTGTTGATTAGATTTTCTAAAAACTCGTCTCGTAACGCCGAGACAAGGTGCTGGAGAATTGCACATTGTAACAGGGGTTGTATTTTTTTTTTGTTGCGCGTGGCGTTGCACGAAGTAAAACTCAGTTCTACTTTTTGCAACGTATTGCAGCAACTGGCAACGCCATTGTACAGTGTATCACCCCTCCAGCAACTTGTCTCGCAACTTCAAGGCATATTTTACAAGTCCTTTCAAGTTGCTGAGATCGCATTACAGTGTAACACCTCACCTCGTCAACCTGAAACGCTACATTTTCAAGTATTGCGAGACATGTTGCTGAGAAAATTGCACAGTGTAACAGGACCTTAACTTGTAACATTAAGTTGATTTTGCAAAATAAAATCGGCTGTGCAGCTTAGCCTTTTTTTCTAAACTTCATTTCCAAATAGATTAGCCCATATCACATGCCCCTTATGAATAAAGCCCTTGACGAATAAAGCCTTCAAATTCGCTTGAGTCACCATGAAACAATGGCTCCAAGCCGAGTTTGGACTTGATGTATCATGTATTTACTGTATTATATCAAGTCCAACCACGACTCGGAAGAATCGTTTCGTGGTCACTTAAGAGAATTTGGGAAAGGTCTATACTTTGGAGCAAGAGAAAAGAAACTACTTAGTTCATATTCTCTTGCTTGAAGTTTTTGCGGCATAAGAAATGTTACTCTGAAGGTTGTGACTTTTAATTGTATGGTCATGTATTCTTTGTTTCCGTTCATTCTTTCAATCATTTATTCATCGGATAAATAATAAATTTATTTATATAGCACTCATATTCATTCATTCATTCATTATTTCATTCATCAATTCATTCTTTCATTTACTCACTCCTTCCTTTATTCCTTCCTTCATCCATCCATTCGTTCACTCATTCATTCCTTCATTCATTCCTAAAATCCATTTGTAAACTCGTTCGTTCTATGAATCCATCGATCACACATTCATTCATCCGTACGAGAAATAAGAAACACGTGGAAATGACAAAAAAATATATATGCACTTTTAATTTATGCATTCATAGCGTGACATAATTTCCACGAAATTTAAGGGTCACGCTCATTTCCATAAATCGTCTGAAAACAGATTCACAAACAACATTCATTCTTCAGCCAACTCCCTCGACTCTTGCTAACATGGAATCGTTTTTCGACGATCTTAAGAAGGAAGTCCAATGTTCTTTGTGTAATGATACACTTATTGAACCCAAGATTTTGCCATGTTTTGACACATTTTGTAAGCTTTGCATCAAAAGACACGCAGAGCTGATCGAGGAAGTCAACGTCTTCAAATGTCCTCGATGTAAATCACAAACTCCTCTTCCAGAACCAAGCAGCGTCGAAGATCTACAGCCAAGTCTACTACATTCAAGAATCTTGAAGGGTCTGGCGTTGGTAGAAGGAGAAAAGGTTTGTTCTGTGTCTGACAGTCATTCCACAGCATCTTGGTATTGTTTTGATTGTGATCACTCACTGTGTCAAGAATGTCGAAATTACCATTCGTTCTTCACCAAAGATCACAAGTTCGTTCGTCTGGCTGATTTGAAGAAAGAAGATATCGAGTTTATAATAACAAGAGAAAATCCTTGTAAAAGTCACCCTCATCACAGGCTAGAGTTATTCTGTGAAGACTGTGATGACATGATTTGCTTGACATGCTTGAAACACGATCACAAGGATCATAAGACAATGTCATTAGATAAGTTTGCTTCGATCAAGAAAGCTGTACTATCAAAGCATCTGCAGGTACTGAAGCAGTTGAGTTTAGATGACAAGGAAAAGCAACGACAAGAAAAGATTGCTAACACAATCAAACAACAAGGAGAAAAAGCCAAAAAAGAAGTCAAAGACAAAACCAAGAAGATCATCCAAATGCTACAAGAAAGCGAACGAGAATTGCTGAGACAAATTGATAAGAAGGTGGACATAGCCACAACAAACTTGAATATAATTCATCATATTCCAGCCGTCAAGGAATACATCAAGAATGTGATGGAAAGAGGACTGGCAAGTGAAATGATGAACATTCACGAGACACCATGCTCGGAGAAGTTCATCTTCAATCATTTTTTAGAATCCTCAAGAATTGAATTTCTTCCTAATCAAGGGCTGATGGGACAAGTGAATTCAGGGTTGGGAGAAATACAAACTTGTTTGAAAACAGATCATACGATGAGCACTATTGAGGTGAAATCTGAGACAGAAGCTTTAAAGAAAGAAAAGCTGATATTGCTAACTAAAACCTCTACAGGAGAACTCAATCATGATCCAAGGGATGTTATAGACGTTCAAATCAAGCCTGAAGAAAATGCGAAAATAGAAAAGAAATATGTGAGAACTGATGGTAAAGTAGAAGTTGAATTCATGGCTAAAGTAGCTGGTCGGTTGACAGCAGAGGTTCAAGTGAATGGGAATCATGTATCTAACAGTCCACTAGTGGTGAATGTCAAGCCACAAGAGATGAGAACAACAGGACATTTTAACATGAAAGGTGTAGAGATAGGATATCGTAGTTTGGTAGGTATAGCAGTAAACAGAGACAATAGCAGGATCGCTGTTACAAATTGTTTTTCTCACTGTGTCCATGTATTCACCACTGATGGAGATCTCTTACTGACGTATGGTAGTCAAGGTAGTGCACAGGGGCAATTGTCTTATCCTCACGGCTTAGCATTTCTGAATGATACAGATTTAGTCATAGCAGATAACAATAATCATAGAATATGTATAGTGAACACTACAACTGGGACATTACTAAAGACCTTTGGTAACCAAGGTAACAGGGATGGAGAATTGCTTAATCCACGGGGAGTCCACGTTGATGACGATGGTAACATCATTGTGTGTGATCATGGTAACCATCGTGTTCAAGTCTTCACAAGAGACGGTGACTATCAATATCAGTTTGGTTTGACAACACAGGACAAGTTTGATCCACCTGATGTGATAACACATGATGGACTGTTTTACCTAAGTGATTTTAGTAATAACGTTATTCATGTATTTGAGAAGAAAGGTAACGTACTGACTAGAATATCAACGATTGGTGGTAAAGGCAAAGCTAATGGTCAGCTGTATGGACCATGGGGCCTGGCTATTGATAATGACCATCATCTACTGGTGTGTGATGATGGTAATAAGCGCATACAAAAATTCACATTGGATGGTCGTTTTGTAGGAAGGACTTGTGATGTAATCAAGAACCCTCGATATATAACTGTTTTAAATGATGGTCAGTTATTAGTTAGTACGTGGTGGTCTGGTGTCTGGTGTGTAAAGTAGAATTGGCTATTATTAATGTCTATGTACAGTATACTATACCATTTAGTTAGTTTGTCGACAACTTTGTCATTTCGAATTCTGAACCTTAATTCTTTTTCAATACTAAAAATAATTATCATATACGGTAACTGAACTCCAATTGGAATTTAGAAGTTGATTTTTGCTTATTATATAGCAATTGCAATACAATGTGTATCTTTAGCAGTAAATATCTTGAAATTGCAGTCAGGAGTAATGTATATGAAGTTTTTTTTATTATAATAATTATGAAATTTCTTGTGCACTGATTGGTCGAGAGCTGTGTTAAATAAGAGGACACACTGAGAGAATGATGAATCGCTCGTGTAATGGCGCCAGCGTGTGCTTGATCGTTTTTGGATCTTTTTTTGACCTCGTTAAGGTAAAAAACAAATTTCTGATGGTTTAGCGTCGTATATCCTCTAGTTATTTACGAATTTTTAAATTTTTAAATTTGTTCATCTTACTTGTTCTCTCTGATTTGCTACATGTAAATGTTGACATATAGACGTTTTGATCTCTGATCACATATCATCTTCTTGTTTACGATAATTATAGAATACTAGTGAGATCAATTAAACAGTGCACACTAGCTACTGTACTTCAGATCTCTGATCACATATCATCTTCTTGTTTACAATAATTATAGAATACTAGTGAGATCAATTAAACAGTACCGACTAGAATATCGACGATTGGTGGTGAAGGCAAAGCTAATGGTCAGCTGGATAGACCATGGGGCCTGGCTATTGATAATGACCATCATCTACTGGTGTGTGATTATGTTAATAACCGCATACAAAAATTCACATTGGATGGTCGTTTTGTAGGAAGGACTTGTGATGTAATCAAGGACCCTCGATATATAACTGTTTTAAAGGATGGTCAGTTATTAGTTAGTACGTGGTGTTCTGGTGTCTGGTGTGTAAAGTAGAATTGGCTATTATTACTAGGTTGCCTGTGTAGCAAACCAGTCTTAAAATGAGGGCCATTTTTCTTTTTCGGGCTTCAGGTAGACCATAATGTCTATTGTGACGTAACACGTTATGATTGGTCGAAAACTTGTAACCATAGCATTAGTCTGTCCAATGAGGTTGTGTTGTGTTATGTAATTGTGTACAAATATGATCGACAATTTAATAGAATTTGCCACATGATATCGAGCACGAGGTATTTATAGCTTTCGGTGTTTGGTTCCCATTAATTCATTCGTTCAAGGTTCGTGAGGTATGTTGCCTGTAGGCACGTGGCCTACCATTGTCTTTAGCTTTTTTAACGCTACGCTTAAACTACTTACAAACACACACGCCGTACGTGGTAGACACAAACTAAACAATGTTATTGAGCGATTTTGGAACGGGTTGGTCCACGTACTCAAAGAGAGAAGTCTGAGAATCTATGAGCTATCTTTGAGAATCTATGATCAAACTACGGTATGAGAATCGTAAAACTAGGCAAACTAGTCAAAATAGACTAAGAGAATTTATTAAATATCTAGCTATGATCAAACTAGATCTTACCAGATCTCAGATACAAAAAAATATACTGAGACTAACTACAAAAATAGTGACAAACTACAGAACGAGAGACAAACTACAAAACGGGTGACAAACAAAGCTTTGATGAAAGCTGACTCCAAGAACTTGTAGAAGTCAGACGAGCTGATAGTGATGTACAAGAAAGCGTACTGCCAAGCCCGCTTGTTGAATATTTCCATTTATGAAAATACAAAAAACTGAGGGAAAAACAAATTACCAGTTAAACACTTTTTGGCTAAGAGTATTTACATTGATAAAACGTTTGTTTTGCAGTGAACAGTTTCGAAATTGAAATAGATATGTTTATTTCATCAGCTAGTCTTGAAAGGTACTCAAGTAGGTCAAGTAGAAATCTAATATGCGTTGACAAGTCAGTAACGCAACACTAATGTCTTACTAGAATTTAAAATGTTTTTAATAAAGGGGGACTTTGAACCCAAAAGGAACACTTTTGTGTGAAAAAATAAAGAGTACATAGGATTGGCGAGTGGGCAAGTTCTTGTACAGGCAACCCAGTGAATTCTCTATGTACAGTATACTATACCATTTAGTTAGTTTGTTGACAACTTTGTCATTTCGAATTCTGAACCTTAATTCTTTTTCAATACTAAAAATAATTATCATATAACTGAACTGATAATCAGAAGGGTCTATCAATAGATTATAGTCCTCTTTTCACATGGCATTATTATAATTTTCGCAAAATGTTTTCTCTTGTATTTCCTTATTCATTAATTATGTATTTCTGAAGGGTTTCTTTAAGGGATGGTTAGTATATCTTACATGGGTTGGGTTCGGGTGATATGCCTTGTAGGGGACTTAATGTTCTATTGTTTATCACCTGCCTTTGGCAAATTGATTAAATAAAAAATAAATAAACTCCAATTGGAATTTAGAAGTTGATTTTTGCTTATTATATAGCAATTGCAATACAATGTGTATCTTTAGCAGTAAATATCTTGAAATTCCAGTCAGGAGTCATGTATATGAAGTTTTTTTATTATAATAATTATGAAATTTCTTGTGCACTGATTGGTCGAGAGCTGTGGTAAATAAGAGGACACACAGAGAGAATGATGAATCGCTCGTGTAATGGCGCCAGCGTGTGCTTGATCGTTTTTGGATCTTTTTTTGACCTCGTTATGGTAAAAAACAAATTTCCGATGGTTTAGCGTCATATATCCTCTAGTTATTTACGAATTCGTAAAATTTTAAACTTGTTTTCTCTGATTTGTTACATGTAAATGTTTACATATAGACTTTTTGATCTGTGATCACATATCATCTTCTTGTTTACAATAATTATAGAATACTAGTGAGATCAATTAAACAGTGCACACTAGCTACTGTACTTCAGATCTCTGATCAGGGACCCAAACGTCCCTACACCTGCAGACATTTGAAAAGTCAGTGTATCTTTAGCATCTACTGTATATCGTCAGACTTACCTTTCCTATTATTGTGTTTAATGGTTCTAGGTTAGTGTTTGTAGTGTCCAGACACTGATCCATACTCCATTGCTTGACTACCTTGTCATCTCCAACCTATGATTAAAATATTAAATATTAAAAATGCTGACTACATTTCCTGCACGTGAAGTTAGAAATTTTTGTCAGTGAAATGGGTAGCATGGGTGGCGTACCCTGCTAACGCGTCACCTTTCACCACTATGTGTACAAGGGTTTTCCCCGGGTACTCAGGTTTTCTCCCTCCATGAAAATCAACATGTGAGTTGAGTGTTGTGTGCACAGCATATTGAATGTGTAGTGGTAGTGTGTGTGAGTGAAAAGTGTCCCAAATTTTATGTGCATGTTGTCAGGGGCAACCAAACTCACCTGGGAGGCATAGTATTTGTCAGGGTGAAATATTATAGGATTTTGTATCAGAATTACAAAACTCTCCACAGTTGTATTGTACTGTATTGGTTAGTTATGATTTCTATTGTGTATCTTTTTAATTTTAATGAGTTGCATAAGTTATCTTTGCAATGATGCCTTCCATACTCGTATTATTCTTGCTACGGTAGTGTTTTTTATGTATGTCATTCATAATTCGAGTTTCATCCATATTAATTTGAATGTTACTGGCAAATAAAGAAATACTCAAGGAAATGATACATGGTCTTACATGGGAATTAAAACAGTGGATCAGCTCCACTTTTTATACACACACAACAGGGGAGGGAATGACAGATGATCTTAATTTGGATCCAGTTACATTGTAAAACAGTGGATCAGCTCCACTTTTTATACACACACATAACACTGGGGAGGGAATGACAGATGATCTTAATTTGGATCCAGTTACATTGTAAAACAGTGGATCAGCTCCACTTTTTATACACACACACAACAGGGGAGGGAATGACAGATGATCTTAATTTGGATCCAGTTACATTGTAAAACAGTGGATCAGCTCCACTTTTTATACACACACACAACAGGGGAGGGAATGACAGATGATCTTAATTTGGATCCAGTTACATTGTAAAACAGTGGATCAGCTCCACTTTTTATACACACACACAACAGAGGAGGGAATGACAGATGATCTTAATTTGGATCCAGTTACATTGTAAAACAGTGGATCAGCTCCAGTACGTGTTGCTCACATGTACAAGAACAACTGATCTAAACTTGCTTTCTTACCGAAAAAAAACGAATCTCCTTTAGGTGTTACATAGAGTCCTCAGATAAAACCATTGTGAGCTGTTAAGGTTTGTATGCATTCTCTCTTGGGTAGATGCCACAACTTGATCTGCAAAAAGATAACAATGTTATATTTAATTTTATTATACAGTTATTGTCAAAAAGGTTGTCCTGTGAAAAAAGACTTAAAGACCAAAAGAAGTATCATGTGATGATTTGTTTATTTGTTTTAAACGATATAAATTCTGGTTTCAAACTCTATAATGAGTAACAATGAACAGAGAATATAATAATTATTAACACTGCTTAAGAGTCATTGTCCCAGAAAGTGTTCTGACAGAAGATGGAAAGGGGGGTCAACCGAATTTGACCAAACTTGGTGAAGAAGTTGGACTTAATGAGATATTGCAAAGTCTGCTATGGTTTTGATTTCTGCCTTTTGGTTCAAAAGTTACAGGGGTGGGTCCCTTTTTAGCCCAAAAATCATGAAAAATCCTGTGTTTTGGAAGGATATGTTATAATCCTCATAACACTATACATAACAAATCCATGAGCAAATAGACTGTATGGTGTGTTTCTACTATGATTGCTCTTTCAGGTCATATGTGAGGATTGAGCATAAAGGTGCCTGGCAGTGAGGGGACTGGCACTAGCTTTGGCAAAGTTTTGAAGAGAAAAACAGTACCAAAAAGTTCAATTTTTCAGAAATTATTATTTCTAAACTGCCACACTAGCTAGAATCAATATCTACATTAGGAGTTAGTCCAACCTTAATAAAACCAGAATCAGCTGAGAAAAATTTGGGCCAATTCCTTTGTATGTGATTTTCAGATCATTTTTTGATCATACCCTCACTAACTTTTTATACCAACAAAACCTTAATTTCAACAACCAAACAACTTTTCTTTGCAATTTCAAGTTTTAATTTGCTTTTTTTCAGTTCTACCTAATAACATGTTCCTTTAATACGTAATAATTTTGACAGAAAACAGGGATAAGACTCTCTTGTGGGTCAAATTTTGCACTAGACAATAAAACTCACTGCAAATAAAACTAGTTTCTTTCTGATTAATGAACATATATGGATTCCATATGGTTATTTCAATCCCCAAAGTACTTTGAAAATGGTCCCTTGAATTATTTTTGATTACTTCTTTTAAGATAGTTCGTGATTACCTGTCCTTTTCAAGGTTTTTGACTCTCATATCGGTCTAGTTCGTCCAACTTTGAAGAGAGAAATTTCGGATAATTCAATATATCTTTGCACGTACGACACCAGAACACCCCCTCTGTTCTTTTGCTTTTCTCCTGTCACCTATTACTAAAATCCGCTAAAATACTTTCGGAATGTTATTCCGCCATCTTGGACGTGAGTCTCGGAGAAATCAGCCGACTAGTTACCACAGGGTGCCCAATTTAGAAAAAAGAAAAAGGTGAAAATAAAAACGGAAATTTTTTTTAAAGTAAGATAATAATAATAATAGTTTATTCATTCCTTCTCGCAGCCAAGGGCTGAATTACGAGGATGTTCAACAGACATTATATACATGAGAATATATATTAATATATTAATATTGAGAGCTTGGTCAAAACGGACCACAGTGTATGCAATATTTGACTTGGCGTAACCAAAATATGGACCTTTGGGTCTTGTGGGAGGGGATGGGAGGGGAGGGGGTACGGGCCTGGACTCGTCATGAAGATAGTAGCAAGAGCGACTCCATCCAAGATCCCGATAATAACACAGATAGACTCCTAGGATGTCTTGCTAGACAGTTCACACCATCAGTATGTCCATCTAAAGCACCCACAAAAGGCTTAGCAAACACTCGCTCTAACTTGGTAGCATTCAACGCTCTTGTGTACTCTCTAGGCGCTTCAAACGGGTGTAAACTAGGTTTCAAGGTTTAAAAGACAGCAAAATAGAAGCAAATTTGACAAGTTCTACAACTTCCTTCGTCGAAAGCAGAATTAATTCTTTATTCTTAGTTTACAAAATGTATAATAAAACAATTATTGAATTCGGTTTTCGCATGAAAGCGTGAATATCAAGACCTCGGCCGTTTTATCCGCCTCCTATGGCTTCGGCAGATAACACGTCTTGATAATCGTCCAATAATTGTTTATTAACTGTATCCTGAATCAACAAGATACGAAATTAACCCAGGACAATCATGAAAGGATGGCGTCGGTGACGAGTGCTTTCAACGAATAGTCCAGGCAGGAAACCCATAAAATTTATTTTGGTGCTTTAAAACTAATAATAGGAAAGGTATAATTTTGGTAGTGCGAAGGTACTTATAGGATTACCCACTGTGGTAACAGTCTTCTTTTAGGCGAAATATTAAAACGAAGAAAGAAAAGAAATGTTCTAGTTATAAAAAATATATAAATTTACGAATCTTCGACGTTCGCCATTTCCCGCCAAATTCCCGCGCATGCGCAGTTCGCCATCCAACCCCAACCCTTTCCCATGTGTAAAAAACACTGCTAAACAATTCTATAATATGATTTATAATTCACTAGTGAAAAAATAATGACTGAATACATTCAAAAGTTAGGATTAGATTAGTTTTAATTTATAGAAACATGTTGGATTTTACTTGACAACAGCGACAACTTGTTTCTTTCTTTCAGCAACGCGTGGAACTGTGCCTGGTTTACTGTGAAGACGACGATTTTCATCCCTAAAAAATAACAGAAAAATAAAGTTAAAAACGTATAAACCAAGGGAAGCCATTTCAGTGTTACGGCATGTCGTAAAGTGCACGTGCTACATTCTTATAGGAAGCCATTTCAATGTTACGGCATGTCGTAAAGTGCACGTGCTGTAAGTCAGTACCGTACGTTTCCCACTCATACCACAACCATTCTTATGGGAAGCCATTTCAATGTTACAGCATGTCGTACCGTGTTCGTGCTCTAAGTCAGTACTGCATGCTTATCGCTTTTATGGAAAGCCATTTCATGTCGTATCGTATGTTCCCCATTCTTTCTAATATCATTCTAAGCACTTACTTTCGTTTTTGTGATTCAGACATGATTCTCTTCTCAAGAGCGGCTTTGTAGATTGCTTTAGGAACATGTCGGTGTCTGGAACAAAGAATACAACATGGTTAAATGGATGGATGGATGAGTAGGTGGATATATGGGATTGGATGGGATGGAATGGATGGGTGGGACGGATGGGTAGGATACGATGGATAGATGGATTGGTCGATGGGATGAATGTATGGGTGTATTGGTGGACGGACTGGATGGGATGGATGAATAATTCAAAGAATGAATGGTTGAACGAATGGATGGGCGAATGGGTGAATGGGATGGAAAGATGCTTTCACGAAGAATCTTTCACCATATATCCATACTGACCAACAAAACTAAATTCATGTCTTCAAACTAGTAGTCTATCTTGTAGTCAGTCTATCTTTCCCATTGGAAGGGATTGCACAAATCCTAGAGCTTGTTTACCTTTGTATTCGTCGTATTCTTGGATGGTGTTTAAAGCGTTCTTTCAGACGTGTTGAATATGCAAAAGCTTCTTTCTCTCTCGGTGCAAGCTGAGAGAGAAAACAAACAAAAGTTAAAATTAAAGTTCTGACTTTGATCGAGCACAAAGTACCACCGGCCACCTCGGGGAATCGTCAACTGGCCGTTATATAAAGGTTGCCAGGTAAATAAAGATATAAATAAGTGTCAAACTTTAACAACTGGTCGCTAACTAGAGGTTGGCCGGCTTAATAAAGGTATAAGTTGATGAAAAAAATCTTTGGGACTTTGAAACCTGGTCGGTAAATAGAGGTTGGTTGCATTAATTAAATGTGACCGTTTTAGGGGTGTAGCAAGGACGTTTTGGCAAGTACACACGAGTCCCCATGGCCTCAAACACTCCCACTTACATAAGCAAATATGAAAAATGTGTGAATTTCTCAAGTACACACGTGCGTATTTGCATAACGGTCGCTTAATGACAAAAATTGCTTATTGGTCGCTACTTACGGCTCCAAGTTTCTGTGACGCGTTTGCCTTCCATATTCTGTATTAAAAACATGATTTAATGTAAAATAAAAAATGTCATTTATTTTACGTCAATCGCGCAGGGCAGATTCTCCTTCTCCCGAGGCGGAGGCTCATGACTAAAGCCCTTGACACCAGGGAGGTGTGTGCTACAAATGCGTCATCTCTCACCACTGTGGTCAAATGTTCCATCCCTAATTATAACTGTGAGTTAGCCGTGCCCTGACTTAGATCAGCCCAGAGGTTGTTACAGGGTTCCATCTGTGAGTTAGCTGTGCCCTGCCCTGAAATGTCACCTTTTATATTTTTGAGTGATGGCAGTGAAAAACAAAATCCCAACGGGCAACTATCAACTACAGAGGTCACGTCATATTGAAAATTGCAGGAAATTTTAGTACCTGATGTTTGTTTCGTCACTTCCAGAGAGAACATAAGTTGAGTCTGCACTGAACCGAACACAGAACACTCTTTGCATACGCCGAGCATGGTAAACCTCTCTGAAAAAGAAAAAAAGGAAGTGAATAAAAGAGGAAAAGAAAGGGAAGCTGGTGGGAAAGAATGAGTGAAACAAAAAAAAGAAGAGAGAAAGAAAGGAAGGAAGGGAGGAAGGCACAAATGAATATCTGAATATCTCATCCAATATCCTGCAAGATCCCACCACTCACCTACTATGTCCTCCACTACGTTCAAAGATCCTAATACTCTTATCAAAGCTTCCAGATACAAACTCCTGTCCAGTAGGAGCATAATCCACATCAAGTACTGCCGATACGTGATCCATGTGAACATTAACAGCCTGATCCAACCGCCGCATATCATAGGTATATAGATTAGAATCCTCATTGGCTGCTGTAAAGATATAGGCCTCTATTGGATTCCAGGCTACAGTATTGGAGCGCATCGCCATGACGAGTTTACGAAGAGGAGAGGAACCCCTGGTGTCGTATAGGACAACACTTCTATCTGATGCTGTACTGGCTAGGATATTTGTCTAAGAGGGAAAAATGAGAGGTCATCCTATTCTGAAAAGCACCAACATACTTCACATCTACATGTATATAACATGCTATTTCTAAAAAATTAAGGTTGGTGAAGGTTTTGTTGCTTGTTGCGTGTTGCATACCAAGCCCGAAATGCACTATGGGCGATGTGAATGCGACCAGAGAAATGCCGTCACAACAATATCAGTGGAGTTTTACCAAACTTTGTCTGCTCGTTTTGGCGGCATAAATTACATGTATTTTTTTTTATTTTTGAATTTCCACATTAGAGGGCAGAACTCACCTCAATAGGGTTATATTTCACACTATGAACAGTATCAACACCCCATGTGAATGTACGAATAGGATCTGCTCTACTTTCATCCCATATATCCATATATCCAGGGTAGGACTCACCTCAATAGGGTTATATTTCACACTATGAACAGTATCAACACCCCATGTGAATGTACGAATAGGATCTGCTCTACTTTCATCCCATATATCCATATATCCAGGGTAGGACTCACCTCAATAGGGTTATATTTCACACTATGAACAGTATCAACACCCCATGTGAATGTACGAATAGGATCTGCTCTACTTTCATCCCATATATCCAGTTGCTGTCCACATGTAGCAAATGTGCTGTTCTTCCAGTTGTGGTCGATACCAGTGAACATTGTCTGAAGAAAATACAAGATGGAGTCTATTATTAAAGGCCCTGTTACACTGTGTAATTTTCCCAGCAACTTTGTCTAAAGACTTTCACAAGGATGGAATAACCGTCTTCCCGCTTACATCACCTACTACCAGCTACTCGAGGCAGTACACATGGACGCAGCCTGCGCAACAACAACAACTATACTCTACCTAAATGCACGACAGAAAGATATAAAAACTCATTTATACCAACAATGTGCTGTCTAGTTTTATAAACTTCCCTCTATTCAATCTCTTTATTATTATGACTTTTGATAGTTTTTATAGTTTGTTCTATTTTGTATCATATTGCAATTCACTGTTTATAGTGCGATAATATGTTAATAAACCTATTGTTGATTAGATTTTCTAAAAACTCGTCTCGTAACGCCGAGACAAGGTGCTGGAGAATTGCACATTGTAACAGGGGTTGTATTTTTTTTTTGTTGCGCGTGGCGTTGCACGAAGTAAAACTCAGTTCTACTTTTTGCAACGTATTGCAGCAACTGGCAACGACATTGCACAGTGTATCATCCCTCCAGGAACTTGTCTCGCAATTTTTAGGCATATTTTTCAAGTTGCTGCAAGTTGCTAAGATCGCGTTGCAGTGTAACACCTCACCTCGGCAACCTGCAACGCTACATTTTCAAACATTGCGAGACAAGTTGCTGCGAAAATTGCACAGTGTAACAGGGCCTTAACTTGTAACATTCAGTTGATTTTGCAAAATAAAATCGGCTGTGCAACTTAGCATTTTTCTTAAACTTCATTTCCAAATAGATTAGCCCATATCACATGCCCCTTATGAATAAAGCCCTTGATGAATGAAGCCCTCAAATTCGCTTGGAGTCACCATGAAACAATGGCTCCAAGCCGAGTTTGGACTTGATGTATCATGTATTTACTTAACCTGCGTGGGGGCCCCCTCCACCTCCCTTTTCCCTCCTCCTTAATCCCCTAGAGCCGCCACGTAGGCTAACATTTACTGTATTATATCAAGTCCAACCACGAATCGAAAGTATCGTTTCGTGGTCACTTAAGAGAATGTGGGAAAGGTCTATACTTTGGAGCAAGAGAAAATGAACTACTTGCTTGAAGTTTTTGCGAGCATAAGAAATATTGGTCTGAAGGTTGTGACTTTTAATTGTATGGTCATGTATTCTTTGTTTCCGTTCATTCTTTCAATCACTTATTTATCTGATAAATAATAAATTTATTGATATAGCACTCATATTCATTCATTATTTCATTCATCAATTCATTCTTTCATTTACTCACTCCTTCCTTCATTCCTTCCTTCCTTCATCCATCCATTCGTTCACTCATTTATTCCTTCATTCATTCATCAATTCCATTTGTAAATTCGTTCATTCTATGAATCCATCGATCAAACATTCATTCATCCGTACGAGAAATAAGTAACACGAGAAAATAACAAAAAAATATATGCTCTCTTAATTTATGCGTTCATGGCGTGACATTTAAGGGTCACGCTAATTCCAACAATCGTCTGTAAATAGATTCACAAACATTCATTCTTCAGCCAACTCCCTCGACTCTTGCTAACATGGAATCGTTTGTCGACGATCTTAAGAAGGAAGTCCAATGTTCTTTGTGTAAAGATACACTTATTGAACCCAAGATGCTGCCGTGTTTTGACACATTTTGTAAGCCTTGCATCAAAAGACACGCCGAGCTGATCGAGGAAGTCAACGTCTTCAACTGTCCTCGATGTAAATCACAAACATCTTTGCCAGAACTAAGCAGCGTCAAAGATCTAAAGCCAAGTCTAGTAAATTCAAGAATCGTGAAGGGTCTGGCGTTGGTAGAAGGAGAAAAGGTTTGTTCTGTTTCTGAGAGTCATTCCACAGCATCTTGGTATTGTTTCGATTGTGATCACTCACTGTGTCAAGAATGTCGAAACTACCATTCGTTCTTCATCAAAGATCACAAGGTCGTTCGTCTGGCTGATTTGAAGAAAGAAGATATTGAGTTCATAATGACAAGAGAAAATCCTTGTAAAAGTCACCCTCATCACAGGCTAGAATCATTCTGTGAAGATTGTGATGACATGATTTGCGTGACATGCTGGAAACACGATCACAAGGATCACAAGACAATGTCATTAGAAAAGTTTGCTTTGACCAAGAAAGCTGTATTGTCAAAGCATCTGCAGGTACTGGAGCAGTTGAGATTGGATGACAAGGAAAAGCAACAACAAGAAAAGATTGCTAACACAATCAAACAACAAGGAGAAAAAGCCAAAAAAGAAGTCAAAGACAAAACCAAGAAGATTATCGAAATACTACAAGAAAACGAACGAGAATTGCTGAGACAAATCGATGACAAAATGGACACAGCCACAACAAACTTGAATATAATTGGTCATATTTCAGCCGTCAAGGAATACATCAAGAATGTGATGGAAAGAGGACTGGCAAGTGAAATGATGAACATTCACGAGACACAATGCTCGCAGAAATTCATTTTCAACCACATTCAACTCTTTTCTCGAGTTGAGTTCGTTCCTAACGAACAACTGGTTCAAGGAGTGAAATCAGGACTGGGAGAAATACGAACTTGTTCCACAACAGACGATACGAAGAGCACTATTGAGGTGAAATCTGAAATAGAAGCCTTAAAGAAACAAAAACTCATATTGATAACTAAAACCTCTACAGGAGAACTCAATCATGATCCAAGGGATGTTATTGACGTTCAAATCAAGCCTGAAGAAAATGTGAAAATAGAAAAGAAATATGTGAGAACTGATGGGAAAGTAGAAGTTGAATTCATGGCTAAAGTACCTGGTCAGTTGACAGCAGAGGTTCAAGTGAATGGGAATCACCAGTCCGGTTCATAACCATTTTTGATAATATGCGTGACGTCACAAAATGGCATAAAATGGCACAAAATGGCCGCCAAAGAAAATTTTCCTTTCCCCTACTTATTTGCGTGCTAGTTTTCAATATATAGTCCTTAGCCATCATTCTTAGGGAGTAAATAATTATTCAGTGTATGAGGATTCATCCCAACGTTGGCAGTTCTTGTAGAAAGTCTTCGAGCGAGTAAAATATACGTTTTTATGTTCGTGGCTGTGGTGTTTCTGACGTAAAAATCCTCATATTATTCTTAAAAAGTTATAGTTTTAGACGTCTTCCGACGACTGGTTCAGCATAATTCCAACGTTGCCTGAAAGTATGTGAGATAAGTTATCATTGTGGTTTGGTTTCCTCTGGGGGCACAGCGGAAAAAACGAAGAAATCCATGGCTAAAGTCAGACTACTATTAGATTACCTGCAGAGTCGTTGTCGAGTTTGAGCTCAGTTGTTGAGAGGATCCCGATTCCACAAAAAGAAAACTATAAGCAAATTCTTTTTTATTCACGAGCTTGCCAGTAAAGTGCTGGGATATAAACATCGAAGGCAAGAGAGAGGAAACGCATCCTGAAAATGCTCAGCTCTGCGAAAATTGCAAGCGTTTAATGTATAGAGTACGACTTGACATAGTCAGGCCATAGTCAACAAACCACCGCTCGGTGAATGGTAACCCCATTCCACACAATCACGATGCGTGTGTCTTGGATTTGTAAAGCAACTACTGGTCTACATAGTCTGTTAGAGAAGATGACAAAGGAAGTAAGACTGATAGTGCCGACGAGAATTACCAAGAATTTCGAAAAGCAGCATCGTTCCTCCTTCTCTCAGTGTTATTTTGGAGAAGAATCCTGTGTATTTTTAGCCATCATTTTTACTCAAATTTGATGCGAAGAGGTCAAAGAGGGTCAGTGTGGTTACTTGTCAAAGGAAATTCAACATGCCCTGCCACCAAAACTTAGTAAAACATATTTTCAATCACAAATATAGGGCTCTTTCTTTTGTATCTTGATAATAGATTGTTGTTCCAATTTAGAATTGTCACTGGCCTCGCAACAACTTCTAGTTCTAGGGTTCCCACTCATCAGCGTTGGACATATAAGACAAAGAAAGGAGGAGGCGCTGTAATCCCATTGGAATGGGAAGTCAGATGCAAGAAGGCGAATACTTCTCGTATTTTGAATAAAATTCGGGATGTATCAAATACTATTGAGGGAGGAAATTCAATGTCTGTTAAAGTAGTTACTTAAACGCAGAACGTCCCGACAGACTAAGCTTCTTCAGTATGGTTGTGTTAATATAAATATAACATGAGAGAATCTGAAACACTGAGCATTATAACCCGGCTTATAATCATGAGTCTACAGACTGTGTATTTTTAAAGCTTCTTATGGTTTTGTAATAAAGAATAACTTGAGTGAAATTGAAACATTGAGTATAATGTTGTGTTAACTTGAAAGCCTACTCCGAATACATATACTAGACATAAAACTGACTGTGATGATTGACGATGGACATGGCAACAACCTGGTCCTCGTCTCTGATTGGTCAAGAGTTGTATTTACAAAATATTATCAAAAATGGTTATGAACCGGACTGATCACGTATCTAACAGTCCACTAGTGGTGAATGTCAAGCCACAAGTGACGAGAACAACAGGACAGTTTAACATGAAAAGTGTAGATGTAGGATCTAGTAGTTTGGTAGGTATATCAGTAAACAGAGACAATAGTAGGATCGCTGTTGCAAATTGTTCTTTTCACTGTGTCCATGTATTCACCACTGATGGAGATCTCTTACTGACGTATGGTAGTGAAGGTAGTGCACAGGGGCAATTGTCTTATCCTTACGGCTTAGCATTTCTAAATGCTACAGATTTAGTCATAGCAGATAATAATAATCATAGAATATGTATAGTGAACACTACAACAGGGAAATTAGTAGAGACCTTTGGTAACCAAGGTAACGGTGATGGAGAGTTTATTAATCCATGGGGAGTCCACGTTGATGACGATGGTAACATCATTGTGTGTGACAATGGTAATCATCGTGTTCAAGTGTTCACAAGAGACGGTGACTTCCAATATCAGTTTGGTTTGACAACACATGACAAGTTTGATCCAGTTGATGTGATAACACATGATGGACTGTTTTACGTCAGTGATTGTGATGACGTTATTCATGTATTCGAGAAGAAAGGTAACGTACCGACAAGAATATCGACGATTGGTGGTAAAGGCAGTGCTGATGGTGAGCTCAGAGGACCATGGGGCATGGCTATTGACAATGATCATCATCTACTGGTGTGTGATCATTTTAATAACCGCGTACAAAAATTCACATTGGATGGTCGTTTTGTAGAAAGGAGTTGTGATGTAGTCAACGACCCTACCTATATAACTGTTTTAAAGGATGGTCAGTTATTAGTTAGTACGGTGGGTTCTGGTGTCTTGTGTGTAAAGTAGAATTGGCTATTATTATTATGTAGTTTGTCAGTCCTGTAGCTTGACAGTAACATTTAACTACTTTAGGAGTCTATTGTTAACTTAAAACATTACGTTGATTATACAAAATAAAATCGGCTGTGCAACTTGGCATAGGCATTGTTTTCTCCGAACTTCATATCCAATGAGATCAGTCCATATCACATGACCCTCATGATTATAACCCTTTCTCAATGAACCACGAAAGGTGCAAGTCGAGGTTGGACTTGATGGAATGATACATTTGCTGTATTTATGAAGTCCATCCTCGACTTTGAGCCATTTTTTCCCGCGGGGAGGGGGGGGGGGGGGACTCCCTTATAAAATGGGTAGGTATGCTCGACGGACGGATTGAAAAATGACCCTAAAAGGTACGCATAAATTAATTCAGGTATCGATTCCAGACCCTAAAAGGTACGACCACATTTAACAGTTTTTTTAATTTAAAATTGATAAATATACACTAATTTCATCAAATACACTTCGCTTTCCGAACATTCCCGGACTTTAACAAAGTATTGTCATATATTCAGGTATATTTATCATATAAAAGAATATTGACCCTAAAAGGTACGGCGTCATTTCGAGACCCTAAAAGGTACCAGAGGGTTTTATTTTCGACCCTAAAAGGTCCGTCGAGCATACCTACCAACTTTATAAGGGAGTCCCCCCCCCGGGCATTTTTTAGTGGTCATTTAAGTGAATTCATGAAAGGGCTATAGCTTGGAGTTATTTCGGGCATAAGAAATAATAATAATAATAATAATAATAATAATAATAATAATAATAATACGTCTTTATTGAAATAAGAAGAAAGTACACTTCTTATATTACAAGAACAAAAAAGTCGAAAAGTTACAAATTAATTAAATCATAATTAAACAGTAGTCTGTTGAAAAAAGTGTTCATAAATCGAGAAGTATTAATTTTTGGTTTAGCTGCTGCAGAGTATCTTAAGTTATATCTAGTTGATTTAGGCTTAGGTATTAAACTATAGAGAGGATGGCTTTCAGTAGAGGCTGCCTTCTTATAAAGAAATATTGAACTGAAGGTTGAGGGTTTTAATTATATGGTCATGCATTCTTTGAGATATTTGATTCATTCATTTTTATTCGTTTATGATAAATGATAAATTTATTCAAATCAGTAGCGCTCATATTCATTCATTCATTCTTGCATTCATTTCTTCCTTCCTTCCTTTCTTCAATCTTTCATACATTCATTCTTTCCTTCCTTCATTCTTCAATCCTTCATTAATTCATCCATCCATTTGTTCACTCATTTATTCATCCATTCATTTATTTATTCATAAATTTCACTCGTAAATTTGTTCATTCTATACATCCATCGATCAAACATTCATTCATTCATACGAGAAATAAGTAACACGAGAAAATAACAAAAAAATATATGCTCCCTTAATTTATGCATACATAGCGTGACATCAGTTCTAGGAATTTAAGGGTCACGCTAATTTCCAGAAATCGTCTGAAAATAAATTCACAAACAACATTTATTCTTCAGCCAACTCCCTCGACTCTTGCTAACATGGAATCGTTTGTCGCCGATCTTAAGAAGGAAGTCCAATGTTCTTTGTGTAATGATACACTTATTGAACCCAAGATTTTGCCATGTTTTGACACATTTTGTAAGCTTTGCATCAAAAGACACGCCGAGCTGATCGAGGAAGTCAACGTCTTCAATTGTCCTCGATGTCAATCACAAACTTCTCTACCAGAACTAAGCAGCGTCGAAGATCTACAGCCAAGTCTACTACATTCAAGAATCGTGAAGGGTCTGGCGTTGGTAGAAGGAGAAAAGGTTTGTTCTGTGTCTGACAGTCATTCCACAGCATCTTGGTATTGTTTTGATTGTGATCACTCACTGTGTCAAGAATGTCGAAACTACCATTCGTTCTTCATCAAAGATCACAAGGTCGTTCGTCTGGCTGATTTGAAGAAAGAAGATATTGAGTTCATAATGACAAGAGAAAATCCTTGTAAAAGTCACCCTCATCACAGGCTAGAATCATTCTGTGAAGATTGTGATGACATGATTTGCGTGACATGCTGGAAACACGATCACAAGGATCATAAGACAATGTCATTAGAAAAGTTTGCTTCGAACAAGAAAGCTGTATTGTCAAAGCATCTGCAGGTACTGGAGCAGTTAAGATTGGATGACAAGGAAAAGCAACAACAAGAAAAGATTGCTAAAATAATCAAACAACAAGGAGAAAAAGCCAAAAAAGAAGTCAAAGACAAAACCAAGAAGATCATCCAAATGCTACAAGAAAGCGAACGAGAATTGCTGAGACAAATCGATGAGAAGATGGACACAGCCACAACAAACTTGAATATAATTCATCATATTCCAGCCGTCAAGGAATACATCAAGAATGTGATGGAAAGAGGACTGGCAAGTGAAATGATGAACATTCAAGAGACACAATGCTCAGAGAAATTTATCTTCAACAACATTTCACTCTCCTCTCGCCGAGTTGAGTTCGTTCCTAACGAACAGCTGGTTCAAGAATTGAATTCAGGACTGGGAGAAATACGAACTCATTTCAAAACAGACAATACGAAGAGCACTATTGAGATGAAATCTGAGACAGAAGCTTTAAAGAAAGAAAAGTTGATATTGCTAACAAAAACCTCTAGAGGAGAACTCAATCATGATCCAAGGGATGTTATTGACGTTCAAATCAAGCCTGAAGAAAATGTGAAAATAGAAAAGAAATATGTGAAAACTGATGGTAAAGTAGAAGTTGAATTAATGGCTAAAGTACCTGGTCAGTTGACAGCAGAGGTTCAAGTGAATGGGAATCACGTATCTAACAGTCCAGTAGTGATGAATATCAAACCACAAGAGATGAGAACAACAGGACAGTTTAACATGAAAGGTGTAAAGATAAGATCTAGCTGGTTGACAGGTATAGCAGTAAACAAAGACAATAGCAGGATCGCTGTTGCACATTGTTATTCTCACTGTGTCTATGTATTAACCACTGATGGAGATCTCTTACTGACGTATGGTAGTGAAGGTAGTGCACAGGGGCAATTGTCTTATCCTCACGGCTTAGCATTTCTAAATGATACAGATTTAGTCATAGCAGATTACAATAATCATAGAATATGTATAGTGAACACTACAACTGGGTCATTAGTAAAGACCTTTGGTAACCAAGGTAACAGGGATGGAGAATTGCTTAATCCACGGGGAGTCCACGTTGATGACGATGGTAACCTCATCGTGTGTGATAATGGTAATCAACGTGTTCAAGTGTTCACAAGAGACGGTGACTATCAATATCAGTTTGGTTTGACAACACAGGACAAGTTTGATCCACGTGATGTGATAACACATGATGGACTGTTTTACGTCAGTGATTATAGTAATAATGTTATTCATGTATTTGAGAAGAAAGGTAACGTACTGACTAGAATATCTATGATTGATGGTAAGGGCAAAGCTAATATTCAGCTTGTTAGACCATTTGGCCTGGCTATTGATAATGACCATCATCTACTGGTATGTGATTATGTTAATAACCGCGTACAAAAATTCACATTGGATGGTCGTTTTGTAGGAAGGACTTGTGATGTAATCAACGACCCTACCTATATAACTGTTTTAAAGGATGGTCAGTTATTAGTCAGTACGTATGGTTCTGGTGTCTTGTGTGTAAAGTAGAATTAGCTATTATTAATGTCTGTGTACAGTATAGAGCGAAAACACTAGAACCATGAAACAAAATCAAATTGTTAATGTGTAATAGTTCTTATTTAGCGACTATTAGTTACTATAAAAGACAAGTAAAGTTGTAATGAGGTATTGTTTCCTTTTGTATTTGTTCTTTCTGGTTGAGTGATATTGACTAAATAGTCACTAAATAAAAACTATTAGTTAGTAACTATTTTGTTCTTATTTCATGGTTCTAGTGTTTTCGCTCTACTATACCATTTAGTTAGTACGTATGGTTATGGTGTCTGGTGTGTTGTGTGTAAAGTAGAATTAGCTATTATTAATGTCTGTGTACAGTATACTATACCATTTAGTTAGTACGTATGGTTATGGTGTCTGGTGTGTTGTGTGTAAAGTAGAATTAGCTATTATTAATGTCTGTGTACAGTATACTATACCATTTAATTAGTACGTATGGTTATGGTTCTGGTGTGTTGTGTGTAAAGTAGAATTAGCTATTATCAATGTCTATGTACAGTATACTATACCATTTAATTAGTACGTATGGTTATGGTTCTGGTGTCTTGTGTGTAAAGTAGAATTAGCTATTATTAATGTCTATGTACAGTATACTATACCATTTAGTTAGTTTGTCGATAACTTTGTCATTTTGAATTCTGAACCTTAATCCTTTTTTAATACTAGAAATAATTATCATATACGGTAACTGAACTCCAATTGGAATTTAGAAGTTGATTTTTGCTTATTTTATAGCAATTGCAATACAATGTGTATCTTTAGCAGTAAATATCTTGAAATTTCAGTCAGGAGTCATGTATATGAAGTTTTTTTACCATAATTATGAAATTTCTTGTGCACTGATTGGTCAAGAGCTGTGGTAAATAAGAGGACACACGGAGAGAATGATGAATCGCTCGTGTAATGGCACCAGCGTGTGCTTGATCGTTTTTTGGAACTTTTTTTTATCCTTGTTATGGTAAAAAACAAATTTCCGATGGTTTAGCGTCATATATCCTCTAGTTATTTACGAATTCGTAAAATTTTAAACTTGTTTTCTCTGATTTGTTACATGTAAATGTTTACATATAGACTTTTTGATCTGTGATCACATATCATCTTCTTGTTTACAATAATTATAGAATACTAGTGAGATCAATTAAACAGTGCACACTAGCTACTGTACTTCAGATCTGTGATCACATATCATCTTCTTGTTTACAATAATTATAGAATACTAGTGAGATCAATTAAACAGTGCACACTACCTACTGTACTTCAGATCTGTGATCACATATCATCTTCTTGTTTACAATAATTATAGAATACTAGTGAGATCAATTAAACAGTGCACACTAGCTACTGTACTTCAGATCTGTGATCAGGGATACAAACATCCCTATACGTGCAGACATTTGAAAAGTCAGTGTATCTTTAGCATCTACTGTATATTATCTATTTCTCAGCGTCAGACTTACCTTTCCTATTATTGTGTTTAATGGTTCTAGGTTAGTGTTTGTAGTGTCCAGACACTGATCCATACTCCATTGCTTGGCTACCTTGTCATCTCCAACCTATGATTAAAATATTAAATATTAAAAATGCTGACCACATTTCCTGCATGCTGGATGCATGAGCATTTATCTTATTCCTTTACTAAGCTTTTCAGTTAAGTTTGGGGCAACAGATGAAGTTACAACGTTTTGTCAGGGGCGACTCTATAACGCGGAATGGCGGAATGGCGGAATGGCGGAACGGCGGAATATTCTAAAAAGCGGAATGGCGGAATATTCTAAAACGCGGAATTTAAAAAATATAATATATATATATATATATATATATATATATATATATATATATATATATATATATATATATATATATATATATATATATATATATATATATATATATATATATATATATATATAAAAGAATATATAAAGAATATAAAGAATTTAGTTCGGTTTACCGTAGAGTTGTGAGTTGAGATGTGCGAGTTGAGCGTTGCAAAATACTGAGCGTATATAGTAAGCGTATTGTTTTCCCTTCAAAAAAAAAATTTCATTCTAGCTTTCCATCTGAGTCCCCAGGATAAAGCGGCCAATTAAAATGAGATTGCTTTGCAGGATAATCCCGGAAACTGCATGCTGTGAATGTTGAGTTGAGCTAAAGATTTAACCTCAGATAAACAGTTTACCGTCTGCGTGTGACCGGTTTCACCGTGGTAGATGCGTTGTAATTTAGTACTCTACGGTAAACCGAACTAAATTCGGCAAATTTACCGAGTTAACTCAAGTCAAACGGCTAAGATAATTTTGTACTCCAAGGTAAATCAAACTAGGCAAATTTGCCTGCCATCAACAGCGAGTGAGTTGATTATTTTTTGATCGAAGCAAATAATCAAATATTCTCCCGTGAATAACTTGCGTAAATTACTGAAGTTTCTATTAAAGTTTTTATTCAGATTGCTAGATTAGAAAGCCGTACTTGAATACATAATCAAATACTACAATTATTGAGAGAATATATTCTTTATATTCTTTATATATTCTTTATATATATATATTCTTTATATATATATATATATATATATATATATATATATATATATATATATATATATATATATTTTTTTTTTTATATTTTTTAAATTCCGCGTTTTAGAATATTCCGCCATTCCGCTTTTTAGAATATTCCGCCGTTCCGCCATTCCGCCATTCCGCCATTCCGCGTTATAGGGTCGCCCTTTTGTCAGTGAAATGGGTAGCATGGGTGGCGTACCCTGCTAACATGTCGCCTTTCACTACTATGTGTACAAGGGTTTTCTCCGGGTACTCTGGTTTTCTCCCTCCATGAAAATCAACATGTGAGTTGAGTGTTGTGTGCACAGCATATTGAATGTGTAGTGGTAGTGGTAGAAAAGTGTCCCAAGTTAGTGCGAAAGCACTAGAATGCCTAAGAGATTTTATGTGCATTTTGTCAGGGGCAACCAAACTCACCTGGGAAGTATAGTATTTGTCTGAGTGAAATATTATAGGATTTTGTATCAGAATTACAGAACTCTCCACAGTTGTATTGTACTGTATTGGTTAGTTATGATTTCTGTTGTGTATCTTTTTAATATTAATGAGTTGGATAATGTATCTTTGCAATGATGCCTTCCATACTCGTATTATACTTGCTACGGTAGTGTTTTCTTTATGTATGTCATTCATGATTCAAGTTTCATTCAATGCATATTAATTTGAATGTTACTGGCAAATAAAGAAATACTCAAGGAAATATATGATATATGGTCTTACATGGGAATTAAAACAGTGGATCAGCTTCACTTTTTATACACACACACACAACAGGGGAGGGAATGACAGATGATCTTAATTTGGATCCAGTTACATTGTAAAACAGTGGATCAGCTCCACTTTTTATACACACACACAACAGGGGAGGGAATGACAGATGATCTTAATTTGGATCCAGTTACATTGTAAAACAGTGGATCAGCTCCAGTACGTGTTGCTCACATGTACAAGAACTACTGATCTAAACTCTCTTTCTTACCGAAAAAAATGAGTCTCCTTTAGGTGTTACACAGAGTCCTCTGATAAAACTATTGTGAGCTGTTAAGGTTTGTATGCATTCTCTCTTGGGTAGATGCCACAACTTGATCTGCAAAAAGATAACAATGTTATATATAATTTCATTATACAGTTATTGTCAAAAAGGTTGTCCTGTGAAAAAAAGACTTAAAGACCAAAAGAAGTATCACGTGATGATTTGTTTATTTGTTTTAAATGATATAAATTCTGGTTTCAAACTCTATAATGAGTAACAATGAACAGAGAATATAATAATTATTAACACTACTTTTAAGAGTCATAATTTGTTCCAGAAAGTGTTGCAGAAGATGGAAAGGGGGGTCAACCGAATTTGACCAAACTTGGTGAAGAAGTTGGACTTAATGAGATATTGTAAAGTCTGCTATGGTTTTGATTTCTGCCTTTTGGTTCAAAAGTTACAGGGGTGGGTCCCTTTTTAGCCCAAAAATCATGAAAAATCCTGTGTTTTGGAAGGTTATGTTATAATCCTCTGTATAACACTATACATACTGAATACATACAGAAATCAAAACCATTTGTCGTTTCAGCCTTCCATACCTGGCCATATGGATGTGAGAACAGAGCAACTCCAAGCTTGTATACACTCCATTAGTAACTGGATGTTGGGCAACAGACTCAAACTAAATGATGATAAATCAGAACTACTAGTGTTAAGAGCTAGTCATCGCCCAAGTCCTCTGTTTAACAACTTACTAGTTGGAGATGAATATATCAAGCCCTCTCCCGTTGCGAGAAACATTGGCATCGTTTTTGATAACACTATGTCGATGGACAGTCAAATAATGGCTGTATGCAAGTCATGCTATTATCACATCAAATGTATTTCTCGCATTAGGCGATACTTAAATGTTGAGGACACTAAACAACTTGTTCAGGCATTTGTAATTTCTAGGATTGACTATTGCAATTCACTATTATACGGCTTGCCAAGTAATCTCCTAGACAGACTCCAGCATGTTCTTCACTCAGCTGCCAGGCTTATCACAATGACTAGGAAATTTGATCATATTACGCAATCATTAATTGATTTGCATTGGTTGCCTGTTAAGCAACGTATTCTATTTAAGGTAGCTCTCATTACCTACAAAGCCTTGAACGATTTAGCACCATGTTATATTAGAAATCTTATCTCGCCATATAAGCCGTCTCGTTCTCTTCGCTCTTCCACAAAGAATTTACTAGAAACTCGCAGTTATAATCTTAAGACGTATGGCTATAGAGCCTTCTCAATTAATGCTCCACAAATTTGGAATTCACTTCCTATTAACATTAGGAATAGTCAGTCTGTTGATATTTTTAAGAAACAGCTTAAGACGTACTTATTTAGGTTAGCTTATTTTAATTAAGTATAGATTTTACTAGAGAAAGTGATATAAATATAGTATATTTTTTTAGCATAATAGGTTTTAGTTCGATTATATTTTTGTAATTCAGCGCTTTGAGCACCAGGAAAGGCGCTTTATAAATAATAAAGTTATTAAAGTTATTATTATACCAAATCCATGAGCAAATAGACTGTATGGTGTGTTTCTACTATGATTGCTCTTTCAGGTCATATGTGAGGATTGAGCATAAAGGTGCCTGGCAGTGAGGGGACTGGCACTAGCTTTGGCAAAGTTTTGAAGAGAAAAACAGTACCAAAAAGTTCCATTTTTCAGAAATTATTATTTCTAAACTGCCACACTAGCTAGAATCAATATCTACATTAGGAGTTAGTCCAACCTTAATAAAACCAAAATCAGCTGAGAAAAATTTGGGCCAATTCCTTTGTATGCGATTTTCAGATCATTTTTTGATCATACCCTCACTAACTTTTTATACCAACAAAACCTTAATTTCAACAACCAAACAATTTTTGCAATTTCAAGTTTTAATTTGCTTTTTTTCAGTTCTACCTAATAACATGTTCCTTTAATACGTAATAATTTCGACAGAAAACAGGGATAAGACTCTCTTGTGGGTCAAATTTTGCACTAGACAATAAAACTCACTGCAAATAAAACTAGTTTCTTTCTGATTAATGAACATATATGGATTCCATAGGATTATTTCAATCCCCAAAGTACTTTGATGATGGTCCCTTGAATTATTTTTGATTACTTCTTTTAAGATAGTTCGTGATTACCTGTCCTTTTCAAGGTTTTTGACTTTCATATCGGTCTAGTTCGTCCAACTTTAAAGAGAGAAATTTCGGATAATTCAATATATCTTTGCACGTACGACACCGGAACACCCCCTCTTTTCTTTTCCTTTTCTCCTGTCACCTATTAGTAAAATCCGCTAAAATACTTTCGGAATGTTATTCCGCCATCTTGGACGTGAGACTCGGACAAATGGGGCGAGTAGTTACCACAGGGTGCCCAACTTAGAAAAAAGTAAAAGGTGAAAATAAAAACGGAATTTCTTTTAAAAGTAAGATAATAATAATAATACTTTATTCATTCCTTCTCGCAGCCAAGGGCTGAATTACGAGGATGTTCAACAGACATTATATACATGAGAATATATATTAATATATTCATATTGAGAGCTTGGTCAAAACGGAACACAGTGTACACAATATTTGACTTGGCGTAACCAAAATATGGACCTTTGGGTCTTGTGGGAGGGGGGGGGGGGGGGGAGGGGGTGGAGGGGGTACGGGCCTGGACTCGTTATGAAGAAAGTAGCAAGAGCGACTTTACTTGGCTTGTAAAAATAGTAATCAGTTAGCATAGGAAAGGTATAATTTTGGTAGTGCGACGGTACTTATAGGATTATCCACTGTGGTAACAGTCTTCTTTAAGACAAAATATTAAAACGAAGAAAGAAAAAAATGTTCTAGTTATAAAATATATGCGCAGTTCGCCATCCAACCCCAAACCTTTCCACATGTCTCAAAAACACTGCAAAACAATTCCGTAATATGATTTATAATTCACTAGTGAAAAATTAATGACTGAATACATTCAAAAAATTAGGATTAGACTAGTTTTAATTTATAGAAACTTGTTGGATTTTACTTGACAACAGCGACAACTTGTTTCTTTCTTTCTGCAACGCGTGGAACTGTGCCTGGTTTACTGTGAAGACGACGATTTTCATCCCTAAAAAATAACAGAAAAATAAAGTTAAAAACATGTAAACTAAGGGAAGCCATTTCAGTGTTACGGCATGTCGTACAGTGCACGTGCTACATTCTTATAGGAAGCCATTTCAATGTTACGGCATGTCGTAAAGTGCACTTGCTGTAAGCCAGTACTGTATCTTTCCCATTTATACAGTGACCATTCTTATCGCCTGGGAAGCCATTTCAATGTTACAGCATTGTCGTACCGTGTACGTGCTCTAAGTCCGGCAGTACTGCACGTTTCTCGCTTTTATGGAAAGCCATTTCAGTGTTACGGGATGTCGTATCGTATATTCCCCATTCACTCTAATATCATTCTAAGCACTTACTTTCGTTTTTGTGATTCAGACATGATTCTCTTCTCAAGAGCGGCTTTGTAGATTGCTTTAGGAACATGTCGGTGTCTGGAACAAAGAATACAACATGGTTAAATGGATGGATTGATGAGTGGGTGGATAGATGGGATAGGATGGATGGGTGGGATGGATGGGTAGGATAAGATACGGAAGGGAATGCACAAATCCTAGAGCTTGTTTACCTTTGTATTCTTCGTATTCTTGGATGGTGTTTAAAGCGTTCTTTCAGACGTGTTGAATATGCAAAAGCTTCTTTCTCTCTCGGTGCAAGCTGGGTTCAAACAAACAAAAGTTAAAATTAAAGTTCTGACTTTGATCGAGCGCAAAGTACCACCCCGGATCAGACCTCTATTAACCGGCCACCTCGGGGAATCGTCAACTGGCCGTTATATAAAGGTTCTAAGGTTAATAAAGATATAAATATGTGCAAGAAACCCTCTTTGGGACTTTGACAACTGTCCGCTATTTAAAGGTTAGCCGCTTAATAGAGGTATAAATTAGTGCAAAAACTTTGTGTTGGACCTTGACAACTGGCCGCTAACTAGAGGTTGGCCGACTTAATAAAGGTATAAGTTGATGAAAAAAATATTTGGGACTTATGGGACTGATCGGTAAATAGAGGTTGGTCGCATTAAATATGGCCGTGTCAGGGGTGTAGCAAGGACATTTTGGCAAGTACACACAGGTCCCCATGACCTCAAACACTCCCACTTACATAAGCAAATATGAAAAATGTGTGAATTTCTCAAGTACACACGTGCGTATTTGCGTAACGGTCGCTTAATGACAAAAATTACTTATTGTTCGCTACTTACGGCTCCAAGTTTCTGTGACGCGTTTGCCTTCCATATTCTGTATTAAAAACATGATTTAATGGAAAATAAAAATTGTCATTTATTTTACGTCAATCGCGCAGGGCAGATTCTCCTTCTCCCGAGGCGGAGGCTCATGACTAAACCCCTGGACACCAGGGAGGTGTGTGCTACTAATGCGCCATCTCTCACAACTATGGTCATATGTTTGATCCCTAATTATAATTCTGAGTTAGCCATGCCCTGACTTAGATCAGCCCAGAGGTTGTAACAGGTTCTATCTGTGAGTTAGCTGTGCCCTGCCCTGAAATGTCACCTTTTATATTTTTGAGTGATGGCAGTGAAAAACAAAATCCCAACGGGCAACTATCAACTACAGAGGCCACGTAATATTGAAAATTGCAGGAAATTTTAGTACCTGATGTTTGTTTCGTCACTTCCAGAGAGAACATAAGTTGAGTCTGCACTGAACCGAACACAGAACACTCTTTGCATACGCCGAGCATGGTAAACCTCTCTGGAAAAGTAAGAAAGGGAAGGAAGTGAATAAAAGAGGAAAAGAAAGGGAAGCTGGTGGGAAAAAATGAGTGAAAGGAAGAAAAAGAAAAGAGAGAAAGGAAGGAAGGAAGGAAGGAAGGAAGGAAGGAAGCCACAAATGGGACTGAATATCTCATCCAATCCTGCAACATCCCACCACTCACCTACTATGACCTCCACTACGTTCGAAGATCCTAATACTCTTATCAAAGCTTCCAGATACAAACTCTTGTCCAGTAGGAGCATAATCCACATCAAGTACTGCCGATACGTGATCCATGTGAACATTAACAGCCTGATCCAACCGCCGCATATCATAGGTATATAGATTAGAATCCTCATTGGCTGCTGTAAAGATATAGGCCTCTATTGGATTCCAGGCTACAGTATTGGAGCGCATCGCCATGACGAGTTTACGAAGAGGAGAGGAACCCCTGGTGTCGTATAGGACAACACTTCTATCTGATGCTGTACTGGCTAGGATATTTGTCTAAAGAGGGAAAAAAGGGAGGTTATCGTACTCTGAAAAGTACCAACATACTTCACATCTACATGTATATACTACTCCTATTTCAAAAAAATTAAGGTTGGTGAAGGTTTTGTTGCTTGTTGCGTGTTACATACCAAGCCCGAAATGCACTATGGGCGATGTGAATGTGACCAGAGAAATGCCGTCACAACAATATCAGTGCAGTTTTACCAAACTTTGTCTGCTCGTTTTTACTGCATAAATTTCATGTATTTTTTATTTTATTTTTGAATTTCCACATTAGAGGACAGGACTCACCTCAACAGGGTTATATTTCACACTATGAACAGTATCAACACCCCATGTGAATGTACGAATAGGATCTGCTCTACTTTCATCCCATATATCCAGTTGCTGTCCACATGTAGCAAATGTGCTGTTCTTCCAGTTGTGGTCGATACCAGTGAACATTGTCTAAAGAAAATACAAGATGGAGTCTATTATTAAAGGCTCTGTTACACTGTGTAATTTTCCCAGCAACTTTGTCGAAAGACCTTCACGAGGATAGAATAACCGTCTTCCCGATTACATCACCTATGTTTGTTCTATTTTGCAATTCAATGTTTATAGTGCGATAATATGTTAATAAACCTATTGTTAATTAAATTTTCTAAAAACTTGTCTCGTAACGCCAAGACAAGTTGCTGGAGAATTGCACAGTGTAACAGGGGTTGCCTCGCATTTTTTTGTTGCGCGTAGCGTTACACGAAGTAAAACTCAGTTCTACTTTTTGCAACGCATTACAGCAACTGGCAACACCATTGCACAGTGTATTACCCCTCTAGCAACTTGTCTCGCAATTTTAAGCCATATTTTTCAAGTCACTGCAAGTTGCTGAGATCGCGTTACAGTAACACCTCACCTCGTCAACCTGCAACGCTACATTTTCAATAAAGACAAGTTGCTGCGAATATTGCACAGTGTAACAGGGCCTTAACTTGTAACATTAAGTTGATTTTGCAAAATAAAATCGGCTGTGCATCTTAGCATTTTTCCTAAACTTCATTTCCAAATAGATTAGCCCATATGACATGCCCCTTACGAATAAAGCCCTAAAATTCGCTTGAGTCACCATGAAACAATGGCTCAGAGCCGAGTTTGGACTTGATGTATCATGTATTTACTGTATTATATCAAGTCCAACCACGACTCGGAAGAATCGTTTCGTGGTCACTTTAGAGAATTTGGGAAAGGTCTATACTTTGGAGCAAGAGAAAATAAACTACTTAGTTCATATTCTCTTGCTTGAAGTTTTTGGAAGCATAAGAAATATTACTCTGAAGGTTGTGACTTTCAATTGTTATACCATGCCATGTGCATCATATGTTATATAGCGCTAAAATTCATTCATTCTTTCCTTCTTTCCTTAATTCATCGGTCCATTTGCTCACTCATTTATTCATTTATTTATTTATTCATGAATTCCATTCGTAAATTCATTCATTCATACGAGAAATAAGTAACACGAGGAAATCACAAAATATAAATCTGCACTTTTAATTTATGCATTTATAGCGTGACATCAGTTCTAGGAATTTAAGGGTCACGCTAATTTTCGAGAATCGTCTGAAAATAGATTCACGAACAACATTCATTCTTCAGCCAACTCCCTCAACTTTTGCTAACATGGAATCGTTTGTGGCCGATCTTAAGAGGGAAGTGCAATGTTCTTTGTGTAATGACACACTTATTGAACCCAAGATCTTGACGTGTTTTGACACTTTTTGTAAGCCTTGCATCAAAAGACACTCCGAGCTGATCGAGGAAGTCAACGTCTTCAAATGTCCTCGATGTAAATCACAAACTTCTCTACCAGAACAAAGCAGCATCGAAGATCTACAGCCAAGTCTACTACATTCAAGAATCTTAAAGAGTCTGGCGTTGGTAGAAGGAAAAAAGGTTTGTTCTGTTTCTGATAGTCATTCCACAGCATCTTGGTATTGTTTTGATTGTGATCACTCGCTGTGTCAAGATTGTCGAAACTACCATTCGTTCTTCATCAAAGATCACAAGGTCATTCGTCTGGTTGATTTGAAGAAAGAAGATATTGAGTTCATAATGACAAGAGAAAACCCTTGTACAATTCACCCTCATCACAGGCTAGAATCATTCTGTGAAGATTGTGATGACATGATTTGTGTGACATGCTGGAAACACGATCACAAGGATCATAAGACAATGTCACTAGAAAAGTTTGCTTCGAACAAGAAAGCTGTATTGTCAAAGCATCTGCAGGTACTGGAGCAGTTAAGATTGGATGACAAGGAAAAGCAACAACAAGAAAAGATTGCTAACATAATCAAACAACAAGGAGAAAAAGCCAAAAAAGGAGTCAAAGACAAAACCAAGAAGATCATCCAAATGCTACAAGAAAACGAACGAGAAATGCTGAGACAAATCGATGAGAAGATGGACACAGCCACAACAAACTTGAATATAATTCATCATATTCCAGCCGTCAAGGAATACATCAAGAATGTGATGGAAAGAGGACTGGCAAGTGAAATGATGAACATTCAAGAGACACAATGCTCAGAGAAATTTATCTTCAACCACATTCCACTCTCCTCTCGCCGAGTTGAGTTCGTTCCTAACGAACAGCTGGTTCAAGAATTGAATTCAGGACTGGGAGAAATACGAACTCATTTCAAAACAGACAATACGAAGAGCACTATTGAGATGAAATCTGAGACAGAAGCTTTAAAGAAAGAAAAGTTGATATTGCTAACAAAAACCTCTAGAGGAGAACTCAATCATGATCCAAGGGATGTTATTGACGTTCAAATCAAGCCTGAAGAAAATGTAAAAATAGAAAAGCAATATGTGAAAACTGATGGTAAAGTAGAAGTTGAATTCATGGCTAAAGTACCTGGTCAGTTGACAGCAGAGGTTCAAGTGAATGGGAATAACGTATCTAACAGTCCAGTAGTGATGAATATCAAACCACAACAGATGAGAACAACAGGACAGTTTTACATGAAAGGTGTAAAGATAAGATCTAGCTGGTTGACAGGTATAACAGTAAACAAAGACAATAGCAGGATCGCTGTTGCACATTGTTATTCTCACTGTGTCTATGTATTAACCACTGATGGAGATCTCTTACTGATGTATGGAAGTGAAGGTAGTGCACAGGGGCAATTGTCTTATCCTCACGGCTTAGCATTTCTAAATGATACAGATTTAGTCATAGCAGATTACAATAATCATAGAATATGTATAGTGAACACTACAACAGGGACATTAGTAAAGACCTTTGGTAACCAAGGTAACAGGGATGGAGAATTGCTTAATCCACGGGGAGTCCACATTGATGACGATGTAAACATCATTGTGTGTGATAATGGTAATCAACGTGTTCAAGTGTTCACAAGAGACGGTGACTATCAATATCAGTTTGGTTTGAATACCCAGGACAAGTTTGATCCACGTGATGTGATAACACATGATGGACTGTTTTACGTCAGTGATTATAGTAATAACGTTATTCATGTATTTGAGAAGAAAGGTAACGTACCGACTAGAATATCGACGATTGATGGTAAAGGCAAAGCTAATATTCAGCTGGTTAGACCATGTGGCCTGGCTATTGATAATGACCATCATCTACTGGTATGTGATTATGTTAATAACTGCGTACAAAAATTCACATTGGATGGTCGTTTTGTAGGAAGGACTTGTGATGTAATCAACGACCCTACCTATATGACTGTTTTAAAGGATGGTCAGTTATTAGTCAGTACGTATGGTTCTGGTGTCTGGTGTGTAAAGTAGAATGGCTATTATTAATGTCTATGTACAGTATACTATACCATTTAGTTAGTACGTATGGTTATGGTGTCTGGTGTGTTGTGTATAAAGTAGAATTAGCTATTATTAATGTCTATGTACAGTATACTATACCATTTAGTTAGTTTGTCGACAACTCTGTCATTTTGAATTCTGAACCTTAATTCTTTTTCAATACTAAAAATAATTATCATATACGGTAACTGAACTCCTATTGGAATTTAGAAGTTGATTTTTGCTTATTTTATAGCAATTGCAATACAATGTGTATCTTTAGCAGTAAATATCTTGAAATTGCAGTCAGGAGTAATGTATATGAAGTTCTTTTTACCATAATTGTGAAATTTCTTGTGCACTGATTGGTCGAGAGCTGTGGTAAATAAGAGGACACACGGAGAGAATGATGAAACGCTCGTGTAATGGCGTCAGCGTGTGCTTGATCATTTTTTGGAACTTTTTTTTATCCTTGTTATGGTAAAAAACAAATTTCCGATGGTTTAGCGTCATATATCCTCTAGTTATTAACAAATTTTAAACTTGTTTTCTCTGATTTGTTACATGTAAATGTTGACATATAGACTTTTTGATCTGTGATCACATATCATCTTCTTGTTTACAATAATTATAGAATACTAGTGAGATCAATTAAACAGTGCACACTAGCTACTGTACTTCAGATCTGTGATCACATATCATCTTCTTGTTTACAATAATTATAGAATACTAGTGAGATCAATTAAACAGTGCACACTAGCTACTGTACTTCAGATCTGTGATCAGGGACCCAAACGTCCCTACACCTGCAGACATTTGAAAAGTCAGTGTATCTTTAGCATCTACTGTATATTGTCAGACTTACCTTTCCTATTATTGTGTTTAATGGTTCTAGGTTAGTGTTTGTAGTGTCCAGACACTGATCCATACTCCATTGCTTGACTACCTTGTCATCACCAACCTATGATTAAAATATTAAATATTCAAAATGCTGACCACATTTTCTGCACACTGGGTGAATGAGCATTTATCTTATTCTTTTACTAAGCTGTTCAGTTAAGTTTGGGGCAACAGATGAAGTTACGTTTTGTCAGTGAAATGGGTAGCATGGGTGGCATACACTGCTAACACGTCACCTTTCACCACTATGTGTACAAGGGTTTTCTCCAGGTACTCCGGTTTCTCCCTCAATGAAAATCAACATGTGAGTTGAGTGTTGTGTGCATAGCATATTGAATGTGTAGTGGTAATGTGTATGAGTGAAAAGTGTCCCAAATTTTTAAAAGCTAGTGCAAAAGCACTAGAATGCCTAGACACTTAAATAAAGAGATTTTATGTGCATGTTGTCAGGGGCAACCAAACTCACCTGGGAAGTATAGTATTTGTCTGAGTGAAATATTATAGGATTTTGTATCAGAATTACAGAACTCTCCACAGTTGTATTGTACTGTATTGGTTAGTTATGATTTCTGTTGTGTATCTTTTTAAATTAATGAGTTGGATAAGTTATCTTTGCAATGATGCCTTCCATAATAGCTTTATTCTTGCTGCAGTAGTGCTTTCTTTATGTATGTCATTCATGATTCAAGTTTCATCCATATTCTATTTAATTTGAGTTTTATTGGCAAATAAAGAATCAATACTCAAGGAAATGATACATGGTCTTACATGGGAATTAAAACAGTGGATCCACTTACATTGTAAAACAGTGGATCAGCTCCACTTTTTATACACACACACAACAGGGGAGGGAATGACAGATGATCTTAATTTGGATCCAGTTACACTATAAAACAGTGGATCGGCTCCACTTTTTATACACACACACAACAGGGGAGGGAATGACAGATGATCTTAATTTGGATCCACTTACTTTGTAAAACAGTGGATCAGCTCCACTTTTTATACACACACACAACAGGGGAGGGAATGACAGATGATCTTAATTTGGATCCAGTTACACTATAAAACAGTGGATCGGCTCCAGTACTTTTCACTCACATGTACAAGAACAACTGATCTAAACTCGCTTTCTTACCGAAAAAAAGGAATCTCCTTTAGGTGTTACACAGAGTCCTCTGATAAAACCATTGTGAGCTGTTAAGGTTTGTATGCATTCTCTCTTGGGTAGATGCCACAACTTGATCTGCAAAAAGATAACAATGTTATATTATATAACTTAGATAGTAAATGTGCTTTGATTGGTCAAGAACTGTGCTTTATTAGTGAACTGAGCATGGTTGGTGACATCATCCATATGTACGCAGAAAACTTTGCAAAAAGTGTAAGAAAACAGCATTGAGAACTACAACAGAATTTTTGTTTCTATGAAATAAAACAAATAAAACAGATTTTCTTCTGTGTTACATTCGTATCGGTAATACAGCAATAAGAAAGCACCAGAGAAGTTTGCTTCACACTTCTTTCATGCCAACATCCCTTCCTAAAGAGATGATAACTAGCAGTAAGCTAGTGTGCTAACATCACTTCCTGTATGCTTCACTGAATGGAGCACAAAAAAATGTTTTATTTGTTAAATATTTTACAACCACCACTTCTGTTATGGGCTCTTCCATGAGGTTCTCACACACTACCACTAAATTCACGCAAAACACAACAATCAACTCACATATAGATTTTCATGGAAAACTGAAGAAAATTAGAGAAAACTATCATGGCAAAGGAGAGAACAATATGTCAAACAAACTTGTTCTCATATGTGTTGTTCAGTAGAGAATCTAATCCATGAACCCAGGCATGAACTACACAGCGACAGAGCCGTAGCAGCACATGTCACTTATCTGCATGACCATTACCATTTGAGTGACAGACCTGATGACTTTGTTTCAATTTCTGACATGAAAAACTAACGATGTCTTTGTTGTTGGTATCGACTTCAAAATATTTGATGTAAGCTTTCTAGTCTACCTGCCATAGACAAGATCTAGGACATCCCACACTATCTTTAACTTGCCCATGTAGACACAAGATACACTCTAGACTCGTCATGAAGATAGTAGCAAGAGCGACTTTACTTGGCTTGTAAAAATAGTAATCAGTAAGCATAGTTCCATTGTTTTCTTTTGTTTTACTTTGACTGTTAGTCACTAGCCAAGTAAAATCACTCTACCACGAGGAGTATTCCTAGTATTCCACTCACCTCTCCATCACAAGATCCCGATAATAACACAGATAGACTCCTAGGATGTCTTGCAAGACAGTTCACACCATCAGTATGTCCATCTAAAGCACCCACAAAAGGCTTAGCAAACACTCGCTCTAACTTGGTAGCATTCAACGCTCTTGTGTACTCTCTAGGCGCTTCAAACGGGTGTAAACTAGGGTCAAGGTTTCTATGTAGCTTGTGGATGTCGGATTTTCTCTCTCGGATGTGATCTTCAGGATTCCTGGACAAAATTTTGACCTTCATTTTGAGATAAAATCATAAATTTGAAAATTATTTCGCCACGTGAGACGCCCGCAATGTACATGGCCAGTGGTAATAATACCACAGGCAACCCAAATAATTCTAATCACGCAATTATTTAATCATTGTTATTATTTCATTATTATTATTACAACAATTCATTCATTTAATTATTTGAGATTTTAAATATCAAACTATTTAACCACAGGGGACCCAAGCTCGGGTTTTGTGTATTTAATTATTCTATATTATTTTATTAGAAAGGCTCCAATTGCACTGAAACTCAGCTCTACTACACACCCAAACCACACAAAAAAGTAAATTAGATTCAGTTTTGAATTTTTTATTTATTTATTTTTAACCACTAATACAAAAACCGAGGTTGGGCTGCCTGTGTGTTTTTTTTTAAATAGCCTCACAAAAACGATTGAAATAAGTTTATGACACAAGAAATAACTTTGATATTTACGAAAATACTATAAGAAGCGCAAATGCATAGTAATAAAACCTTAAATACGAGTAAATACGACGTCAGTAAATACTTTTTAGAAGACATTTTTCGATACATTCCAAAAATATATGCTCGGGCTTCCTGTGACAAAATGCAGACTCGTTTTCGTACCGTTACCATGGAAATTGCTTAGGAATGTTTTCAACATGTCGGCCTGAATCAGGAGCAAGAATAATGTGTCTAAAAAATACGTGAATTTTCGGTGATTTCCAACTCCTAATAGCTTGAAATATAGCATTCTAGGCAGAGAAATTATCCTTCTACACAATGGTAAGACAAATATTTGAAATCGCCTTTTTCTTAGATTAATATTTTGAGGTTGAAGTGAAGGCACATGCATATTGTACTATTGTTGATAAACAAGTGTGGAAGCTCTTGTTTCTCAATCTAATTTTCTTGCTTTTTTATGTTATTTCGAAGGAATCGGGTTCAAAAGTAAAGCTTCCAAACATAAGAGAAGCAGAAGGAGCCGGAGGAGGGGAAGGTCGTGAAAAGTTCCACGCTAAAAACTGGAAAGCTTTGAGTAAAAAGGAGGTTCAAAAGCTTTCACAACTAGAACGAAGCAAGTACATGGCAGTGAGTATATACATCGAGGTTCTTGATTCGGTATTAGTTATTTTCAAGCTGATATGAATGGTACTTTAGGCGCCAACGTTTGAACTCAACAAATTTGTTAATATTTTGATGCTTTTTGAGGTTAAAGACTAATAAATAAAGCACTTTTGTCAACTGCAAATTCTGTGATGAAAGTGGTATGATGGTGGCCTGATGAAGATGGCACTTTGACTTTTGATGATGGTGATGATGGAGATTTTCGATAATGACTTACAAAAAGACTTAATTTTGATGATGTCATGTTCATGATGATGGTAATGATATACTCACTGTTGTGCGGCTAGGATCATGGCATATATTTCAGCTTCACTTAAACAACCACCATTTAGATTCAAATTATCATTGTTTAGTTTACTTTATATATTTGTATATCTCGTAGTTCTCCCTTTTTTTCATTACATTTCTATTGTTGTGCGCATTTGAAATGAATGTTGAAACTTGCGCAATATAAATAATTTTGATGATCATGATGATGTTGTAGTATTGGTAGTATGAAGATGATGGTGATGATGATGATGATGATAGTGAAAATGCTTGCTGATGATGAAGATGATGGTGATGATGATGATAGTGAAAATGCTTGCTGATGATGAAGATGATGGTGATGATGATGATGATGATAGTGAAAATGCTTGCTGATGATGAAGAAGATGATGATGATGAAGATGATGATGATGATGAAGATGATGAAAATGCTTGCTGATGATGATGCAAATTATAATTACATTTGATCTCTCTAGTATGAATCAGCTCCCAAAGAATGTGTTGAAGCTATGTCTGCGGCAAAGAAAAGACTAAAGGACCTGAAGAAAGAAAAGAAAATGTAAGAACCAACTGTAAAACAGTAGTGGGATGTACAATACTCAGTATTGCAGTACAGCAGGTCCAGGATGATTCCAAGGGTGGCCATACTATATAGCTTCTCTTACCACCCTCAGTGTGTATACACCTTGTGCTTTCCACCTAGCTCTCATGTATAAGCACCTTTGAGTATACACCTATTTAAAAAAAAGTTGTTGCAGCTGAAAGCAACAAGTAACAAAGAACATATGTACCTTATTTTACTCATTCATCATTTAGACGTGATTATTTTAGCCATTTTGTAATGGTAAGCTGCAACTAATTCAATTCTTTAAATGTTGTCCCAAATCTTTGGCTAATTAAGGTATTGTTTGCAGGTGCTTTTGGCTTGTGGAACTTCTTAGAGCACATAGTCTAGATGGATGAGTAAATATTGATAGTGACTCTAGTTAACTGTTCACTTTTCTAGGAATGAACAACACAAACCATCGGATGAAGTCATTGAAGAAGATAAGCACACCAGACTCATTGGACAGCTAAAGTAAGTCTGCCTTCAAGGGTTTTTCTCCAGGTTCTCCTGTTTTCATCCCTCCACGAAACCTAGCATTATAAATTCCAATTCTCGATATGTGAGTAAACAGCTGTGCCCTAACTTAGATAAGCCCAGAGGTTGTTTTAGGATTTTTAAATTAAAATGCTTCATTTCTGACAAGTAAATGTATGTGTCACTGTGTGGATGGAAGGATGAATGGATAAGTGGTAAAATAATAATCAAAAGAAGATCTCTTAGTAAGAATGTGTAGCAAGTGAAAAACTAATAATGAGCAATTAAGAAGCTAGTAATAAATTATTATAAATTAAATTATGTCACAGAGCTGCAGAAGCAAGAAACAGACTACGACTGATGAGACTAAGATACAACAATAATAGGGTGAGTACTAAGAAAGAATAATACGTGTATATACAAGAGTATCTTGCTTTATAACACTTAATTATATCCATTTTGAAATCACTAGCAAATCCTGCAATCTGATTGGTTCTCAGCAGTGCGATTTATTCACAAATCGCACCATTTTGAGTTTTAAATCGCACTGTTTTTGAAGAGCCAATAAAATTGCAGAAAACCTTAAATTTGACCAATCAGATCACAGAAAACAAAAGCCAATTCAAAGCATGAGATCAATTTTTGAAGGAGGTTTTCTAGGTGAAAATGGGTGATATTGAAAAATTGGATTTAAATTTGAAATTCATACAGTAGTGATTTCAAAATGGATATAATTAAGTGGTAATTGAACTTCGTGTCGAGCAATTTTGGTCTGAAATCAAACTCGTAATTAACAAATTGCACTCCCGCTACGCGGTCGTGCAATTTTGTAATCACTTGTTTGATTTCAAACCAAATTGCACTCCACTCAGTTCAATTACCATTATGAATGTACAAGGCACCATAAATTTACATTATCCAGTAGTGTAGCCTTTGAGTGCTTAGGTATACGTCCCCCCTCCCCCAAGGCTGTTACTGTAAGTAACCAATATATTGTTGTTCTACCATGAATTCCTAGGCATCAGAAGTGAATCATCTCATCTCCTGCCAACCAACAGCATTAAAAGCTGTTCGTCTACAGAGTTTAGTGCCACCTTACACCGAAAAAATCTGCATCAGGGATCTTTTAGGGAAGAATGAGGTATTATTTCTGTTTGACATGTGTGAGCAACAACTTCACAGTTTATAAGCATTCAGCAACAAATATGGACCCTTTTAGCTTGGGCATACACCATTCACACCACAGGTCATTCCCTAGAGTATCATTTCTTTGTTTAATGGTTGCGCATCAGAAGACACATCAATGTGGATACAATTCAAACAAAGAATCTTATTCTCATGAGAATTGTACTGGGTAACTTCACCCCACCCCTCTAAATTGTGTCCAATGTAACACAATAATAGTTTTGACCTTATCACTAAGGAAACAGTAATGAAAGTCAGAACTTCTAGTCCAACATAACAGCTAACGTGTGAAACATTGTTTTTCTCAGCGTGGTCGTATCAATGCTCTCCTAGAGGATGAAACTGGCCTGGAGACGTCTAGAATTCTGTCCTGACTTGAACAGCCTGTTTAGTGGACAAGAAAGATTGAGAAAAGATTTGACTACAGTCTGAATTAACTTAGCTGCACAACCTGCCTAAGTTCAGATTCCTTGGATCCTAAGAATGAAGACAGAGCTCAACCAAAAATCTAACTGAAGGACATTCTTCGGGACCCCTTTACCACCCCTCCCATCCTTCCTCCATGATTTTCTTATGGCTAATGATGACAGGAAAACATGAATTGGTTAGAAAATAACAAAGACTGTTGAAAAATATATGTATCTTTTATTTTTGAAAATACATTATGTGATATCACATTTGATATTGAGATAAATATTTTATAATATTGTTATATGTTGTGTAGTGCTTTCATGTGCGAAAATAAAATGCTGTATAATTTATCATAGAAAAACATGGTTACTTCTTACTTATAGGGGGAGTTTATGGGTTTTCTGTGTTTTGTAGGCACAGGAGAGACTAGAGCCAAGTTATACTTTCAAACTCTTCTCAGTTTTGGAATTTTTTTCTTCCAATTTTTCCTTAAGAAAAAACTAAATTATGTCTTAGATATTAAAGTGAACTATCTTATTCTAGAAGTCCTAGTTTATAGATCCTTTTAGCTTGGGCGTAATGTTTTCCTATTTCAGACTGCGTCATTCCCTAGAGTATCATTTCTTTGTTTAATGGTTGCACATGAGAAGACACATGAATATTGATACAACTCAAACAAAGAATCTTGGATTAAGATCTGTTAAATTAATGTGGAAGAAACCTTGTTACATTCAAAGAATCTTCTTAAGAAAATGACACATGGTCTGAAATGGGGAAACATTTCTAAAAATATTGTCTATTGTTGTAGTTGTGCATTTTTTAGTGAATATATATTATATTCCACACAATATGAGACTAAATTTGATATCCTAGGTAAAAACTATCACTTACAAAAATAACTCTAATCGAGACTATATTGTTTTGTTCAAAAAACCTTTTAGGAATATTTTATCTATATGTTTTTCTGGTGTTTTTGGGGCTCGAGAAACCCACTGAAGAATATGAAGGGATAGCACTAGAGTATGGCTCGTACTCCGGTGAGATACTCTGATCTTTTTTCTCGCTACTCCTTGAGGAAGAATCTGAGTAACTCTCTTCGAAGGAGGAGAAGACAGGAGTTCGAAGTTCAACTGTAGAGCGGTTGTTCACTGAAGGAACCTTGTTGTGACTGACATGGTTTCTTGTACGACGGAAATCATGTCGTCTTGTCCTCATGTTGAGTCTGTCAAACTCTGCTAACAGTTCCTCTTGATAATCATATTCCATATAACTAGCTTTGCTGTTTTGAGTTTTGTTTACTAGACGTAGCATCGTCTCTAAGTCCTTTAGTGGTTTGGTAGTGCTGCCTTTAGAGCGAGCAGGAATTTCTTCGTTTTTTGGTAGTTGTTGTCGTCTTCTAACATCTTGAAATGGCGACATGCTTCTTGAGTGAACTTCTACAAATGATGGTATCTCTATCTCATCAGCACTTGACCTCGCTTCCTCAAAACTCTGCAGTGAAACTTGTCTTTGTATCTTACAGCTACTACTTTCAGTGTTTTTCTTCTCAGATTCTTGGTTCTTTTTGGCGGGAAATCGAATCGCAAAGCCATACCCTCCTCCATCAAGGTAGTCCATCTTGAGGGAATCAACCTTAGGGATATCAGGCTTGCTAGGCAGGATGGTTAGGTTTGGGTGTGATATTGACCTGACACAATCATTAGGTTTGTTGCTATGTTGTCCTCTGTTCATCATGTAGTAGGTCAGACGTCTTTGTGCTGTGACGAAGTTCAGTTCTGTTGTATTGGTGAAGGCGATCATGGCCTCGTTGGATTCATTGGAAGACAGATCTAGTGGATACTACAAGAATGAAAAAGAATGAACATTTTTTTCCTTCTTTTTATTTTCTTCCCTAATCCCTCCTTTTACTTATCATTCGTACGCCCACGTCTCAGGTCTTCTCGCGTGTGCTTCGGTTGCTTTTGAGTTTGAATAGCCACGAGAAAAGGCGCGGGAAATTGATGGATTTGAACATAAAGACACGTTTACACAGGCGACTTTTGATGCGATTTTTGAAACGATGTTTCTTGCGCCGTTTCGTGGTACTATATCGCGCGTGTAAACTAGCAGCGATACTGATGCAAATTGGATGGATTTCTCGCCATGAAATAGCGCTGGTTTTTTAACATGCTCGAAACGTGATGCAAATTTGCGGCGATTTTATGCCACATGTGATTTGGCAGTTGGTCCTCTAAGGAATGCTTTTGTTGCATTTACGCAATCTGGCATTGGAAATCATCTTGCGCCTGCTCTTTGACTTCACCGCTGCTCAAAATGACCGTGTTTCGGAAATTTGCAATGAAATTGTTCCAACCAAGTTTGCAATGAAATCGTATCGAATTTTCATCAAAATCGCTGTTAGTTTACATGCGCGATTTGATGCCGCGACACGGCACGAGAAACTGAAGATTGCAACAAAAATCGCATTAAAAATCTCCTGTGTAAATGGGCATTAGAAGATCAGAGAAAATATTGATGGATCAACTTACTTGAGGCTCATTCTTTTCCTTTTCTTCTGCTGCTGCTTCCTTCTCTTGTTCTTTCTGAAGATTTTTAAACCAAAATTTCAGTACCTTGCATTCGAAAACCTTCAATCGATTCTTTATCGATTCTTGGAATCATGCCAAGAAGCAGATAGAGCATTTGAAATATAAACGTGAATAATAAAAAATACAATGGGTATCAATAGTGGATTCTACAGTGTGACTCTTCTTCCACTGGATTCCAATTGGAATTTAGAAAAATGAAAACCAGAGAACCCGGAGAAGAACCCTCAAAGCACAGGCCGGAGAGAACCAATAAGCAACTTAACCAAAAGATGACACCGTACGTGTCAATCGATTTTACCAAGTCAAAGAAGTTGTTAAGTCATTTTACCTTTTTTGCTCTTTCCATTATCCTCTCTTGAGAGTAAGTCGGGATTCCGTTATTGAAGCGATTGGTGTAAGGATTGATGAATTTACCAAAACTTGTCTTCACTTTCTTCTAACGGAATGACGGAAAATTGAAATGAAATGCGTTAGACAACAGTTCAAAAAGAGACAATATACTTTACACAAACGCAACACAGACATAACATCACATCTTAATAGATAACTCACACCACACCACACCACACCACACCACACCACACCACACCACACCACACCACACCACACCACACCACACACTGTAACATATGTCACATCACATCAGAGCACACCACATCTCGCACCACACCATACTATATACACAATATCATGTCACATCGCACCATATCACACCACATAACATAACATCGCATCTCAATATATCACACTATACCATAGCACAATACATCACATCTCATCCGCATAGCACCAAACATCAGAATAAATACATTACAACAGATTTGACCGTGGCATCTCCACGGGGTAGCTTCGTCTATAAGATCCAAATGGAATTTAGAAGTCGATTTTTGACCGCAAAATAGCCGATTATAACTATTATCATAGCTTTTATAAGGGTTTAGATTTTAATACTTTACGTGTTTTCGTTGTTTAAAGACTTGTTTAGATGATTTGCTGGAGTTCTCTCTCTGTTAAGATAACCATATCTTATTCATCATCAAGTAGTTTCAGAAGATTATAGATTGTGTTTATAAATTTACCTGTTTTATCTCTTAATTTGCACTTATTTTTATTGTACAGTCATTATTGTTAGTGTATGGTTGTTTATCTTTATTGCACAGTCATTATTGTTAGTGTGGTTGTTTATCTTTATTGCACAGTCATTATTGTTAGTGTATGGTTGTTTATCTTTATTGTGCAGTCATTATTGTTAGTGTATGGTTGTTTATCTTTATTGCACAGTCATTATTGTTAGTGTATGGTTGTTTATCTTTATTGCGCAGCCATTATTGTTAGTGTATGGTTGTTTATCTTTATTGCACAGTCATTATTGTTAGTGTATGGTTGTTTATCTTTATTGCGCAGTCATTATTGTTAGTGTATGGTTGTTTATCTTTATTGCGCAGTCATTATTGTTAGTGTATGGTTGTTTATCTTTATTGCGCAGTCATTATTGTTAGTGTGTGGTTGTTTATTTTTATTGCGCAGTCATTATTGTTAGTGTATGGTTGTTTATCTTTATTGCGCAGTCATTATTGTTAGTGTATGGTTGTTTATCTTTATTGCGCAGTCATTATTGTTAGTGTATGGTTGTTTATCTTTATTGCGCAGTCATTATTGTTAGTGTGTGGTTGTTTATTTTTATTGCGCAGGCACTATATTTAGTGTGTGGTATAGAACCTTCAACTATTTTAAATAATCTTTAGGATAGTTTAAGTTTTCCTTCAAAGCCATCATCAATAGACTATAGGTTAGCACACGCATTCTCTGGTACACCAGTGTACACTCCCTAAGGCCTGGTTTAGACGTCGAATTTCAGATTTGCCGAATCTAATGCAAATGAATTCAAACAATAGGTTGTGCTCATTTGCATTAGATTCGGCACATGCGAAATTCGACGTCTAAACACAGATTAAGGTACACATTGCAAAACAAAACCAAACTATATTCAGGTTATAAACCACATGGATAGAGGTAATGATTACCGTGCTGTCTGTCTTGACTTGTTCCTCCTCTGTCACTTTTTCCTTGTTTTCCGGAACAGATTTCTAATAGAAAAAGAAATTCAAAGTCATTCTTACTTACAGACCTAAATGGAATTTATATAGCTTGTAAGGTTTTGCTGAGAAAGGAAAACTGGAGAACTCAGAGAAAAACCCTCGAATCAAGGGAGAGACCAACAAACTCTACTTACATGTGATGCCGAATACAGGAATCGAACCCGAGACCCCAGAGGTGAGAGAGGAGTGAAATACCGCTATGCAAACTTTGAAAGTAATCTTGAACTTCCAATTGCAAAAAAAAAAAACTTTTCCCGATTCTTACCGACAAGCTTTCCCACCAGTTCTGTTTTCTTTTCTTCTTCTTTTTCTTTCTCTTCATTTCAGTCTGAAGCAGAATCACAATAAAACATGAATGATTATGACCAGTCATACATGACCACGTTATCTCTAGTAAACTCCTCAAGCTAAGTTGTTGGCCTGCGTTCCAGTTAAACCAGAATTTGCGCGATGATACTTATGATACTTAACAGGGGAGTTCATTTTTATTCTATGCAAACAACACTCAACTATCATCTTGATTTTTATGGAGAACAACACATCAAAACAAACTCAATTCACATATAGTGTCTGCAGGGCTCGAAACAGTGACCCGAACCTTTGGAACCAAAGAGGTGAGAGACAACGCATTAGCAGCGCACGCCACTCATGCTACCTATCTACTATTCTTGCGTACTCACAATTGTTTCCTTTTTGAACGATTCATCTTCTTCGGGTTCGCTGTCGGAATCGCTAGAACTGAAATAGTAACACTTACATTAGCCAACATCTTCCATCTTCTAAAGTTTACCAAACTTCATAGTGGATAAAATATATACCTTATGGGAGCAGTGCTGGAAATCATTATATATTAAATTATAAGGTACCACGGTTTCTATATTTCTTATAAATATGATACGGTATGAACATCAATTTTATCGAGCATTGAATCAAACTCTGGGCTGATCAAAGTCTGGGAGGAAAAACAAGGAATCAAGGGAGATACCAACAAATTCTCCTCTTCAAATGTGGTTATGATTTTTTGAGACCCCAGAGGTGAGAGGCGAGTGTACTAACACTACACCACCCTTGATTCCCTAATGTATGTGATGTTGAGTCCAGGAATCAAACCCAAGACCCCAGAGGTGAGAGGCAAGTGTACTAAGTGTACTACCACTACACCACCCTTGATTCCCCAAAGTAAAATTCTCTCCATAAAAAATATTTATATACTTACTCAGATTCCTCGTAACAATCATTCAAATCGAGCCCTTCCAGAATCTTGATACAGTCATTAAAAGAATCGACGTGGATACTCTTGACAGAGACCTCATAATCGTGATCCTTAACAGATGGGTTCCCTACACCTTGTGCTTGCTTTACGTCTACATCTACATAGTTAACGTCCTTCAGTCGAGGAGCGAGCCGGATTCCAGGTTTAGTGCTATTTCTGGTCTGTTGTTCTTTTTCGGTTTGCTGTGTTGTAGTAGTTATTTTAGTATTGGAATCGTCTGATATTCTCTTGAAGTTCCCCAAAGAGTGTCGAAGAATATCTCGTGTCATTTTACAGGCGAGTTCTACGAATGACTGTGTCATTTCGTTCCTGTAAAATATACAAAGACATCTTGGTTTTATTTCTATAAACAAGCTCTTTTCCTCGCTTTCCTGCTTGCAGGATAGTTGTCATAAAGGACCGCAAATTTCATTTCGTTTCCATAAAGCATTTTGAAGACAATTTAATGTATAACTGTCTCCCTATCTGTCTCCTTCGTTTCCCGTTTTTTCTCTTGTATTCCCGCGTTTCCAAAATTTCTATTATTACGTCACAGAAGAAATTCGATTTTCTCGCGCGTGCGCAAAAAATCGCGCTGCTACTGTTGCTGCATCTGTTTTTGTGTTGTTGCTACTGTTGTTGTTGCTGATGTTGTTGTTGCGGCTGATGTTGTTGTTGGTGCTGCTATTGTGTAACGGTGGTTGTGGTGGTTATTGTTGTTGTTCACTTACCTGTTAGCACTCTTAGCTTCAGAATATTCCATCAACACCTCACAGAAATGACGGCCCATATCTTCGAAGTCACGTGTATTGAAATGACGCCCCTTCTCCCTGAGACAGAAATGAGCAGTAGTTTAAAGCAAGGCCTTTCTCATTGGCCAACAGCAATACATCTATTAAGCGAACCGACACCCTTTACATAACGGACACTACCTCAAGTAATGACCGACATTTACGGTAGAACAAACCTCTATATAGTGGACACCATGTTTACCATGGGTTAAGAATGAGTCGCAAATGAAGTGCGAACCGTGTGCGGGGTAAAAAGGGTGTAATTCCACAGTCAACACACGATCATGTCTTTCCATATGATTGGAATGGGAATGATAAGTAAATAAAATGCGAACGGTGTGCGGGTTACGAAGGTTGTTATTCTACAGTCAAAGCACATTTCTTGTCATTCCATAGGATGCGCATGGGAATGAATCGCAAATGAGAATTGGTGCGGGCTACGAATAGTGTACGTTATTCTTTATCCAATAGTTCAAGACAAAGTCAACTCACATGTCTCCGAAATTCGCTCCACAAAAGGTTGCCTCCATAGTGAAGCTGTTGGTGATACCCAGCTGACGCCACATGACAACACGAGCTGTGGATTCTTTACACTTGCGAACGATGAACTTGCACCCTTGGAATGAGAACTTATCGGGGGCCTAGAATACAAGATACCAGAATCAGGATAATTGCCAAGCAAGCTACACTTGCTCCTTAAAAACAAGTGTGTGAGGTCACAAAGGAACTATGGACCTCTTGCTTAGCAGGCAGCTCACTAACCAACCAAGCCACACTTGCTCCTTAAAAAAAGTGTGTGAGGTCACCGAGGATCAACTATGGACCTCTTGCTTAGCAGGCAGCACACTAACAAACCAAGCCACACTTGCTCCTAAAAAAAAGTGTGTGAGGTCACTGAGGATCAAACTATGGACGTCTTGCTTAGCAGGTGGCACACTAACCAACCAAGCCACACTTGCTCCTTAAAACAAGTGTGGTGAGGTCACCGAGGATCAACTATGGACCTCTTGCTTAGCAGGCAGCACACTAACAAACCAAGCCACACTTGCTCCTAAAAAAAAGTGTGTGAGGTCACTGAGGATCAAACTATGGACGTCTTGCTTAGCAGGTGGCACACTAACCAACCAAGCCACACTTGCTCCTTAAAACAAGTGTGGTGAGGTCACTGAGGATCAAACTATGGACCTCTTGCTTAGTAGGCAGCACAGCACAAGTTGTGATTGCTCCTATGGGGGGAGGGGAGGCTCAGCTCTCACAAAGTACACAGCAATCTAAATTAATGCATTTACTCACTCGTTGTGACATCATCCAAGGAAACAGCCTTTCTTCCAAGAAGTTCGTTACCGATCCCACCTTAGGGTCTTCAGTACAGCCGTACATGAACACGTTGGGCTTACGACTATGACCATGAAGATCACAGTAGATACTGACCTACAATAAGAAGTGAAAGTGAAATTCTGGGAATGGGAAATGAAGGGAAAGGAATAGGAAATCAGAAAAGTAAAGAGAAAACTGGAATAGGAAAAGAATACAATGAAAGAAAAACAAAGCCTGTATCATTAGAAGAAATTGCCACGAGAAAAGAAAGTGGATGGAAAACAGATTGAAAAGAGAAAGTTTTTAAAAACAAACGGGAATAAGTAAAATAGAAAGAGAAGGAAAAGAATTCAAATGCATTTCTTCCCTACCTCGTGGTTTTCCCTGAACGATTCGAGCATCTTTTTGGTGTGCCATACAGTTGGAAAATTATCCTGGCGTTCGGAAAAGAGTACCATTAGCATATACATATCGTTGTACCCTACATAGCATGCTGCTCTAGCCTCACACGTTTACAATTTAGGGAATCAAGGGTGTTGCAGCGGTAGTTCACTCACCGCGTCTCTCACCTCTGGAGTCTCGGGAATGATTCATAGCCTGGATTTCTATGTGAGTAGAGTTTGTTAGGTCTCTCTCTTGATTCAAGGATTTTTCTCCGGATTCTCAGGAATCGACCCGTAGGACTCACAGTGGCGAAATGCGGACGTTTACAGCTACCCCATGAACCCTTACCATGCGCCCATAATGCTGGTCCCATAAATGGAGTAATAATCCATCCAATTCCTGGATGGTAGTTTTCAGCCCTACCTTATCGGGTTCCTTGTATGTCCTGTTGAGGTCCTTAGCAGCCAGGTTCGTTCGATAGTTACCAACGATAACCCCGTCAGGATTGAGCATTGGGACGATCTTGAAAACGAACTTTCTTCGAAGGCTCTGTAAAAAAGTACAGTGAAAAAATAAAGAATGAACAAACGAACAAAAACTGATGAATTTCCGAGGTCTCGCGGAGAGAGTAATCTCGATTCTTTGTTTAAGTTGTATCCATATTCATGTGTCTTCTCATGTGCAACCGTTTCATAAACCATTTCAAAACTAGGAGCAGACGTAGCTCAGTTGGGCGTTAGTGCGCGGCCTTCGTGAAATACGAGCTGCGCATGTCTGGAAAACTAGCGGCAAGATTTAAGAGAGGTACCCAAAATCGGGACCCCAAAAATAGGCAAGATCTCTGCTGCTTCATCACTCTTAATTCCAAGTTATTCAAATACTAGTACGAAGTAGACGCTCTAAGAACGTGCACTCGGGCTTCCAAGAACTTGTTTTTGGGTGATGCGAGCCTTCGTTATCATGATTTCATCGGCAAAGCGCATGCTCCCTAGATACTAAAGCGCGAGTCGTGAAAGGCATTACACAGGAAGCCCGAATATTATGAAGTGGTTGCTTCTTACCTCAGCGATTTTACTACTACTAGTCAAGTAATCCAAGACACCCTTCATCATCCAACTCGCATTAGTCTCCCCGGGATGCACGCGGGCACTGATGACAACGCCTGATTTCTGGTGGTCTGGAACTAAAGGAATTTCAGTAAAAATATACGTTAGAATAAATAAAATAAATAAATAAATAAATAGGATTTAGCAGTGGCTCCTCTACAGGAGTAGCTATTCGTCCACTGTTATTCCAATTGGAATTTAGAAGTTGATTTTTACGGAGGGAGGAAAACCGTAGAACCCGGAGAAAAACCCTCGAAGCACAGGAGAGAACCAACAAGAAACTCTACTCACACACAACACTGAGCTCAGCGAGGCTCGAACTCGGGTTGCATTGGTGAAAGGTGAGCGCGCTTACTGCTACGCCACCCGTTAGTCGAAGCAAACTAGAGTGATTTTATGGCAGCCATGTTGTATGACAGGAACAATGAAATATTTTACATGACAAGAAATTTCATTGACGCACGAAAGAGAACATTTTTGTTGTCCTGCCCTACAACTTGGTTTCTTAGAAATCCCTCTGTTGCAAATGCTGCTTTTTGATTGGCTATGCTATTCTAGGTAAAACATACCTTGTGATGACGTAATAGTAAGTACGTAACAGTTGTTTCCCGCCACGGTCTTGCACAATACCTATAGATCATCAAGATGTATTATTAATATCTTAGTAGCATCAGAATATAGAATGGTTTTCGTATGAGTGGGAAACGGTACGGCAATTTCGTAACAGTTACAGTAACTACGCGTTGTGTTTGGATGAATTACTGGAAGACAACGAGAAGCCATTTCAATGTTACAGCATGTCGTACTGTGTACGTACTGTAAGTCAGTACCGTGTGTTTGCCACTCATACCATAACCATTCTTATGGGAAGCCATTTCAATGTTACGGCATGTCGTACCGTGTAAGTGCTGTAAGTCAGTACCGTGTGTTTGCCACTCATACGATAACCATTCTTATGGGAAGCCATTTTATTGTTACGGCATGTCGTACCGTGTACGTGCTGTAAGTCAGTACTGTTTGTTTTTTATTCGATAGCAGACGAAGTGGGAGTGTGAAAAGTCGTTGCGACTATACATACTTCCTTTCTGACGTGTTGTGACGTAGTTGGGCTGTCAACCAGAGTCCTCAAATAGAGTTCCAAGTCCGAATAGGAGTATGGGTAGCAGTGCGCCAGGTAACAAACGTCACCAGCACGTGGGAATTCCTGGAAAATATTGATATATGAGTATTTAATTTGGTTTATCCTTGCTCTTGATCATCAAACGTATTAGAATTTTTAAATAAATCTTATTTTAAGTAAAAGTGCAATTTCATTCATTCATTTATTCTTTTTATCCTTCTATTTTTCTGTCTTTCTTTTAATTCTTTCATTCTAATTTATGTATACTTTTCTCTCATCTTTTTCTCTTACTTTCATTCTTTTTTCATTCTTTTTATCCTCAAATTTTTCCTCATCATTTTTATTCACTTTTTTCATTTCTCTTTAATATCTACACATATTTCTTACCACTTTGAAGCTCAAGACATAGTAAGCCAGTTCTTTTGCAAGAAGAGGATCTCTGTGTGAAGTGTTCCTTGAGTAGTTGATACTGTGCCCAGTTCTTTTCCATCCTACACTATTTTCCTGTGCAAGCTTCTGAGAATACAGGATTGGTTTCATTCCTAGAAAAAATAAAAATCTCTTAAAATCTTATCCAAGCATAAGAGAGCTGGAAAGGTATAGATGATTACATAATAATGTTGTGAAGCCATCACAGACCACAAACACTAGGGCACTGAAAATCATCTCAAAATCCCGTAATTCTAAGATCTTTATTCAGCACGATTAATTATGGATCCCACAGGAAGCCCGCACCTGCGATATTAGTATCGCTGCTCACTAGGTACGATCGCAGCAATTATTATTATCAACATCATTATCGTCATTAAACATCTTAATGAATATTACTTACCATAATTATATAAACTATCTCTTTTTAAAAGATTGACAATATTAAACTTGTATGATACACCAGGAACCATGTTCTCAACACGAAAATAATACCTGACAAATAGAAATGACAGACACAAAGAAGTATGTTAGCTGTTGCTATGGCACCAGGATACCTAGTTACAGGATACAACACTAATCAGTGAATCAAGGGTGGCACTCGCCTCTATCCTCTGAGGTCTCAGGTTCGATTCCTGGAATCTGCATCACATGTGAGTAGAGTTTGTAAGGTTTCTCCCTCAAATCAAGGGGTTTTCTCCTTTAACAACTGGTTCCCCGGTTTTCCTCCTTACACAAAAACCAAGATAAATTCCAATTTGATCTGTGAGTTAGCCATGCCCTGACTAAGATCAGCCCAGAGGTTGTTTCATGGTTTGTTCTGTGAGAAAGCCATTCCCTGACTTAGATCAGCCCAGAGGTTGTTTCAGGGTTTGATCTGTGAGAGTTAGTCGTACCCTGACTTAGATCAGCCCAGAGGTTGTTTCATAGTTTGTTCTGTGAGATAGCTGTGCCCTGACTTAGATCAGCCCAGAGGTTGTTTCATAGTTTGTTCTGTGAGATAGCCATGCCCTGACTTAGATCAGCCCAGAGGTTGTTTCATGGTTTGTTCTGGGAGTTAGCCGTGCCCTGACTTAGATCAGCCCAGAGGTAGTTTCAGGATTCGATAAAATTAAAGGTACTGGTAATTAAAGCAAAAATTCAGATATATTTGCTGCATCTTGCTTACCATTGTGTATGTCTCTTGGTGTACAGATCAGTGGTCAACATCAAGTCATATTCACACCGTCCACTGAAGGTAAAATAATAACAGATATATGTCAATGACACTTAAGTAAAAATCACCATCTCTTTTAGTTATTTCCCATTCATTTCCCATTTATTCATACTCACATTCTTTTTACTTGCTGTAGGTTGCCACACTCAAACCGTGACTCAAATTTTAGATTAGGAAAACAACCAGTTGGTGCAGTTGGGCAGAGCTGTTAAATATTAATGATTAATAATAAGTTAATGGTTATCCTTTGGCCTGTATTTATTGTATCATAATCTATGAAGTGGATGGGAGTTTACGAAGGGTCTGCAGAGGTCATATTGTGTAGTTCCAAAAAATATCAATACCTTTCCAAAGGAGCGGTATTGGAATTTCCAAGGGGTGGGGAGGGTCTGACAGGGCATATTGTGTAGTTCCAGAAAACACCCATACCTCCACGTTGGAGGAAGATTGGAATTTCCAAGGGGTAGGGAAGGTGTGAGCAGGGTATATAATTTGTGTAGTACCAGAAATATACCCAAACCACCCCCATGGAGCAGGATGGAATATTCCGCCACGTTAGGGGTCATAATTATATAGATTGCAACAAGCTCACAGAGCTAGCAGTCCACTATCTCTGGTTACATTACATTAATTTATTAAAACCTTGAATACAGTTGGGATCGTCATGACATCCAATTAATGCTTTCTTTCTCATTGAATGGATAATTTTTAATTTTTAATGAGATATGCCAAGTTCTATGACCACTATTAAAAAGATAGCATTTTAACTAATGACCAGATACTCATTAAATTGATACATCAATTTAGCTTCATTCATAACTTAGCTAGCACTATTTATAGATAGAATATAAGCTCTGTGGTTTCAAATCATATCATTCAATGCTAATCATTCAAGCTGCACACTTTTTATATATTACGGTTGAGTTTTGCAAGCAATTCACTCTGATACGAGATCAAACATGCACTGTGCATGTACATTAATGAGTGTCTGTTTTCTAAAGAAAAATGTAAAATAATTTAAGGAATAAAAAACAGTTTTCCGTGTATTATACTCTGATAAAGACACGCGGGATGTGGAGAGAACATGAGAGAAGCGTAGGAAACCACGACGCGTAGCGGAGTAGGAAGTAGGAAGTTCAAATTGTATAGAAATTTAAAATGTAAAAATTATGTAAAAAAATAAAAATAAAAATGTTACCGTTAAAAAAATAGTGTCGGCAGTCACAGCAATTACTAGTGAGATTTAATGAATGAGAAAAAGGGTAATTATAGGAGCTTTGTGTTGCCTATATATATATAGATTATATAGATTATATAGATTGCATCTGATTTACTAAAAACATTCGTTAGGCCAATTATCAATAGAAAACAAATTGACAATCATATATAATAAGTGGCTGTTTTCTAGGAACAGACCTTGTTCTTGATAATTTATTAAATATTTTTTTACAATTTTAGAGTTCTAGCCCAATAATAATACGAGGGCAGGTCAACGGCAATGATTGGTTATACCTATAATTACAAAGTGATGTTTCCTTATACATCCAACCCTGTTCCAGACGTACTTTGTGAAAATAGATACCCTGTTCCAGAGTAAATATGTTGAAAACTATATGTACCCTGTTCCAGAGTACCCTGTCTAGTGACATCTATGCATACAGTGAATATAGGGGGTACCCCTGGGTTGCATGGTTGGCTAGCTACTTCCTTTAAAGTTTTGAAAATAACAATAAAAAATATTGTACAATCTAAAGAGGAAGCTAAATACTAGCTTTCTGAGCATCAGCCACCCCTTAAAACATCTTTGAACCACAAATCTACTATGTATATGAAGATTTTCGATTGAGATATTCATCTATTTTACCTTAGTATTAGATCTTTCATACACTGTCATCGCCCCTCTCCAAGGTTTGGGGAAAAGGCTGTTTTCTTCATCTCTAGTAAATATACTCTTGGCAGCTGGGTAAATAAAAATTTACGTTAGAATAACCTGGGAATCTCAAAACATGCTGAGAAATGGTCAATATGTCCTAAAAAAATAACACTATATTCTGGAAATTACTGCAATCATATTATTATTATTACTCCTTACATTCTAGTAACACTGTTAAAATATTCGATATAAAAAAATTACCGGAATACATCCAAGAATAAAGATTTTCAATCGAAAAAAATGAAAGAATTTCGTGCACAAAATAAAACGAAAAAAAGTAGAGATCGATTTAATTGCTTTCCCACTCAACCAGTCAACATTTAATTTGTTTACGTATATTTTAAAAAAGATCCTAAAAACACCATTTAAAACGAGCTATCAGAAAAGTAAATATTATAGATTTGGAACAGTAAACAAAACTGTTGGAAATTTAAACTTTTGAAGTGAAGAATGCAGTAATATTGTAAAGGTAAACATGAAAATATCTAGTCATTTCCGATTAGAGAATTGAACTTTCGGCCCCCCAAATTGTTGAGAGGTTGAGTAATTTCACAACTACTTGTGTTTTTAGAAAGCCTCTTGACTAAATTATCTTTAAATGATCGGAAAATGCAGTGAAAAAGGCTTTAAAGTTGACAAAACCTTCAAATGTTTAAGATTCCCAATTTGCACTTGTAAATTCATTAACAACATGTCGTTCTTGACATCTAATAGGCTTCCAAATTATCAAGAATAATCGTCTTTTTTTCTAAGATCTCACGAAAATAAGACCATTTCTATTTATGACAGAGCTCTTACCTGAAGAGTTTAAAGGTTCAGTGAAATCTGGAGGTTTTTCGATGTGTTTTTGGTTGGAGTAAAGTGGTAAATGGTCCTTTGGCCAGTAAGGCCCTGCAATTTCATGGCTTTTTCCTTGAGAATCTACCCAAACAGATCCAGGAGCTCGTTTATAAGGCTTAGGTTCTGGAGCCCTAGATTGCTCAGATATCTTATTCCCGGCATTTTCTAAAGCTGCCCTCATGTAAGGACTAAAGTGTTTGTTGAATTCATCTGACAAGGGGTCAAAATCTAGATCTTCTTGAACATTTGATTGTCGTCCATTCTGTGTACGCGATTGCACGCCATATTTTTTAGATATCGGATTTCTCGTCGTAAAACTTTCTTCAATATCATCAATGTTTGAGCTATTACGACTTCTATTATTAGCATCAACAGTTCTATATTGTTTACTTTTGCTTTGAATTCGTTGTTCTTCCTCCAACTTTTGTTCTTGAAGTCTTTTCCTCTTCAAGTTCGGTGGCGTCCCAAGAAACGCACGAACTTGACTCTGTAAATTATGCTCAACAGATTTCCTGATCGAGTCAATCCAAACCTGTCGTTCCTCTTCAGTACTAAATAATTCCTTTGCTTTCTTCTCAGACATTTTAGCTATCTCTTCTCTAAGTTGTACCGAAGTCTTGGACGTGTTCCATCCAACGCGCTCCTCTGCGAGAAGCCGTTCACTAACTTCACAAACATATCCTTCACTGGCTTTTTTAATCTTGTCAAAAAAGATTAACTCCTCCACGGTTCTCTTACTCTCAGAGCTCATGCTCCGTCAATAACACAAATTATACCGCCACTGTTGTTTACCTAGAGATTACGAGTAAAGAGAAAAGTTTATGTAAAGAAGAACTTGGCATCTAGTCGACGAGAAGTGAGCTGTTCGTCTACTCAACAATGGGCTGTTACCATGGTATCGTTGACCGCGCGCACAATATACTCATTAATGTGTCACCTTACTTTTCTTTCTTGTCCAATTAACTTCGAAATTCGTCAAATATTCATTGATTTTACTTAAGAATCATTGTCTCTGAAACTATTTTCGATATTTATATGTCAGTTAGTTTCTTATTTTCAATTTTTTCTGGCAAAACAGTTCGTTTTTTCCCCCTGATGGATCTTTTATTAAGATTATCCAGCCGCACCTGGCCCTATATATTAAAAAGAAGAAGAAAAAATAAAAATAAAAAAAATAAAAAAAATAGAGAGAACTCGGTAGAAATTTTACCGTATCTAAACACTTATTTATTTCAGTTTTGTTTAAGATAAAAATAAAGTTTAATTCTAATTTTGTAGTATGTGATGTCACTCGAGATCTCTTGAGTTCACAAAAAAAAAAAAAAAAATTGCAACCATGCAATCCACGATAAAAAGAATTGCTGGAAAAATAAAGGTTCTGTTACACGTTGAAACTTTTAGCTCAAAATCGTGTGCAACACCCCAGCATTGTGAAACTTTCGTCGCGAGAAAAATTCAAGAAAAAGATAACTGCTTTCTACGTTACTCGTGCAACCGAAACTTGTCTCGCAACGCCGTTAATTTTGCACACAAGTTTCAGCTAAAAGTTTCAACGTAAGAGATCATTAACTTGAGATGAGTCTATGACTTTTGAAGATATTCAAAAGTGTTTAAAATGAAGGAGAACTAACGCATAATATATTCTTTCATTTCAAGAATAATCCTGCTTTTGATACTATCTATTGCATAATTTTTTAATATATTTGATAACAAAAATGATTGCTATAAAAACTTCGGTAATACCTTCAAAATTTCATAAGGACATACGAAAATTTTTCTTTTTTCTTCTTATTTCTTATCTTAAAATGTGTTTTTTTTAGCGTATTTCTCATGGCAGGCCGTCAGGAAAATTAACGAACGCAACGATCTGAAGCAAAAACTCGGTATACAAAAAACAATTAGTAGAAAACAGGCAGCAAAAACAAAACATGAGATTATTGTTTTGTTCAAAGAGATTACCCCGATCCCTGATTACAGCGTAAGTATTGTGTAAAGTAATGCCAACAGGCTTATTAGATGTTTTTGAAAATATATTTACAATTTAGTCAACAGTTGTAAACTCTTTGCGCAAATGATGGTTTGAAACCGGTTTTGAAAGAATACTTTTTTTTCCTTTTTTTCCCCCAACTTGACAGAAATGCGGTCACAAATGCGCATGCGCGTTGTTCTTGTTCCTCTTGTTCTGATATTTTGAACACAATTTTTTTTCTATTTCTGTTTTCAATATTCAGGACCATACTTCCATACTTCCAGACATCGAGTGCTGAAGCGAGTTGATGAAAACCCTTAGCTTGCTTAAGATTTAAAAATTGTGTTTATCGTTGTTCTTTGATGTTTTATAACAAGAAGAGATGTTTTATTTTCCTGAACAAGAATTTTCTTTCGATTCCTACATTAATTCAATTTTTTAGGCGACGCATGCGCTTTCAAAATGGCCACTGCCCGAAGAAAATCGATATCACCTGGCTTACCAATGACAGGATTTTCAAAAGATTTTGTAGAATATTCATTTCTGTGATGTCTTGCTGACTTAATTCATTTCCTCGTGATATTATGTAATAAGCCCAGCATGCAGCAAGGCTGATACTTGTGTTCAACCGTGGGATGACAGCTGGTCATGGCTCTCTCAACTTCCTCAGCTTCCAAGACTCAGTTTCCGGCCCATATAGACGTGGGATCCGGCTAAGGTTGGGTTGAAAGGCCGGGAAATCGTAAGGAAAAGTTTAGTGAGATTATCAAAATCGATATTGTTTTCAACTTTTCTTTTGTTTGTTATTGTTGTCTGCTGTCCGGTTTTCCCTTTTATTATTGTTGTTTTAATTACTGGTTCAGTTCTGCAAAAAGAGCAGTCCTCGGTTTAAGAAAGATTGAAAGGACTCACTTCCTTATTAAAAATAGTGCAACTTTGTAGAAGAATAATTACTTATTATTATTATTCAGTATTTATTATTATTATTATTATTATTATTATCATTATTATTATTATTACTATTATTATTATTACTATTATTATTATTATTACTATTATTACTATTATTATTATTATTATTACTATTATTATTACTATTATTACTATTATTATTATTATTACTATTATCAATATTATTATTATTATTACTATTATTATTACTATTATTACTATTATTATTATTATTATTATTACTATTATTTTTATTATTATTATTATTATTACTATTATTACTATTATTATTATTATTATTACTATTATTATTACTATTATTACTATTATTATTATTATTACTATTATCAATATTATTATTATTATTACTATTATTATTACTATTATTACTATTATTATTATTATTATTATTATTACTATTATTTTTATTATTATTATTAATATTATTATTATTATTACTATTATTATTACTATTATCATCATTATTATTATTTTTGTCACATTGATCTGTGGAACATTTTTTTGTTAGTGTTTGTTTGTGTTTTTTCTTCTCTCTCTCTCTTTTTTTTTTTTGCTCTGACTTGCTTGTTTTAAGTCTATTTTTTTGCCTTTTTATTCTCCATTTTTAAATATGTTAAACATTCAGCTCGACTCCCTAATTTCCCCCAGATGTTTTTGATACATGTTGAATTGATTTTATCTCAAACGGTAAAAAAAGAAAATGTCTTTTTTATACAGCGCGTACATCACTAAATGAAGAATATGAGATATCAATGGCTCTTACTTTCACGCCTATGAATGGCGGCACGGAAGCACATTTGTAATCACGGAAAGTACATTGACACACTCAAAACACGGCCCAAAAATGAGAAAGCTTTTTTTATGACAGAGTTGCCCTGGGGCTCTAAAACCAAAGTAGTTAGTGAGGGTATTATAGTTGAACACATGATTGCGAAAGACTTCAATGAGGAAAGTAACACTGTCTTACAATCTACATTCAGCCAATCAGTACTTAGGTCAACTTGTCATCCTGTCTGTCTCATAGTGAACAATAAAAATACATTCCAAATTTATGCAAAAATAGCGAAAATTTCAAATCAAGCGATATTTAAAAAAAAAACAGGTTCGCAAAAGTTGAGATATTTTTCCCGCGCGAGGACAAAAAGTTAAAATTATAAAAGGAATATTTTATTGAAAGAGAACGCGACAGAAAGTGTTCAGTTTATTCGAAAAAAAGGAAATTTAAAGTAATAAATAATTCATTTATTAAAAAATACAGAAATGGTTGTTGTGTTTATTACGCTATGCTAATCTATTGCTTAGTGTTTTGTGATGAAGATCGCCTAAGATTACCAAGGCCATGTGCAGATCACCCGAATCATAGATGAGACAATCTCATTGTTTTGAAGATGACATATCGACATATTTGAATATCATGAATTATATCTAGCTTCTTCAATTCATCATCTTTGCACTCGGTTAAGGAATATTGCGTTGGAGCACTGAGTTTGTATTTGAATCGATAGCAACGCCGTCGATCCGTCACTTCAATTCGACCGCAAAAATATCGTACATAAAAAGAATAATATTGCGAATACTACGAAAAGTAATCCCTGGTAACTTTCCTCGCTTCAAGACCAAGGTATATATAATTTTCTTTCACAGTTATTCTTTATAATGTTGTTTTTTTCGAGTATGTATTTTTCCATCGAGTACAGGTGTTAATTTTTGAAGGAAAAAAGAAACATTTTTCTCGCTAGCAACCTTGAGAAATTTCCCTAAGGACTTGACATGAGAGGATTTAAATTCGTTACATTCATTTTGATTTTTTAGCAGTTTTAAGCATTATTCATATTTTCCCCGTGATATTTAAACCCTTGTAAAACCTTAGACTTATACTTTCTGTCATGTTATAAATTATATCGCTGGCCAACTGGATTGATTATTGCCACTGAACATTGGTCTTAGTCAAATCGATTGGTTTACAAAAAATAATTTCCCTGGCTGGCAATAAGTTTTGGTTTAACTGTTAAAGATTAAGCTTATCCTTAGCTATTTCCTGTAGTCTTTTGAATTCGAAGCCAGAAAACCTAAGTAGCTTTATGCCTTGCAAATGTGAATTGATTGCGAACGGACGAAGAAAAGAAGAAGAAAGAGCAATACTGTAACTAGTATGGTTATCATTATTTTGCTAATTTAACCGAATGTGTGTTGTCGTTGTCATCAGCGTATGATGCGTTAAAAAGTGCCCCTTGAGAAGCATCCTACTGCATTCTTCAAAGAACTCAACTGCAAGAAGATAATCTGGGATTTTTTGTCTGAAATGATCGACAAATCCCGCTGTCACGTTCGTGGTAGCTTTGTGTACGCTGTATGAGCGAGGACTTTCGTCGCCATTCAAGGGAAAAGCAAACAAATACAAGAATCTAAAAGACTACAAGAAACTCGCTTTAAAAAAACCTCAAAACTTCCTCTTTCTATCGTGTTTGAAAGCGCAAAGATAAAAAAAGACAATGCCAGATAAAATAATCTACGTTTGTGGGGAATTTTCCACCAACAAAGTTGAAGATATCAACTCGAAACATTTGATTTTGGGCAGTTTGGCTACCGTATTTTCGGTTCGAACACATCCATTCATACAGAGCATTGATGCTGGACTCGACAGGACGGAACTTTTCAACACTATCACTCGTTGCCATGTTTTTGTTTTCGTATACAGTAAAGAAACCGTTGAGGATACCTATTATTTAAATCAGTATGGCATCGCTAAAGCTTACGGAATACCTGTAATTGGAGTCCGAGAACCGAGCTACTTTATGCCAAATCCACTGCCAGAACAATTCTACTTCACAGAAATAGTCGACTATACGGGAGAAATAAGAGACGGAAAGAGCAACCGAGGTATTCCAGGACCTATAAAACAATACCTACTCGCCGAAGCCTTAGTGCAAGATTTCAAGACTGCAATGGTTTATACTCCTGAGTTCCATAAGTCATGTTTTCAAAGATTGTTACATAAAGTATCCCAGGCTTTTAATCGAGCTGAGAATGAGAAAAAGTTTTACGCGAATTTGAAAGAACAACAGCCTCAAATAACACCATTTAAAGAAGTCAGCAAGACCGAAAAACCTAAAAACAAAGTGATTCCGAAATGTCCAAAATGTGGATTTTGCTTCAACAAACAGTTGATTATGGCACCTCCGCTGCAAAGAGCCTCTAGCACCGGGTCCCTACTTCGCAAAGGCGATGCCTTTGAAGGTGAATCTGCAGCCCAAAAGCCCGGGCTTCAAAGCAAAAAGCATGTTTTACAGCCAACGACAATTGCGATTCCCTGCCCACCTTATTTGATTAAAAGTTACGAATCAAAAGCTAGAACACAGCTTTCCAGTAGTGCCACGACGCGAAATCATGGACTTAAACCTATGGAGCCATTCAAAGGCAAACTTCAAGCAAGATCTTCGATGCTTCATAAAGTTATCCACGAAACGGTAGACAAAAAACAAGAAAATACAATCCCCGAATTCGTTCCAAAAGAAGAAAGCAAAGAAAAAGAAGGAGAGAACACAGATCCAAACGCCAAAGAAATGCGTACGTTAAGAAAACAAAGTCGCATTTCAAATACCAGCTGGGCTGATAAATTGAAAATGAAACTCCGTAGACAGTCTAGTTTGCCAGTGATTCCGACGACCTATCTTGTTACAACCCCAGCGGGATCTGATAAACAATTATCATTTGTCAAGTACCCCCCAGACAGCTTGTTGCTTTCTCCCCGTCAGAGTTTACTGCCTATATTTTCTGAAGACGAAGAGCAAGAGACGATACACATCTCCCGTGCACCCAGCCCAGATGGCTCCAGTTGGTAAGATTTACATTCACAAGAACTCTAACACATTCAGTTAGATACGACACACTAGCTATACACCTCATGTATCAATACATATATGTTATTACTGAAAAATTATTTAATAGTCATGAAAATAACTAGTCAATAACTGAAACTAAAAAACTAAAACAAATTCTTTTCTTCTTCTTCGACAATTGTTTTTTTCTTCGACAATTTGTTTTCCTGGTAAGATTTGTGAACAAGTGAAAGTGCTGCATTGATGTTGATGCGGCTTTGTATACTTTATTCCATGAATTTCTTGATTAGTTTATCCTAGAACTGATATATTTATATATTTATTTTGATATATTTATTTATCTTAGTTCGTGTTTTGATTCAGGGGAATCGATAGATTGATCTAAGAATACAATTATTCGTGGTCTAGAAATTTCTAGTTGTATTGTTATCCATGCTGTTTCCTCAAGCTGTCAAATCCAAGTGCACTGCAAGGACATCCAAACAAAATGAAAAAAACCTTCACAATTTTCACTTTCGGGGCGCGCAAAAGGAATTGTTCGTTATCGACTGAAATACAAATAGAATGATTATTGTTGTTGTTGCCACTGATTTTCTTTCTTTCTTTCTTTCTTTCTTTCTCTCACTTTCTTTCTTTTTTTCTTTCTCTCACTTTCTTTCTTTCTTTCTTTCTTTCTTTCTTTCTTTCTTTCTTTCTTTCTTTCTTTCTTTCTTTCTTTCTTTCTTTCTTTCTTTCTTTCTTTCTTTCTTTCTTTCTTTCTTTCTTTCTTTCTTTCTTTCTTTCTTTCTTTCTTTCTTTCTTTCTTTCTGTATTTTCTCAATTTTCTCACCTTTCCCTCTTTCCCGATCTATAATTTTCTTTTTCATTCAGATATATTTTTCGATTTTATTTTCAAAACATATCAAAACAAAATAATAATATAATCGTGTTTAAAACTTTATATTTCGTTGGCATCTGATTTAGCTACGTACTTTATAAACAGGTAAAAATAGCTTATTTTGATCTAAAAAATCTAAAAATATCCCATGCAGCAACACAAACAATAAGTCTATCCGTCAAAACTCAATTCTTAATTCCTTTTCGTGTTGTTCTTTCTTTTCTTAGATAAAATTATTGATTCTAAGAGCGCTCTTGGGCGAAGAAAAGGGTGTGGGTTTTGTGAGTGTTTTTGAGATTAAGAATCGATATGGAAGCTAAAGGAAAAACGATAACAAACAACAGGAAACGCTCCGAAGGAAAAATTGAAAGATCGCAGGAATGATATTCTTGGTCGCGGAAATGTAGAGTGTTAGATCTTAAAGCTTTATTAAGCGTCTAGATTCACTGAAATTTGTGAAAGGATGCGATAAAAATATATGATTTGGACAAAGAAAAACAATGAAAGAGAAAGAAAAGATTGAAAGATTAACTATAAAAAGAAAGAAAGAAAGAAAGAGAGCGAGAGAGAAAGAGAGAGTACGAGAGAATGAATGAATGAATGAATGGATGGATGGATGGATGGATGGATGGATGGATGACTGGATGATTGAATGAGTGAAAGGAAGAAAGAACGAGCGAATGAAAGAAAGAAAAGAAAGAAGAAAAGAAAAAAACGGAAAGAAAGAAAGAAAGAAACAAAGAAACAGTATGTTGGATGCTGCATCAAAAACACCGTACTGATCAAAAAACGTATGGAAAACTTCGAAAAATATGTCGTGTTGTCGTGTTTGGAGTGAAATCAAAACGTTTGTAATGTTATTTTTGCTGATTGCTAACTAACATTTAAGTCATTTGCCAATCAGCTTAATATATCCAACTGTCTAATCTCAACCCCATTTATCATGGAAGGATCAATACGCCGTATCAAAGACGCCAAATAATATGATTCAAACAATAAAATTTTAGCTGCAAAATATGTTTCAAATTCACAAAAAATATCAGGAAACATTTGAAGAATATGTTAACAAAGATTTCTTATTACAAGTTTCAAATCGAAGCTGTTCGATTCGGTCCTCAATTATTCACTTTCACACCGGAAAATGCCAAGAAACATTTTATAAATATGATATTCTTTATCCTAACACAAAATTGAAGCTCAAAGTAGGACGATACATGTTTCTTAAGCTTCGAAGTATGATTAGAATGTCTGATCCGAGGGAGAAACCCATTAGGAAGCTTTCAGTTTAATGGCAATCATTTCAACAGCACTTATTCCTTAACGCTTTTCATAAGAATTTCGATATGAGAAAATTTCTTTTTGAATTCAGCCCAATCGATCTAAAATAGCCACACATTAATCTGTTAAAGGGTTTGAAGTGTTGTGCTCGAGGCTTGTCAACAACGATATAAAAAAAGAAACGACTGCTTGCACCGCTGACCGCGATGTGCGAGCAGTCGACAAAGTAACCACTAAGAATTGTGCTAAGAATTGTGGGGAAAAATTTGGGGGCAATTTTCTACTTTCACATTACCCATAGTACATTGTGGGTTTTTGGGGACAACCGGTCAATAATAGTCATAAATTTAACGTTCTTCAATTGAATTTACACTATACCTGCTTTTATCTGTAAAATACCGATTATATATAACTGAGTTGATTCATTCTGAGTTATCTTCTCATATTCAAAATATTAAGAAGTTGAGTGTTGCAGAAAATGTATTGACCGATGAAGAAGTGCTTAAAATTTACTTTGAAGACTTCTTGAAATTTCTTTTATTTTTGTTTCTCGTCGTTTTTATATTTTTTTCTTTATATTTTTATGTTTTTATCTTGTAATGTATTATGGGCAATGAAATTAGAGAATATCAAAAAGCTTCGCCACCTCGCCTCCCCGAATTCATTCCCACAATCCTATGCACCACGAACTCGCTACCAGTCTTTCTTTAATTAAACCAGGGTAATATGAAGTAACTTGCCGTAGGTATTCCAATTTTTTATTTGGCAAGTCATTTTTCAAGGAAAATTTGAAGCACTTTGAATGACAAATTTAGCATTATTTTTCAAAAGTTAAATTTCTTGGTCTCACAAAAGTATACTCGTCATAGCAGCTCCATTTGGAGGACAAAACAAATTAAAATCTCCTGAGAATTGGAAACCTATTGTTTTGTCCTCCAAATTGAGCTGCATTTCGACGTGCTACAAGGGTCTATAGCCCAAGCAAGGTACTCTTGTACCTACTACAAATAATATGTATGAGGATTTGTATATCGTAAGTTCCTTGGTATTTTAGGAGGGTCCTGAAAGGGGGGGCAGTCCTAATCCCATTTCCCAACCCAAAATTTCGCAAAATCCCAGTCCCAGTCATGCAAAATCTCAGTCCGAGTTATAGAGTTAGAGATTTTGCAAAATAACTTCAGGCCCAATCCTAGTTATAGGTAAATCCCAGTCCCAGTGCATGAAATCACATTTTCCAAGCCCCAAAAAAGGCGAATCCCAGGTAACATTTTAACCCCTTCAGGACCCTCTTTTAGGGAAGCTTTGTTCAGTCCCAGTAGAATGTGGTTTTCTTTTTCCTTATAGTGAATATTGAAATATTTTATCCATGAAATATTGCTATACAACTAGCATTATTCAATACTAAATAACAGAGGACGAATTTTATCTTCTCGTGCCGATATTATCTCTTACTCTTTCGCTGCGCTCACTTGTGTGAGATCATACTAACAATCGAAGATAAAATTCGTGTCTCCGCGCGACCATGTAATATCCTATATACATGAGGCGAACTATTCTGTACTCCTTAGTACTGATATGAACTATACAAATGAATCAAGAAAAATCCTTAATGAAAAATAAATTCTATACTTCCTCATTTGACATTAATTATTTGTTGATTTTATTTCATCAAGGTCGGAGAAAGATAAAGAAAAAGAAAAAGAAACTTAACGAGGCCAGAACTGACAAAATGGCCGTCAATTGAACACACAGTAACGTGATCACGTGATCAAATTCCCGCCATATTGGAGCCCACAAACCACAGGGAGCCCAAGCTAAGTGAAAACCACACTACCGAAAAAGAAAAAGAAGATGATGGCTTATATAAACACCTTTCAAAATTATCCTGTAAATGAGGCTAACATGCAAGAGGATGCAAAGTGAAAAGAGATTTTTTGTTTTTCGTATTCTCCTGTCGGTTGCACTCGCTTCTCGCCTCTGGGGTCCCGCAGGGTTTCATTGCCGAACACGCATTTGAGTTTGCGAAGTTTTTTCCGTCCCTTGATTCGAGGGTTTTTCTTCGGGTTCTCCGGTTTTAATTCATTCTCAAAACCCAACAAGCTAAATCCCAATTCGGTCTGGGAGTTAGCTGTGTCCTGACTTAGATCAGCCCGGGGGTTATTACAGGGTTTGATAAAATTCGATAAAAGGTTTGAAGGTACTTAGCCTCATTTCCAGAATAATTTAGAATAGTCTGTTAACACAAGCCTTGTCCGATCTCTTCAGAAATCAACTTAATAATATGATGTAAAAAACTGTTTTTGCTGATTCTAATTTCAAAGAGTTGGGCTCCCTGTACAAATAATTCAAATATTCCAATACACCTTATTCGTCTTGATGTAATGTTTTCCCATTTCAGACCAGGTGTCATTCCCTAGAGTGTCATTTCTTTGTTTAACCTCTGTGCATGAGAAGACACATGAATATGGATACAATTCATACAATTTAAACAACACGTTAGATGGGTACATATTCCATCAAGACGAAAAGACATCTTTACCTTCGTTGTTTGTTGTGCCCATTTCAGACCATGTGATGCCACTCTTGGGAGTTGATTCTTTCATGTGTAAATATTTTAACGAAAGAATATTTCTCAAGGGAATGTCATGTGGTCTGAAATGGGCAATTCGCATACGAAGGTAAAGAGGTCTATTAGGTCTAATGTTAGCTGGTTTGCAATCATTCCCAAGAGAATGAAATAACAAAAGACGTGGCGGCCATGTTGGATGATATAACATAAGACGTGGCGGCCATGTTGGATGATATAACATAAGACGTGGCGGCCATGTTGGATGACATAACAAAAAGATACTCGATGACAAAACTTTAGTTGAATTCAACCAAGATGGTGGCTATGAAAACCAGCTATGAAAGCTTCGACGACTACAGTAATGGCGTCGATTTAAATTAACTATTCATTATATACAAGGCAATTTGACAACAGATCGATTAAGAAGATGGAGCCGAAAGAGACTCTATATTATCCGCAATCTTTGTTTTCCTTTGTCCCATGGAAGCACCATAATGCCTTGCGATTCAAGAAGTAGTCCATTCAATGAACGAAGCTAACGCCACAGGCAGCCCAGGATCGTTATTACTTCATAACGAGATGCGAGTTTAATGATTCCCTCAGTAATTTCTCCGTTTTCTTACCCTCTTTCCGTCCTACAGTAACAGGTAAAAAACGACGAAACTACTGAGTGAACTCACAACTGGTATCGAGATATTGAGCTTGGGCTTCCTGTGCTTTGTTTTACGTACGATAAAAAATGATTCAAAATTGCCGAATTAATTTGTATAATAATCAGTTTAATCAATTTAAATGTTTGCTAATAGCTAAAACTAGCTAAAACCTTGTTAAGGTGGCTGCTTACTATTGAATGTTTGAGCCCACGAGCCTGCGCGCGCTCAAAAACCGCTGAATTCCCATTGCAACCTTCAAAAGTTTATTAAAGAACGCTACACGTTTTAAACTTCAAGAGGGCAAAACCCTAAAATTTTACAAAGGACTCTATAAAGCTTGATTACCATGCAGCGGGGTATATATTTTTCGTAGAACTTTGGTTTTCGCCTCTCAGGTTTTCCCCCCAAATTATGACTTGTGGATGTAATGAGCTTGCGTTGAAATAAATTGAATATTGCAGTGGCATTTCTAATAAAGATCTAACAGTAGCTAATATATTTGTCCACTGAATAGAATTGATTTTTGCGAAAGGAGGAAAACCGGAGAAAAACCCTCGAAGCACAGGAGAGAACCAACAAGCACTGAACTCTACTCACATACGACACAGAGAGCGGCGGAACTCGAATCCGTCCCAAACTCGAACACCCATCTCTTCTTTTTAGACTTGAAATCACGAGATTGAAATATTTAGGAAAAAAAATTATTTAAAATTTTTTGATGATGAATTTTAAAAGCAGGCAGTTACCAGGGAGTCACCTTGTTATGGCGGTAAATGATCACGCGAGCTTCTAGGACGTATGATCTCTCTCTAGCTTATTTTTTATCAACAATATATAAGGCAGTGTTTTCAATTTGCGTTAAGTCAAATATACCAAAAGAATACCAAGACTATTGGTCTCGATCCCCAAAACCCTGTCATGCTTACTGCGCATGCTCAATGAAATGAATTTGGCCGAGCATGCGCAGTAAGAATGACACTGCTCTTGTGTCGACAGCAGTTTGCAAGGGATTCTGGTAGGGTCACATACTCGTACAAGGCACCTTATTTTCATGGTCTTTTCGTGGTCTTGAAATGGGAAAATATTACGCCCAAGGTAAAGAGGTCTGTGCAGTTTTTCTATTTCAGACCACGCGTCATTCTCTTGAGAATATGATTCTTTGTTAGGTGTCTTCTCATGCACAACCGTTAAGCAAAGAAATGATACTCTAGGGAATGAAACATGGTCTGAAATGGGAAAACACTCTGCCCAAGCTAGAGAAGTCTATGCGGTTTACCCTGGACATTTTTAAACAACGTTAACAACACTTAGAGGAAAAATTTTAATAGCTAACATGATTTCAGTAACTACATAACGACACAAAACTGTTTACACAAGAGATATGAACTGATTGTAAATAATAGAAACTGATTTCAGGATACTCTAATACCTTAAACGTTGTCCACTACCTCAGGGGCAGTCGACAACGCATCCCTCGATCATGTAGCCATTGTCTATATTATCTATTGCAGCCTTAATAATAATTTTATCAACATAATGTTTGGAGGGATTTGTATAACAAATAGGGTATTTTACCTAGCTAGTTCCACTTGATAATACCATGTGCTATGGGGTTGGTTGTTACGTCTTTAATTCACCACGTCATGGCCTGGTTTGGAATATTTAGTCCCGCTTATGCTTAAATTGCATTATACTTTATTAACACTACTACCCAATGTGGTGATATTTTTTTACATGACTGATTCGTTGTCTGTCTTCCGTGCAATTTTTACCTACCTACCTACCATTCACACACACATCACTAGGAATTAGATGAGTACACAGTGCCCACATGGTTGACTCTCATTAAAAAATACATTGAACTTATTCCTATGGTTAAAGTTATATATATGTATATATTTTACATTAACATTAACAAAAAAGGACTTACAAGAAATACTAAGCAATAGATACAAAAGCAGGCCATGAGGCTAGATGTTAGTATTATCATATGGAACAAGAGATGCACAATCTGAGATTAAGAGATGCAACAAACTGTTTCTCTAGCATTCTCAAACAGGACTACAAAGGTGTAAAACTACTATTCATCATTGCCCTCCTCTCCTTCCTGTGAGTTCCAAAGCTGAAAGAAAACAAATAACGAGAAATTACTAATAGAAAAAGTAACATTCTATAATACACCCCTTGAAGCATGTCGTATGCAGCTCAATTTAGAGGGCAAAACAATAGGTTCAAATTCTCAAGAGATTGAGCCGAGTTATAAACAAGGCTAACCCTGTGCAAATGAGTCTGTGACCTTCAAAAACAGCAGTTGTCGACATTCAACCTCAGCCTCGATAGCGTGTAATTTATTCTTTAGAATTTGACTAAAGCCCGTGGAAGTTTTAAGTGTTTCAATATAATTTTTGAAAGTGCTTGTGCATCTTGGAAATGGTCTATTGTTTGATGTGTACATTCCTTAAATTACCGTGAGCTGTAGTCAACTGTAAAGAATATATTACACACTATCGTGGCTGAGGTTGAGGGACGATAACTGTGAAATGGTCTATTGCATCAAATGCGAAACTGGTGTATTCAGCACATGCATGAAGTAGCTCAAACATGAGCTGCATTTGCCATTAAAAGTCAATTTTCTAACAGTGTGTTTTCATTTATTTTGTCCTCCTGTTCCCTCAAAAATCAATTTTCATGAAACTTCAGATTATTGGTAAATATATTGTCATCATTTTGTTTGCCGAGTTTGGAGAAAATCTATTGATTGAATTATTTTTAAGGGTAGTTTTCAGGTCTATCTTGATGCTCAACTACTAGCAATCAATACATTTTCTTGAAACTTGAAAGACAAAATTATGACAAGAAGCTGAAGTTCATGGAAATTGGTATAATATTAAAAAAAAAAAAAATTGCACTAGCAATAAGCCAATTCACAGTTTAAGAATCGTTATCAGTGCGCATGCGATTTTATCCCGAATTTCTCACCTTCTTTTGTTTAAACCTTCTGCTGGTTTTAATTAAACAAAAGAAGGTGGGAAATTCGGGATAAAATTGCATGCGCACTGGTAACGATTCTTAAACTGTGAATTGGCTTATTATGTTGGAGTCACCTTACAACTCTTTGAGCTTTTGGGACATAGCGACAGTAACCAGGGACTGCAGAGCCCCCTTAAAAGTGGTGGGGCTAAGATTGGAAAATATAAGAGACTAGTATGGGAAAAAGTGGTGGGGCTGAGATTGGAAAATATAAGAGACTAGTATGGGAAAAAGTGGTGGGACTAATATTGGAAAATATAAGAGACTAGTATGGGAAAAAGTGGTGGGGCTAAGATTGGAAAATATAAGAGACTAGTATGGGAAAAAGTGATGGGGCTAAGATTGGAAAATATAAGAGACTAGTATGGGAAAACGTGGTGGGGCTAAGATTGGAAAATATAAGAGACTAGTATGGGAAAAAGTGGTGGGACTAATATTGGAAAATATAAGAGACTAGTATGGGAAAAAGTGGTGGGGCTAAGATTGGAAAATATAAGAGACTAGTATGGGAAAAAGTGGTGGGGCTAAGTTTGGAAAATATAAGAGAAAAGTATGGGAAAAAGTGGTGGGGCTAAGATTGGAAAATATTAGAGACTAGTATGGGAAAAAGTGGTGGGGCTAAGATTGGAAAATATAAGAGACTAGTATGGGAAAAAGTGATGGGGCTAAGATTGGAAAATATAAGAGAAAAGTATGGGAAAAAGTGGTGGGGCTAAGATTGGAAAATATAAGAGACTAGTATGGGAAAAAGTGGTGGGCTACTCAAAATAATGGCTAGTCATAGCATGTTCAAGATGTCTGGCATGATTTTTTTTTTTCAAATATGACCGGTCAAAATGTCCTTTCAAAACCGTATTTGACCGGTTAGGTACCAAATTTGGCCGGACATTGACCGGCCATTATTTTGAGCCCTGCTCTAGGGAATGACACATGGTCTAAGATGGGAAAACATGACTCCCAAAAGGGAAAAACAATGAGACTTACAGTCAAGTTATCTCTCAACAACTGCATAATTAATGTACTGTCCTTATAAGCATCTTCAGAAAGGCTATCAAGCTCAGCTATGGCATCATCAAATGCCTACAAACAATAAAGAAGAAAATAATTTGTAATTATTAACAAGGAAAAACACAATAAAAATCATCACCTTGGAGAAGTTTGTAATTGTGATAAAGAATGGTCCTCATTAAATTCTATTCAACTATAACATGGATTTTCATGGTCAAACCTTTCGCTCACCAGACCTTTTCTGAGTTCGATAAACAGGATGTTTTGTGGTCTAGCTTCAATACAAAGGACACCATTATATAGGCCTTTCTTAATATTTATTCATGAATTGCTTAGCTTCACTTTCATGCAGCTATGACTACCTTTATTGTTAGCATATTTTCATGCACAGGCTTTTCGATGTGAAGCTGGTTTGTTTTACCAAATAAGGCATGAAAAGGTTTGTTTGGCAGCAAAAAGCCTGTGCATGAAAGTAGGCATACATGCCAAGTCCAGGAATTAAACACAAGATCCCAGGTCAGTGAGAGGCAAGTGTATTACAACTAACCCCCCCTCCCCCTTGATTATCTGAATAATGTTCTATAACATGGGGATGTTACCTGTTTAGCCAGTTTACAGGCTTGTGACTGGTCTTCTAAGATTTCATAATAGAAAACAGAAAAGTTCAAAGCCAAACCCAGACGGATTGGATCAGTGGTCTTCATTTGTTTGTCTTTACAGAACTCCATTGCTTCAAGGTAGGCATTCTTTGAGGCATCAACAACATCTGTCAGGGAGAAATTTTTTTTTTGTTAATATTAAAAATCTATGCTCCTGGATTTACTGATGACTACCAATAAACCTTTTTCAAATTTGTAAAATGCCGACAGTCTTCCATGACTACAGATACATTTACGCATTTTTACCTCAATTTTTTGTAGAATATACATGTCCAGTGTGAAGGTCCTTGGAATTTTAAAGTGTTTGTATTGTTGTAGTTGTACATTCTTTACTTTACCATTGGTAATTGTGAGTGTTATGACATTGGAATGAGGCTAACCCTGCGTAAATGAATCTGTAGTCAATGAATACAATAGTATCGTAGGAATTTGACAAAGGTCTATTACTCTGTGTTGGGAAGTAAAATATAACAAGTGAACAAGAAGGAAACTTAAACAGTGTAAAAAAAAAAAAACGTTTGGAAAAATAACAAGATTAGAATGAAAAAAGATTATTCATTGTGGAAATGTAATAAAGGGTCATTTTTGGAGAGGAATGCAACTTTTCGACTGCAAGCTGCTACTCTTCATCATGGTGCACAGTGTAATTGATAGTACTGTACATGGAAACCTGCTCTACAGATTTATTTTGATTGACTGTAAGCTATTGCCGAGTAATCTGTTGTGACTTTCTTTCTTGATCAGAGAGTAGCAATGAAAATTGTGGTAAAAGAGATTTGATGGATTTTTAAAGAGTAATGCCAAATTTGCGTATTCCCAAAAAAATAACAAAACAAACAAATCTTACTGCAATTTTACATTTTCAGCAAAACCAGACATTCCAACAGCTTCTCATGAAATTGGTTTTTTACTGCCGTCAATCAAAACTAATTAGTCAGTACCTTTTATATTATTGAGTGGCGGCAGTAAAAAACCCATTCCACAACAAGCATTTGGAATGTCTTGGTTTGCAGAAAATGTAAAAATGCACGTCTCCACTGAAAATAGAGCGCAAATCTATGGAAAGTATTTTTATACAGCCAAAAACTTTGATGCATGTTACCAAGGCCAAATTGTTTATACATTACGCAATGAAAAAAAATATTGAAATGTGATGGCCCAATAATTGTTGTTTACAAGATAAGAAAAAAGTTGAAATCACTTATGAATTCTACATTCACTGGTTAATCGAGAAGTTAATATTTAACAATATTATTCACAGAAAGCGAGGTGATTATCGGTGAACATTTCCCGAGACATAGTCCAGGTAAATAATATTCACCGATAATCAATGAGCATGAGATGAATAATTGTTTTAGTATCATTACACAGGTGGTTACTTGAAAATATTGATTTATTTCTAATGTAGATATTCTTTGTATTTTGAAAGAGGTATATATCAACAAACGAAGCTCACTCAATCCTACATTCACCTGTACGTGGTCAATAAGAAATATTCTGAAGTTCTCAAGCAATGAGTGTGCATGATTTCCTATTATCACTTTTGTAATGATACTAAACCAAATTAGTCGATGATCCATGTATTTAAGATTGATGAACTGTGATGCCTTTGGCCATTTCTCGTTAGCATAGACTATATTGCTAGTCTACTGGAGCAATGCATTCTGGGACTGTTAACTGCGAAAATTAAGTGACCTTCAATAATTGATAAAATAAAGCAGATATAAAAGAGAGCAAAGCACTAATGCCTCCAGCAGTCATTATACTCAAGTCAAAACCAAGGAACTAATGCAAAATTTTTTTTGCGGCTTAAATTAGGTAATAAACCCATTTTGTTCAAGGAATCTGTGTATTTGGAAACAAATAAATGCTGTATTCAATGAAATCACGAAATCAAAGTGACTTCGAATGTGATTTTTTTTCTTCAAAATTGCGAAAGCAAAGTGTCACAAAATATCCATCCACGAATATTGCAAAAGTAACTTGTCATGGAATAAGTAGTCTAATTACATTTGGCACTGAAATACCTAAAAACTAATGGTTTGTCACTTCCAGATTTGGAGAGTAAGATTTTTTGTTTGATATATCTCGATATTCATATACTTCTGCAAGTGTTACTGGTAAATAAAGAGAATACTTTTAAATAATAATAATAAACAGTTCTAAGGCTACATAACTGGGTCTCAATGCCCTTACAATCAAAGCAAATAAGTATCATAAGAATCGTAGACTATATATATGCAGACTAGGTATACATAGACTAAAGATAATACGGATAGACCTAAAAAATAATAAAAACTAGACAAATTCAAATTCGTATAGAAAGCGAGATAAGCAGGCTAGGTATACACCTATTACAGTCACTCAACATCGATAACGGGAGACCCAGAAACGGCTGATCCAAGGCCAACAGGAATTGGTGGGTGTCAATAAAAAGGGAGTCCATACCATATCAATAAAACCTCATATTTTACCCACATGTATCATTTATCTATTTTACTTGAAGCTAATTCCTTAACATGATGATTGTAAAGCTTTGCAAAAAGGATTGCAAAATTCTCCCTTTGCACATGATGTCATAGCTGCCATGGTGGAAGAGTTAACAAAAGAGTTTTGAATAAATTCTTTTGTAATATTACATGGCTTTTGTTATTTCACTCCTTTGGGGATGATTGTAATCCAATAATACCTTGATATTACTACACAACCTCAAAAGGAACAAAAAGTTTCTTGGCACAACAAACCATGAACTTTCCCTCAAACTTCAATATCGTTGTTAGCTCATGTGCAAGCAGATATTGTCTATACAAGACGTCCATGATGCCAAAATTTCTATGCCAGCTAGACAGTAAATGTTTTTTTATAGTGTATAAACAGTGTTTTTTTATTTATCAAATTGTTGGGTGAAAATATTTACTGCTTTTTTCAACTATTCAAAATACTTAATGGAAATAGCTTTGCCAAGTACAATTATGTGAACGAATCCAGAAATCTTACTGTTCGAAGTGTCACAAAGTAATTAAAATGTACAAATTTGACATTAAATTTTAAGGGAGTTTTCGTTCATTTGTGTTCATTTTGACAGATCTAGGCTGGGCTTGTGTTTACAGCAATCAAATGTTGAAAACCAAAGACCAATGGAGTGAAATACTAATGCCCAGACAAATAATTTGAGTGTTATTTTTTAATGAATTGTTATAAAGTGGATCTTAGGTTTGAAATTATAAACAAGACAAAAGCTTTTTATGTATAATTGCACCTTGTTGGACTAAATTTCGTTCAAAACTCCGAAAACAGCTGTAGTTCCTTAGGTCAAATATCAGCAAATTGTAAACAGTTTCTTTTCACAAATAAACTCTGACTGTTGTACTTGGAAAAACGATATATAGAACAACAATCTTAAAGGTATTTTGGTTTAATTTTGGTGTAATTGTGGTAGTATACATTACGGTCATTATGAAAGCCCTATTCACTAGTACTTAGCAAAACAACTTTTAATGCTTTGAATTTCACCTACTGAGAAATACTTTACAACAATGAAAATAATAGACCTAAAAACGACAAAAAAATAACTAAATTTTTCTAGATCGTTATATTTACCTAAAAAAACTACCTTTCTTTGCCAATAACGCTAATCAAAGTAGACTAAATTGTAAGATATGTGTACAAAGATGTTTGAATGAGACCCTACAAGATGTGCTTTTTGACACATTGTGAACATTGCGTCGATGGTTGTACGAGTAATTCTGTGTCAATCGTCAAAAGGAAGACGTGTATTACTCAAAAAATAAATAGATATAACGAATATTTTAGACATGGTAGCGAAGATTTACTATTTTATTATAGAAAAAGGAAAAAGAAGAACGAGAAAAGAAGAATCCGCGTCTCAAATCAATTTGAAGTTGAACGACACAAAGAGGAATTGTAAATGAGATAGAAGCACACCCACCCACAATATAATCTCCAAAAATTATCCCTGTACAAAGTACAAAACCAAAGCTTACTTTTTCTGTCCTCGCCAGAAGCAACTTCAGCCAGGTACCGATGATAGTCGCCTTTCATTTTTAAGAAGAATACCTTTGAATCAGTGTCGGCAGCATTTGGGATGAGAAAGTTGTCCAACAAATCCTGCAAAGTGAAAGAAAAACAAGGGTTATAGTACCAAAAATCGTACAATAGTTAGCCTAAAGAATGCTAGAATGACGCTTGAGGATTAGAAGCTGTTAAAATATGCTTTTAGTGTTTCATTTGGAAATCTTAAAAGAGAGTGTAGCCTACCAGGGTGGGGCGATGAGACATAAAATAACCACCAAAACTCACCAGAACGTCTTTGCAAACCTCCTTCAGTTCCGCTTCTATTTTCTCTCGGTACTCTCTTGCCATTTGTTCTTTTTTCTCAGAGTTGTCTGCTTTTTGCTCTATACTTGAAATAACCCTCCACGACGAACGCCGGGCTCCGACCACGTTCTTGTAAGCCACAGAGAGCAAGTTTCGCTCTTCCTGCTCAAGTTTTGGATTAATCTCTGTTGCCTTCTTCATAGCATCGGCCATATCGTCGTATCTTTCCGTCTGTTCGGCATATTTTGCCTTCAGAACCAAGTCTTCTTTCGTTTCTCCCATGGTAGAAGTGTGTGTGGGCGCTACGAGAACGGCAAAGTAGTACAAATGCGGCGAGTATTGAACGATCCAAGATGGCCGAACGAAACGGTTCAAGGTCGATCCTGGCGCGCGCGTGCTTGAGCTCGACCTTTGCTGGGGGTGCAAACCGTGACGTCACCGCTTCATTATACATGCTAATTTATGTCAAATTATCCCCTATCCCCAAAAAACCCAACCCAAACAATACTTATCTCAACACAATACTACAATCCTTAGAATTACAATATCAAAGCTTAAATTCTGATTTAAAACATATGAAAAAATTGATGTTTTTAATAGGATAAAAGGTTGTACATTTGGCCACGTAGCCTGGCCTCTATTCAATAACACATGTATCGTGTGTCAAACCCTCTAATCCAAACAGTACTTGAAAATATTTCAAAGATTAAATTCTGAATTCAAATATATATAAAAAAATCTGTTTTAGGATAAAGGTTGCTGCACCAACGCGTGACGTCACGACCTATTATACATGCTAATTTATGTCAAATTATCCCCTATCCCCTAAAAAAATAGAAAACCTCTCTAATCCTAACACTTCTATTCCTAATGCAACACTTTAATCCTTAAGATTATCACATAAAAATTAAATTCTGAATAAAAATATATACAAAAAAAAAATTATTGAAGGTTGTACATTTGGCTAGGTAGCCTGGCCTCTATTCAGAACTCGTGGATGTATCTGCATATATCGTCAGTTGGTATAAACACGATATGGACCTCTCGATGGTAAGTTCTTTTATTCTACTGTATATATTTCCCCTGATTTCCTGAGATTAGGAATTATTTTTCAGGAAATGGCGATTAAAAGACTTAGTCTTATTTTAGCAACACTTTATTCTTAGCAAACTAGAGTTTCATCAGGTTAACACTTCCTTGTGCATGTGTCGAGTAAAAATATGCCCTGACTTGTCAAAATAAGTTTAATGACGGTAAATGTATTTCTAAACATGCCTTATAAGGATAGATTAGGAGTAAGGATGATAGTACAAAGTTATACTTATAAAGTTAATTGTATATATTAATGCAATTTCAAATTCATTATATTTTATTTATTTTTGTGTGTGCATGTGTCAAGTAATTCAAGCTTAAGTCGTTTCACTGTTCAACTTTCTATTTAGGATTTATCCTATATGAACCGCTGATTAATAATATCAGGTTTCTCTCCTGGATTTGTAGTTCCATTGAAAGTAATTTTAACAAATAGAATCCTAGCTATAGGCTAGCTAGGGGAATAGTCCCCTTCACAGTTCCCTGTGCCATCTTGAAAGGTAGCCATGCCTTTGCATTGAATTCGAAGCAAGACAAACGGTGAGTTTGCAATGATAGAGACATGTGAATAATTGTCCAAGGTCTCTATCATTGCAAGCTAGCTCACCATTCATCTCGCTTCAATGCAAAGGCATGGCTACCTTTCAAGACAGTGCAGCAAACTGCGAAGGGGACTATTGATATACTGTACCCCTTATCATAAAATAAACACACTTTATTAAGCATGCACTATACATGTTCTAGCTCAGGCCCCAAAAGTTTCTTCCTATATTTCCTGTAAAATGAATCTTCATTCAGTGGACACCAGTTTTCTGTGATCCACAGATCAGCCCTTGTTTGACCATGAAATTCATAAAAAAAACTAGCGGTTTGTGATTGATACCCCCTTCACCACCCTGATTGCTGTTGTATTGAACAAGAATACAGTGCGAGTAAGCAGCGTACAGATTATTGTAAATTCAATATTTGTTGTCCGTTTATTAAAGATTCTTTATGAATAAAGAAATTACCAAATGGGCTTGTATATATATCAGGGGCATATCAAGGGGGTTCCTAGGGGGGTTCCTAGGGTGCCCTTGACCTCCCCTCTTGGTAGAAAAGGAACGACAAATAATAAAAAGAAGTATAGCTGTAAAGAAAATGTCTAGCTGTATGCCTGTGAAAAATCTCCCCCCCCCCCTCCCCCCCATTTTTGGTTTTTGGTTTGGCATATATATTAGTGTTCGCATCCTGATTTACATGTAATAGACCTTCACTACCCTGAGCAATAGCATCTGAATCAAATTTTTTCTGAGATTCTCACTTTAAATTCACTTCTTTGCCAATTTTTGGAACTAACAACAAATCAAATCAAATCTTGTATTATTCTATTAAGTATTCTTCCTTTCTTGACCAGAAATACATCCTTGGGAACCAAGGGGTAAGATTCTGTTGCTTATTTCTCACTTTCAGAACAGAAATAATAATTTCTTTCCATTCTATTACTTTTACAGGTACTTTGATGAACTACTGGATGCAAAAGTATCAGACAAATGTAATGATAGGTACAGTTTCATGCTTGTTAACTCATAGATTACTCTTTGACACATAACATATCTGGTGACAAATGGCAAGCAAACTGGTACAGTATGTGGTTGTCCGAGGTGATTTGCTACATTCTATGAAGTGGCCAACTGGTGCTGTTATTGCTCAAGCATGCCATGCTTGTAGTGCTGTTATCTGGCAATTCAAAGATGATCCCAACACCATAGAGTACACAAAAGATATTGACCATATGCACAAAGTTGTGCTTGAGGTAAATAATCAAATGGGACAGTCAACACAGGGAGCCCAATTTAGATAAAAGTGCTAGACAAAAATATGATCCGGAAAATAGGTTATTTACTAAAAAAGGGGCTAAAACAGTGTGCTAACAGGAAAATCAAGCAAACAGATGTAGAAATATACCTATTCCAGTATTCCGAATTTTTTACATAGGATGACCATATAGGGGAATCATCATAGAAAAACAAACCAACTGATCTGAAATAATGACTTACAAATGATGTCACTGCAAAACTGAGGTGTCATGAAGCCTGCAAAAATTGACTTATGAAAGTTTATATCTCAAATTAATCTAGATTTTCAGGAGAGGTTTTTGATTCATTATTGAGTGGAAAAATAATTTGTTTCCTGAGTTTCTGGGTTACTAAGGATCATCCTTGACACCTCAGTTTTTGCAAATTTTCTCAATTTTGATTGGCTTATATTTTTCTCAAATCTGCTGGAAGGCTTCCCTGGATTCCAGAGTTTCTATTTCGCTTCCTGTGGGTTTAACAAGTGAGCGGCAAAGGCAATAATGAATGAAAAGATGTTTAAAATTATTATTTTTAAATAAAACAGATAGCTTTTCTTGAAAATTTTCCATTTAGTATGCTACACTGTGCCAATTATAGTGCAATTATTCGCATCTCAAGGGCAGCCCGATTTCGAAAGATATTTAGAAAAAACTGTTTCTTAAAAATCATGTTTATCGTTGCTATGGAAACGCTGATTAGCTTAAAAAGACCATCTTTCAAATCTTTCATCCAAGTCTTAACATTTGGTGTAAAATTCAGATTCATTGAGCTAAAGTAAGATTAGGTATAAGCGGTTTCGAAAAGGGAAGTGCGACTGAAAAATAACTCCTTGGAGCCACCTTAAGGTGCCAAAAACAGGGTTCCAACCTGCCTATTCCGCACCCCCTTGATGATATTGCATTTTCTGCAGATAGTTTGCCATTACTGTAATCTTGTTGACAACCACTATGAACAAACAAGAAGGGAAGACGTTTTCAAATTTTTAATGCTTTATCTTTAGTATAATGTCTTTCCATTTTAGACCATGTGTTATTCTTTTGAAAATAAGATTCTTTGTTTGAGATGTATCCATACACGGATTCGAAATGGTTAATAACTATTAATTCTGAGTAACTATTGTTCTGGACTGACTAGCTTCGTGTTCACGTGGAAACATAAAAACGTTTTCACATGTATGAGAGACAAGTCAGTCCAGAATAATAGTTTTCAAATTGGTCGCCATATTTCGATTTGGTGTATAGTTCATGTGTCTTCTCATGCGCAACCGTTAAACAAAAAAATAATACTCTAGGGAATGACACGTGGTCTGAAATGAGTAAACATTACACTCAAGTCAAAGAGGTCTAGATACCAGGTTCTCACTTTTTTTCAGGCAAAAGATGAAGATCAGTTGAAAAATATTTCAGTGGCACTTACAGCTGACAATATTGACCATAAGTTATGGATCGAACAGCCAGAAAACTATTCCACATGCCTTGCAACGAAGCCCTACACGAAAGACCAAATACAAAAATACTTCAAGAAATTGAAGCTTTTCAAATAAAAATTTTGGCAACCTGGCTAAAAATGATGTAACTGATGTAAAATTCGATAAAGATGACGTGCATGGTTACGGAGCGAAATTCTTGGGGTGCATGTTACGTCACTAGCCGCCATGTTGGTTGACTATGGATCCCTTGCATTTTGTTCAGGGAGGGGTGCGGGGCTCAAAGTCAGCCCAGGGGGTGTAACCCTCAGAATCAAGAGAAATACACCCTCAGCTAGTAGCCACGGCAGGACTCGAACCCGGCATCACCGGATTGCGAGACCGACACTATGACCACTCCACCATGCTGCCTCTTTTGTTGTTGTTGTTGTTGTTGTTGTTGTTGTTGTTGTTGTTGTTGTTGTTGTAATTTTTGCTGTTGCTGCTATTGTTGTTCCTGTTATTGCTGTAAATATATTTTCGTCGTTCAGTGTTGCTGCCGTTGTTATTTTTGTGGTTGCAATTGCTGGGGATGTTTTTATTTTTTCAGTCATTGCAGACACCTTTTGACCAGTTACATATCGTATTCCCGATTCAGTTTTGAAATGAACTCTATTTTCAAAGGTTTTATTTTGGTTTTGAGTCTATTCTCCATCTAAAACTCCCTCTACTCTGTTCAGTTTTTGGCTTAACTCTATCCTAAAAAGTCTCTGTATTCAGTTTTTATGCTGAAGTAAATTCTTGAACGTCTTTTCAAAAGCATCTTGAGCAATTCATACTATATAACTCTATTGAGTTGAGTGTCTTTAGCAAGCACATGCATTCAACCTAGCTACATGTACAGAACTGATACATAATCTAATCTAATCGTATATACCTATATGCGAAAAAGTTCCTCTGAGGGCCTTGGATACAGCACAATCAAAATTCCCGATGGATGACTTTTTTTGCCTCCATTTATGGTGTCATTCAGATCTACAGCGAAGGATTTTTGTGTACTCTCTCCTGAATGCAGTGTTCATTGCTCCATATATCACAGGATTGATGGCACAACTGCTCGCTACTGCGAATGGTACCAGAATATTGGCCTGCCGAGGTACGAGACAGTTGAATGTCAAACACATCTCCCTAGCTAGTTCGATGATGAAAACTGGAATCCATGTCAAACAATATCCAATCAAAACTGCGAACGTGATCCACGTGACCTTGATTTCTTGTACACTCGTGCCCAGGCTGTTTGGGTTGGAGGCAGGAGCGATGTTTCTCTTGTGTTCTCGGATTTTCTTGAAGACTTTGAAGTAGCAGTAGACGATGATGCCGGCGGGTAAGAAAACAAAAATCACATTGAGTGCATTTCCAACTATCTTAGCGAATGTGTTTCGCATGTTATAATCAATAGCACATCTTATTTGCGAGGGAACGAAGCGAGCGAGGGCAAAACTGTTTCCATTTGCTATGCTCAAAGTCACTATTGTAAAAATGACTACCCACACAGTAGTGATCATCAAAAGCGATGTAATCTTGTTGAAGACTTTCTTGTATTTCTGAGGCTTACAAACGCGAACAAACCGATTGATTGCCATTAGCACCATCATGAAGACGGAAACGAAGGACAAAGCATTTGTCAACACGCCTTGAAAGGTACATAGTTTTTGCTCAAAAGTAAAATGACTTTTAATGGACCAAATTATAGAAGGAGTTAGTCCTAGTGCTGGTAAAAGAACATCAGACGCAGCAAGCGACAGTACAAAGTAGTTAGTGATGGTACGAAGACTGGGATTACGATAGATGGAGATTACTACCAGGAGATTTCCTCCAATGGCAATCAGTCCAAAAAGGAGTAAAATACTTGTCTCTACAGCGATGGTAGCTGTACTGCGGTTCATGAACTCAAGCCATTCAGGGTTCGTTATCGTCTTATTCATCTACAAGGTATAAAAAAAAAAGAATATATTTTCGTATCGAGCCATATTTTTGGTTGATGTATGATGGCAATGCCACTGGCGTAGGGAGGAGGCGGGCACGTGTCCCCCCTCCCCCCCCCCCCCCCCCCCCCCCCATTTCCCCCAATTTTTATTGTCCCAGCAGTTCCTGGATCCTCCCTATGCCCCTGCCAAGGATGTGAAGAAAGAGGCGACAAAAGAAAAGCGCAGCCTAGTTTGGGCACTTTCAGTTGCAGGTGTAAAATTATAGTTAAAAACTCTATTGAGGAGTGGCTGTTATATCACAGCGTCGGACAATCACAACAGAGCCAGGATCCAACTAGGTGAAAGCCCAAGATCGAATTGAAACTTAGATGAGTTATAACGTCTATGGAGGGAGGAAAACCAGAGAACCAGCAGAAAAAACCTTTTAACACAAGAGAGAAACTACAAGCAACTCAATTGGTGAGAGGCGATCGACACTGAGTACTGAGTGTACACCATCAGGCTTATCAAACTTTATCGGCAAAGAAACTCAAAGAAAAAGAATCTAAAAAATTAATAGAATAAAAGGAACTACAGCCTACGTCTTACAAGCATTGCATTAAACTTTTAACTGACATAAAACTTCTGAAAAAGTATTTTCCGAAACACCTTTTTGTAACGATAGAAACAATGGTTGGTTCGGGAAAGACTTACAAATGATATTTTTTTGACTTGCTTCACTCCAATCTTACCTTATAGTATCTTTTATTTTCTTCTTTGAACTAACTTCAGCTTTTACTAGTACAAAAGGACACGTCGATCTACTTTGACGTACGTCAACTAGCTAGTTTAGTTCTTCCTGGCCCAATTGAAGTTTAACTAGCGAAGAACTGAAAACCTTGAACTGAAACGAAATAGACGACCGAACTGTAACGAGCAATCTATGATAGAAGCAAAATGAACAAAAAGCATCTGCCCTTCTTTTAATCTTGTTTTAACAATGAAACCAATTTGGTAAAGCTCTTGCTAGTTTCAATCAAATTGCGATATAATAACAATGTATATTCTCGCAATGTGAAAGCCACTATTTAAAACTTTCTATAGTTTACTTTTGTGATGCCAAACTGAAAGTAATTTCGAGTCATCCACAGCTTCTTCATTTCTAATATCGGGACTTAATTAAAAACTTCTCGTGGTCAAGAAAATTTAATTCACTTCTGGGGTCCCGTGAGTTGCATGATATCCAAATATACTAACTACTTTGTTATCGAATTTCTTGATATTATATCGAGTATTCTGTACATACAAAAACATTGAAGCAATATTTGCTCGGTGATTTCTTGTACACTCGTGCCCAGGCTGTTTGGGTTGGTGGCAGGAGCGATGTTTGTATTGTGTTCTCGGATTTTCTTGAAAGGGGCACTTGAATGAAAATTGGAAATGGATTGAAACTTGAAAGAAGTTTTTGGGTAAGACTACAGGGTTCTATCCAAGATTTTGAGGAGATAGATCACGAAATCAAGAAGATTCGCTTTTTTTCTATAGTATAGCCAACCAATTCTATGCTAGAAAGGGGGGTCACGGGCACGTGCAGGCTCCCCCTAGATATGCCCCTGTTCTATCAGTTGTTGAATTGCATTGAGTTGTGTGTTGAATTATGTGTTTATTCAAACCTCTAGCAGTTATAATAACTGAATTGCAGGTTAGGTCAGCACAAGTAATAGAAATAAACAAACAAATAAATGAATAAATAAGCATAATCAATAGGATTACATGCTGTAAAGTTTGAAAAGATTTAGATGAAAAAAATTCTTTCTTTTTGGTTTTGAGTCTCTTAACTTTCTCTATTCAGTTCAGCTTCGATCTGAACTCTATCTTAAAAAGTCTCTGTATTCACACACACTACCACTACATTCTATATTTACAACACTCAACTCACATGGTGATTTTTACGGAGGGAGGAAAACCAGAGAACCTGGAGAAAACCCTCGTGGCAAGGGAGAAAACAACACATCAAACAAATTCAACTCACATATGATCCAGCCCAAGCCATGGCTCGAACCCAGACCACAGCGGTGAGAGACAGCGGTAATAAAAGCACAACGCCACCCTTGCCACCCATGTTGTTGTTGTTGTTGTAATTTTTGCTGTTGCTGCTACTGTTGTTCCTGTTATTGCTGTAAATATGTTTTCGTCGTTCAGTGTTGCTGCCGTTGTTGTTTTTGTGGTTGCTGGGGATGTTTTTATTTTTTCAGTCATTGCAAACACCTTTTGACGAGTTACATATCTCGTATTCGCGATTCAGTTTTGAGATGAACTCTATTTTCAAAGGTTTTATTTTGGTTTTGAGTCTATTCTCCATCTCCCTCTACTCTGTTCACTTTTTGGCTGAATTCTATCCTAAAAAGTGTCTGTATTCAGTTTTTATGCTGAAGTCCATTCTTGAACGTCTTTTCAAAAGCATGTTGAACAATTCGTACTACATGTACATAATACATAATGTAATCAAATCCTATATACCTATATGCAAAAAAGTTCCTCTGAAAGCCTTTGATACAGCACAATCAAAATTCCCGATGGATGACATGTTTCTGTTTTTTTTTGTTTATTTTTTGCCTCCATTTATGATTTCATTCAGATCTACAGCGAAGGATCTTTGTGTACTCTCTCCTGAAGGCAGTGTTCATTGCTCCATATATCACAGGATTGAGTGGCAGAGCTGCTTAGTGCTACGAATGGTATGGTCAGATAAGCCTGGCGAGGTAACTGACATTCTGTATATTTGGTGATTCATTTACAGCGAAGGATCTTTGTGTACTCTCTCCTGAATGCAGTGTTCATTGCTCCATATATCACAGGATTGATGGCACAACCGCTCGCTACTGCGAATGTTAACAACATATTAGCCTGGCGAGGTACAGTGCAGTTGTAATAGCTACAATTATCGTTAAGCAACGTAATCACGAAAACTGGAATCCATGTTAAACCAAACCCAATCAAAACTGCGAACATGATCCACGTGATCTTGATTTCTTGTACACTCGTGCCCAGGCTGTTTGGGTTGGAGGCAGGAGCGATGTTTTTCTTGTGTTCTCGGATTTTCTTGAAGACTTTGAAGTAGCAGTAGACGATGATGCTGATGCCCAAGAAAAAAGAAATCACATTTAGTGCATTTCCAACTATCTTAGGGAATGTGTTTTGCATGTTATAAACAATAGCACATCTTATTTGCGAGGGAACGAAGCGAGCGAGGGAAAAACTGTCTCCATTTGCTATGCTCAAAGTCGCTATTGTAAAAATGACTACCCACACAGAAATGATCATCAAAAGAGATGTGATCTTGTTGAAGACTTTCTTGTATTTCTGAGGCTTACAAACGCGAACAAACCGATTGATTGCCATTAGCACTATCATGAAGACGGAAACGAAGGACAAAGCATTTGTCAACACGCCTTGAAAGGTACATAGTTTTTGATCAAAAGTAAAACGACTTTTAATGGACCAAATTAGACAAGGAGGTAGTCCTAGTGCTGGTAAAAGAACATCAGACGCAGCAAGCGACAGTACAAAATAGTTAGTGGTGGTACGAAGACTGGGATTACGATAGATGGAGACTACTACCAGGAGATTTCCTCCAATGGCAATCAGTCCAATAAGGAGTAAAATACTTGTCTCTACAGTGATGGTAGCTGTACTGCGGTTCATGAACTCAAGCCATTCAGGGTTCGTTATCGTCTTATTCATCTACAAGGTATCAAAAGAAAAGAATAGATTTTCGTATATGAAAGCTGGCAATTTTGTTTCCATATATCGCCGCATTTTGAACGTTGCAACAGCTTTATCCGTCTGTCCATCCATCCCTTCACCAATTATCAAAATTTTGTAAAGATCAGTGACGTAGCAAAAGGAACAAGCACTCCTCTAAAATTTTCGGATCGAGCCATTTTTTTGGTTGATGTGTGATGGCAATGCCACTGGCGTAGAAAGGAGGTGGACACGTGTTCCCCAAAACTTTCCGTTTTTATTCCCCCTGCCCCCCAGCTGCTCGACCCTCGCTACGCCCCTGCCAAGGATGTGAAGAATGAAAGGACAAAAGGAAAGCGCAGCCTAGTTTAGGGCACTTTTAGTGGCAGGTGTCAGATTATAGTTAAAAACTCTATTGGCCTGTGGGCGGATATATCACAGCGTTAGACAATCACAACATAGCCAGATCCAACTAGGTAAAAGTCCAAGATCAAATTGAAATTTAATTTAGATGAGTTAACTTTTAGTGAGGGAGGAATACCAGAGAACTTGCAGAAAAATCCTCTAAACACAGGAGAGAAACTACAAGCAACTCAACTGGGTCGCAATTGGTGAGAGGCGATCGACGCATGAGCAGAGTACTGAGGGTACACCATCAGGCTTATCAAACTTTACCGGCCATGGCAAAGAAACTCAAAGAAAAAGAATTTAAAAAATTAATACAATAAAGGGAACTACAGCCTACGTCTTAGAAGCATTGTATTAAAGAAAAATTCTGAAAAGGTATTATCAGAAACACCTTTTTGTAACGATAGAAACAATGGTTGGTTCGGGAAAGACTTACAAATCGTATATATTTTTTGACTTGCTTCACTCCAATCTTACCTTGACGTATCTCTAATTTTCTTCTCTTGAACTAACTTCAGCTTTTACTAGAACAAAAGGACACGTCGATGTACTTTGACGTACGTCAACTAGCTAGTTTAGTTCTTCCTAGTCCAATTTAAGTTTGCCTAGCGAAGAAAAACCTTGAACTGAAACGAAATAGACGACCGAACTCTAACGAGCAATACAGAGGCAAAATAAACAAAAACCATCTGCCCTTCTTTCAATCTTGTTTTAACAATGAAACCAATTTGGTAAAGCTCTTGCTAGTTTGATTCAAATTGCGATATGATAAAAATGTGTATTCTCGCAATGTGAAAGCCACTATTTAAAACTTTCTATAGTTTACTTTTGTGACCCCGAAAAGTAATTTCGAGTCATCCACAGCTTCTTCATTTCTAAGTATTGGGATCTTATTAAAAACTTCTCGTGGTCAAGATATTTCTTATTGTTCGCTCCTGTGGCCCCGAGAGTTGCATACCATACCATGCCAGTCACACTAACTACTTTGATATTGAATTTCTTAATATTATATCGAGTATTCTGTACATACAAAAACCATGGAGCGATATTTGGGCGGTATATAATAATTTCTTGTACACTCGTGCCCAGGCTGTTAGGGTTGACGGCATGAGCTGTTCAGTTTTTGGCTTAACTCTATCCTAAAAAGTCTGTGTATTCAGTTTTTATGCTGAAGTCCATTCTTGAACGTCTTTTCAAAAGCATGTTGAACAATTCGTACTACATGTATATACCTCTATTGATTCGAGTGTCGTTAGCAAGCGCATGCATTCTCCCTAACTACATGTACATAATACATAATGTAATCAAATCCTATATACCTATATACCTATATGCAAAAAACTTCCTCTTAAAGCCTTGGATACAGTCCAATCAAAATTCCCGATGGATGACTTTTTTTTACCTCCATTTATGGTGTCATTCAGATCTATAGCGAAGGATCTTTGTGTACTCTCTCCTGAATACAGTGTTCATTGCTCCATACATCACAGGATTGATGGCAGAGCTGCTTTGTGCTACGAATGGTATTATCAGGTAAGTCTTGCGAGGTAACTGACATTCTGTATATTTGGTGATTCATTTACAGCGAAGGATCTTTGTGTACTCTCTCCTGAATGCAGTGTTCATTGCTCCATATATCACAGGATTGATGGCACAGCTGCTTTGTGCTACGAATGGTATTATCAGGTAAGTCTTGCGAGGTAACTGACATTCTGTATATTTGGTGATTCATTTACAGCGAAGGATCTTTGTGTACTCTCTCCTGAATGCACTGTTCATTGCTCCATATATCACAGGATTGATGGCACAACCGCTCCCTACTGCGAATGTTAACAACATATTAGCCTGGCGAGGTACAGTGCAGTTGTAATAGCTACAATTATCTTTAAACAACGTAATCACGAAAACTGGAATCCATGTCAAACCAAATCCAATCAAAACTGCGAACATGATCCACGTGATCTTGATTTCTTGTACACTCGTGCCCAGGCTGTTTGGGTTGGAGGCAGGAGCGATGTTTCTCTTGTGTTCTCGGATTTTCTTGAAAACTTTGAAGTAGCAGTAGACAATGATGCCGACGGGCAAGAAAAAAGAAAGCACATTGAGTGCATTTCCAAATATCTTAGGGAATGTTTTTCGCATATCATAAACAATAGCACATCTTAATTGCGAGGGAACGAAGCGAGCGAGGGAAAAACTGTCTCCATTTGCTATGCTCAAAGTCGCTAGTGTAAAAATGACTACCCACACAGAAATGATCATCAAAAGCGATGTGATCTTGTTGAAGACTTTCTTGTATTTCTGAGGCTTACAAACGCGAACAAACCGATTGATTGCCATTAGCACCATCATGAAGACGGAAACGAAGCACAAAGCACTTGTCAAAACGGCTTGAAAGGTACATAGTTTTTGATCAAAAGTAAAACGACTTTTAATGGACCAAATTAGACAAGGAGGTAGTCCTAGTGCTGGTAAAAGAACATCAGACGCAGCAAGCGACAGTACAAAATAGTTAGTGGTGGTACGAAGACTGGGATTACGATAGATGGAGATTACTACCAGGAGATTTCCTCCAATGTCAATCAGTCCAAAAAGGAGTAAAATACTTGTCTCTAAAGCGATGGTAGCTGTACTGCGGTTCATGAACTCAAGCCATTCAGGGTTCGTTATCGTCTTATTCATCTACAAGGTATCAAAAGAAAAGAATAGATTTTTGTATGTGGAAGCTGGCAATTTTGTTTCTATATATCGTCGCATTTTGAACGTTGCACCTTAATCTGCATGCATTAAAAAGAGCTTTATCCGTCTGTCCATCCATCCCTTCACCCATCATCAAAATGTTACAAGGATCAGTGGCGTAGCAAGGGGGCAAGTACTTGTCTAAAATTTTCGGATCGAGCCTTTTTTTTAGTTGATGTGTGATGGCAATGCCACTGTCGTAGGGAGGAGGTGGGCACGTGTCCCCCCCTAATTTTCCGTTTTTATTCTAGGTGCCCCCCCTTAGCTCCTGAATCCTCGCTACGCCCCCGCCAAGGATGTGAACAAAGAAGGGACAAAAGAAAAGCGTATCCTAGTTTGGGCAAATTTAGTGGCAGGTGCAAGATTATAGTCAAAAGATTATATCACAGCGTCGGACAATCACAACAGAGGCAGGATCCAACTAGGCGAAAGCCCAAGATCAAATTGAAATTTAGATGAGTTAACTTTTAGGGAGGGAGAAATACCAGAGAACCCGGAGACAAACCCTCTAAACACAGGAGAAAAACTACAAGCAACTCAACTGGATCGCAATTGGTGAGAGGCGACGCATGAGCAACGTACAGAGTGTACACCATCAGGCTTATCAAACTTTATCGGGCAAAGAAACTCAGAGAAAAAGAATTTAAAAAATTAATAGAATAAAGGGAACTACAGCCTACGTCTTAGAAGCATTGCATTCAAGATAAAAATTCTGAAAAGGTATTTTCAGAAACACCTTAATTTTGTAACGATAGAAACAATGGTTGGTTGCTTCGGGAAAGTTACAAATGGTTTTTTTTTACTTGCTTCACTCCAATCTTACCTTATCGTATCGCTAATTTTCTTGTTTTGAAGTAACCTCAGCTTTTACTAGTACAAAAGGACACCTCGATGTACTTTGACATACGTAAACTTGCTAGTTTAGTTCTTCCTGGCCCAATTGAAGTTTAACTAGCGAAGAAAAACTTTGAACTAAGACGAAATAGACGACCGAACTCTAACGAGCAATAGAAGCAAAATGAACAAAAAGCATCTGCCCTTCTTTTAATCTTGATTTAACAATGAAACCAATTTGGTAAAGCTCTTGCTAGTTTGATTCTAATTGCGATATAATAACAATGTGTATTCTCGCAATGTGAAAGCCACTATTTAAAACTTTCTATAGTTTACTTTTGTGACCCCAAAAAGTAATTTCGAGTCATCCACAGCTTCTTCATTTCTAATATTGGGATCTTATTAAAAACTTCTCGTGGTCAAGATATTTCTTATTGTTCTCTCCTGTGGTCCCGAGAGTTGCATGCCATACCATGCCAGATACACTAACTGCTTTGATATTGAATTTCTTACTATTATATCGAGTATTCTGTACATACAAAAACCATGGAGCGATATTTGGGAGGTATATAGTGATTTGGAAAAACGTTGTCGCTGACTGGCTCAGGGACTACGCGACTGGAACGAAACGGAGCATGGGTAGAAATCGCTGAAGCGCTTAATTATTCGCTCAGAAGTAGTTTTTTTTTTTTTACTTAATAATTACTTTTCTTATCAAAACTCATGGTTTTTACTCTGCAATATTCCATCGAATGCAGAGACCAAACTCAAACAAATCTAGTGTGCTCGAAAACGGGGGCGGCTTTTTTTGGCAGCAGGGAAATTATGGGGGTAATCTTATACGCACTAAAACAGCAAGCTGCATGATATGATTACCCCTGATAATTTCGATTTCCTCCAAAGGCAATCAAGAAACTTTGAATTAGCTAGCAGTAGACAATTGTATTGATGCTGATGGGCATTTTGGCCACAGCCTAATTTTGTATATAAACATTCAAACGGGATGAAAAAGAAGAAGAAGAAAAAGAAGTGTCCCGCCCCGGTTATAGTAGTCGCACTATAATATTTTATGCACAAACAAAAACATCGAATCGATATTTGCTCGGTGATTTCTTGTACCGTTGTGCCCAGGCTGTTTGGGTTGGAGGCAGGAGCGATACATAAGTTTTTAACATAAGTTTATTTTTCAATCACATTTTATTGGTCTTTCATAATGTACAAATAAAGAAGTGGTTTCGTAAGACTACAGGGTTCTATCCAAGATTTTGAGGAGAAGGATCACAAAATCAAGAAGATGCACCTTTTGCTATAGTAACCAACTAATTCTAAGCTAGAAAATAAAGGGGGTCACGGGCCCTAGGATCCCCCTATAGATATGCCTCTGTACTATTAGTTGTTGTTGCTGCCACTGTTACTGCATCGCATATGCTGTTGTTGCTGCTGCTGGGCTACATGAGGGTGCCACAACTACAAAATGTTTTGGCCAATCGTCACTTAACTACTTATTAATTTTACGATTCAAGCGCTAGTTATAATATTAATCCACAATAACAGAAATGTCAGTTAACTGTTAACTTTCATTTGTCAGTTCACTACTAAATTTTAGGCTAATTGTCAGTTAACTGTCAACCCCATGACACCCTCTTACATATATGGTAAGCTTTTTTGTTTTTGAGTATATTCTCCGGTTAAAACTCTCTTAACTATCTATTCAGTTCAACTTCGATCTCACTCTATCCTAAAAGGTCTCTGTATTTAGTTTTTCTGCTGAAGCCGATTCTTGAAAGTCTTTTCAAAGCATGCTGAGCAAAACGTTTCTCTTGCGGATTTTCTTGAAGACTTTCAAGTAGCATTTACTGTTCTTGTTGATGTTGTTCTTGTTGCTGCTCTTGTTGTTGTTGCTGGTTTTTTTTCCGGCTCATGTGTTCTTGTTGATAATGTTCGTGTTGCTACTGTTCGTGTTGCTACTGTTCTTGTTGTTGCTGTTCGTGTTGCTACTGTTCGTGTTGCTACTCTTCTTGTTGTTGCTGTTCGTGTTGCTACTGTTCTTGTTGTTGCTGTTCTTGTTGCTACTGTTCTTGTTGCTCTTGTTCTTGTTGCTAATGTTCTTGTTGTTGCTGTTCTTGTTGCTACTCTTCTTGTTGTTGCTGTTCTTGTCGCTACTCTTCTTGTTGTTGCTGTTCGTGTTGCTACTGTTCTTGTTGTTGCTGTTCTTGTTGCTACTCTTCTTTTTGTTGCTGTTCGTGTTGCTACTGTTCTTGTTGTTGCTGTTCTTGTTGCTACTCTTCTTGTTGTTACTGTTCGTGTTGTTGCTGTTCTTGTTGCTACTGTTCTTGTTGTTGCTGTTCGTGTTGCTACTGTTCGTGTTGCTACTGTTCTTGTTGTTGCTGTTCTTGTTGTTGCTGTTCTTGTTGTTACTGTTCTTGTTATTGCTGTTCTTGTTGCTACTGTTCTTGTTGTTGCTGTTCGTGTTGCTACTGTTCTTGTTGTTGCTGTTCTTGTTGCTACTCTTCTTGTTGTTACTGTTCTTGTTGTTGCTGTTCTTGTTGCTACTGTTCTTGTTGTTGCTGTTCGTGTTGCTACTGTTCTTGTTGTTGCTGTTCGTGTTGCTACTGTTCTTGTTGTTGCTGTTCTTGTTGTTGCTGTTCTTGTTGCTACTGTTCTTGTTGCTACTGTTCTTGTTGTTGCTGTTCGTGTTGCTACTGTTCTTGTTGTTGCTGTTCTTGTTGTTGCTGTTCCTGTTGTTGCTGTTCGTGTTGCTACTGTTCTTGTTGTTGCTGTTCTTGTTGCTACTGTTCTTGTTGTTGCTGTTCTTGTTGCTACTCTTCTTGTTGTTACTGTTCTTGTTGTTGCTGTTCTTGTTGCTACTGTTCTTGTTGTTGCTGTTCGTGTTGCTACTGTTCTTGTTGTTGCTGTTCTTGTTGCTACTGTTCTTGTTGTTGCTGTTCGTGTTGCTACTGTTCTTGTTGTTGCTGTTCGTGTTGCTTCTCTTCTTGTTGTTGCTGTTCGTGTTGCTACTGTTCTTGTTGTTGCTGTTCTTGTTGCTACTCTTCTTGTTGTTGCTGTTCTTGTTGTCGATGTCCTTGTTGTTGTTGCTGCATGTTGCTTTCGTCGTTAATTCAGTGTTGCTGCCGTTGTAGTTTTTGCTGCTGGGGATTTTTACATATTTTACATATATAGAGTTACATGTTTTTTAGATACAGTTTTGAGCTGAACTCTATTCTCAAGGTTCTTTTTTTGGTTTTGTTGTAGCTCTGTTGTGGTTGTTCTACGCTGTGACACAACAGCAGAAGCCTAACACAGTTTACGTTAAATTTTTATGAATAGAATTTTCATGTTTCTATATCAGTTTGAATATTTTCTTGTATTCCTGTCTAAAGGCCGGGTTCATTAGCCCATATATCACGGGATTGATAGCACAACTACTTGATGCAGAAAAGATCGTAATCATGCGAACCTGACGAGGAAATTTCACTAATATGAAGTTATTTATCAATGGGAGAAGAAGAGCAGGAATCCAGGTTAGTAAATATCCAATCAAAACTGCGAACATGATCCACGTGATCTTGATTTCTTGTACACTTGTGCCCAGGCTGTTTGGGTTTGAGGCAGGAGCGATGTTTTTCTTGTGTTCTCGGATTTTCTTGAAAACTTTAAAGTAGCAGTAGACGATGGTGGCGAATGGTATGACGAAGGCTAGAGAAAGGAGGGCATTTGTTATAATCGTTGATGTCACATCTCGTGATTGATAAAAGTACCCACAAATCATCTGGGATGGGAAAAACTTGGCACTAACCAGTTCAAGCCCGCCTTTTAGATACAATGCAGATAAAGTAAAACTTACAATCCAGATAGCAGCGATCATAACCAAAGCCTTAGTCTTGCTGAACACTTTTTTGTATTTGTGAGGTTTACAGACGCGCACAAATCGATTGACGGCCATGAAAAGAAGATTGCTAACAGAGACCCATGACAGACTGATGTTCAGTATAGCTTGGAATTCACATGTTTCTTGTGTGGAAATAGAACGGCTTTGTATCGAGGAAGAGAGAGTGAGAGGCAAACTTAGGGTTGGAAACAGAATGTCTGTCATCGCGAGCGAGAGTACGAAGTAGTTAGTGATGGTGCGAAGACTGGGATTACGATAGATGGAGATTACTACCAGAAGATTTCCTCCGATGGCAATCAGTCCAATAAGGAGTAAAATACTTGTCTCTACAGCGATGGTAGCTGGACTGCGGTTCATGAACTCGAGCCATTGAAGTTTCAGTATCCAAGTTTTGTTCATCTAAAATAACAAAACAAAAAAACAAAAAAAAATTGAATATAGCAGCTGGAAATTTTGTTTCTATCGCATGTTGCACGTTACAACCTCAATCTGCATGTGTATTCAAAAAGGCCGTCCATCCATCCATCCATCCATCGCTGCGCTCACTCGTGAGAGATCATTTCAACACTCGAAGATAAAATTCGTATCTACGCGCTCCCTTTGTTTTTAATATCCTCTATTCATTCCTCCATTCCTCCATTCCTCCATTCCTCCATTCCTCCATTCCTCCATTCCTCCATTCCTCCATTCCCCCATTCCTCCATTCCTCCATTCCTCCATTCCTCCGTTCATCCATGATTCTTTAAGCCTAAAGAATCAAGAAGCGTACTGGATCGAACTTCGTAACTAGCTTTCATGATGACCCTAGCCGCACGATTTTGCAGCTTTTGTAGTTTGTCGCATAATTGGCCACATAACCCATCCCATACAGTACTACAATAATCAAAATGAGGGCGAATTAGAGCATTGTAGATCTGTATAGCAGTAGAGTGAGGGATAAAAGGTCTGGGTCTTTTTAGAGCCCCAATAGTTGAGGATACTTTCTTCAATAGCTCTTGAACGTGAGCATTAGTGAGAGACGACGCATTAGCAGCACAAACCACCCGTGCTTATCAAACCTTATAGCAGAGAAACTCAAAAGAAAAGAATAAAATAAGATAAAACTTCTGAAGGGGTAATTTTAGAAACCTTTTTGTAGCGATAGAAACAAAGTTGGTTGCATTTTGGTTGGTTCGGGAAAGACTTCCAAATGGTATTTTTTTTCCATTTTGACGTGCTTCACTCCAATCTTACCTTAAAGTATCACTTTTACTTCTTTTGAACTTCAGCTTTTACTAGAAGAAAAGGACACCTCGATGTACTTTGACGTACGTAAACTAGATAGTTTAGTTCTTCCGGTCCAATTGAAGTTTAACTAGCGAAGAAAAACCTTGAACTGAAACGAAATACACGACGGAACTTTAACGAGCATTAGAAGCAAAATGAAATAAAAGCATCTGCCCTTCTTTTTATTTTGCTTTAACAATGAAACCAAATTGGTAACGTTCTTGCTAATTTGATTCAAATTTCTATATAATAGCAATGTAATATCTGAACTCATCGGTTATTCTTGCAATGTGAAAGACACTTTCTATAGTTTACTTTTGTGATGCCAAAAAGTAATTTCGAGTCATCCACAGCTTCTTCATTTCTAATATTGGGATTTAATTAAAAACTTCCCATGGCCAAGATATTTCTCATTGTTCGCTCCTGTGGTACCGCGAGTGTTATGATATACCAGTTACACTAACTGCTTTGTTATTGAATCTTTAGATATCATATCGAGTACAATATACCCATCTTATTATATGATTATCAATGAAATACCTATATTTCTATATTTCGAAAATTTGATATTTTCACATGTAAAAATAATTAACATGTTATTTTCACATGTGAAAATATCATCACTATGGTTACCTACTTCTTATAGCAGAAAAAAGCTCGAAAAAGCTTTCTTTTCTTTTTCATTGATAATCATATAATAAACAGAATATTACATGGGCGCTTGGAGATACGAATTTTATCTTTTCGTGTTGAAAATCTCTCACTCGTTCGCTGCACTCACTCGTGAGTGATCATTTCAACACTCGAAGATAAAATTCGTATCTCCGCGCGCCCATGTATTCTAATATCCTCTATTCATCCATCCATTCATCCATCCATCCATCCATCCATCCATCCAACCATCCATCCATCCATCCATCCATCCATCCATCCATCCATCCATCCATCCATCCATCCATCCATCCATCCATCCATCCATCCATCCAACCATCCATCCATCCATCCATCCATCCATCCATCCATCCATCCATCCATCCATCCATCCATCCATCCATCCATCCATGGATAAGATAAAAGGAACGCCAGTCTAAGTCTTAGAAGCATTGCAAGATATAACTGCTGAAAACCTATGATGTACCATTCTGTAACTATAGAAACGAAATATATACGCTGGTTGTGTTATTATTCAAAAAGCATATTTTTCTGCTTCGTTCTGGTTATACTTCTTAACGAGAAATTTGTTTCTATTTTGACGTGCTTCACTCCAATCTTACCTTATAGTATCGCTTATTTTTAAATCTTTTGAACTAACTTCAGCTTTTGCTTGTCACGTCCACTCAGTTGATGTAAACTCGCTAGTTTGGCTTTCCTCTTGAAGGTTTAACCCTTGAAATGAACTCGAAAATAGACCGAACACTAACGGACAATATATAGAAATAAAATGAGCAGAAAAAACATCTGTCCTTCTTTCAATCTTGCTTTAACAATAATGAAACCAATTTGGTAAAGTTGGTTGCTAATTTGATAAGAGTTACGATATAATAACAATGTAATATCGGAACTCATCAGTGGCGGATCCAAAAGGATTTCAAGGGGGGGGGGGGGGGGATGACTGATACCTAGCAATGCATTACATAGTGTATTTTTGGTCTTATGTTATCCTTTATTCTTATTATATTCGACTACAAGGGGGGGGGGGGTGACTAGTCACCTAATTCTCCCCCCTGGATCCGCCCTTGCTCATTGGTCGCCAAAAAAAGTAATTTCGAGTCATCCACAGCTTCTTCATTTCTAATATTGTGGCCAAGTTAATTCCTATCTTAATTTTCGCTTGTGGACTCCCACGAGTTCCACGCCATATCAGGTTTATTTAAGGACGTTAGCGGGCAATTGAAGATCTAATGTGAATTTTGTGAAAGTTGGCACACAATTAATTCAACATATTAGAGTTCCATAAACGAATTAAACAATAGCGTCACCTTTTTAATTTCTGAGCAACCCGAGCAAAATCAACGACTGATCGCGAATAAAACTGTCGCGGTTTATCATGATAGTTTTCCGCACCGCTAATGTAAACATTCAAACGGGATGAAAAAGAAGAAAAATGAAAAAGAAGAAGAAGTGGACGGGAATTCCAATAAATCCAGGCGAAATTAACTCACTCTGAAAACAGGGTTCCAATTACTTGTCTTGGTGTAAAATGTGCTTTGACGTGAACAAAAGAAAATAATGATGGGAGTTTATCTTTTTTTGGAAAAAGTAACTGTCATTCATTTTCATATAACGTCAATTTTTTTGATTTTGGTATGTATTGTAAATTTTATAGTATAGTAGATCTATAGTAGTTTTTTTTAATGTCTTTACCGGTGAAATAGAGCATAGGTTTTTGGAGTGAATTAGGCAATGAGAGCGCGCGTACTATCTAAGCTATATTATAAAATTATTATATCGAGTATTTTGCATATACAAAAACATGGAAGCGATATTTGCTCGGTGATTTCTTGTACCGTTGTGCCCAGGCTGTTTGGGTTGGAGGCAGGAGCGATACATAAGTTTTCAACATCAGTTTATTTTTCAATCGCATTTTATTGGTCTTTAATAATGTACACTAAATAAAGAAGTTTTTGGGTAAGACTACAGGGTTCTATCCAAGATTTTGAGGAGAAGGATCACAAAATCAGGAAGATGCACCTTTTGCTATACTAACCAACTAATTCTAAGCTAGAAATTAAAAGGGGTCACGGGCACCCTAGGATCCCCCTATAGATATGCCTCTGTACTATTAGTTGTTGTTGCTGCCACTGTTACTACATATGCTGTATGTTTAGGCCAATTGTCACTTAACTACTTATTAATTTTACGATTCAAGGGCTAGCCATAATATTTAATCACAATAACAGAAATGTCAGTTAACTGTTAACTTTCACATGTCAGTTAACTACTAAATTTTAGGCTAATTGTCAGTTAACTGTCAACCCCATGACACCCTCTTACATATATGGTAAGCTTTTTTTTGTTTTTGAGTATATTCTCCGGTTAAAACTCTCTTAACTATCTATTCAGTTCAACTTCTATGAACTGGATGTCTAGGCTATAGGTGTATTTCCACCTGTTAGACAATCCACAACTCTTTAAAGTTGAAAGCGTAATAAATAAATAAATAAATAAACTTCGATCTCACTCTATCCTAAAAGGTCTCTGTATTCAGTTTTTCTGCTGAAGCCGATTCTTGAAAGTCTTTTCAAAGCATGCTGAGCAAAACGTTTCTCTTGTGTTCGCGGATTTTCTTGAAGACTTTCAAGTAGCATTTACTGTTCTTGTTGATGTTGTTCTTGTTGCTGCTCTTGTTGTTGTTGCTGGTTTTTTTCCCGGCTGTTCTTGTTGATACTGTTCGTGTTGTTACTGTTCTTGTTGTTGCTGTTCTTGTTGCTACTGTTCTTGTTGTTGCTGTTCTTGTTGTCGATGTCCTTGTTGTTGTTGCTGCATGTTGTTTTCGTCGTTAATTCAGTGTTGCTGCCGTTGTAGTTTTTGCTGCTGGGGATTTTTACATATTTTACATATATAGAGTTACATGTTTTTTAGATACAGTTTTGAGCTGAACTCTATTCTCAAAGGTTCTTTTTGGGGTTTTGTTGTAGCTCTGTTGTGGTTGTTCTACGCTGTGACACAACAACAGAAGCCTAACACAGTTTACGTTAAATTTTCATGAATAGAATTTTCATGTTTCTACATCAGTTTGAATATTTTCTTGTATTCCTGTCTAAAGGCCGGGTTCATAAGCCCATATATCACGGGGTTGATAGCACAACTACTTGATGCACAAAAGATCGTAATCATGAGAACCTGACGAGGAACTTTCACCAATATTAAGTTATTTATCAATGGGAGAAGAAGAGCAGGAATGCAGGTTAGTAAATATCCAATCAAAACTGCGAACATGATCCACGTGACCTTGATTTCTTGTACACTCGTGCCCAGGCTGTTTGGGTTGGAGGCAGGAGCGATGTTTCTCTTGTGTTCTCGGATTTTCTTGAAGACTTTAAAGTAGCAGTAGGCGATGATGGCGAATGGTATGACGAGGGCTAGAGAAAGGAAGGCATTTGTTGTAATCGTTGATATCACATCTCGTGATTGATAAAAGTACGCACAACTAATCTGGGATGGGAAAAACTTGGCACTATTCAGCTGACGTCCGCCTATTCGATACAATACTGATAAACTAAAGCCTTCAATCCAGATAGCAGCGATCATAACCAAAGCCTTAGTCTTGCTGAACACTTTTTTGTATTTGTGAGGTTTACAGACGCGCACAAATCGATTGACGGCCATGAAAAGAAGATTACTAACACAGACCATTATCAGACTTGTGTTCAACAGGGCTTGGAACTCACATGTTTCTTGTGTGGAAAAAGAACGGCTTTGTATCGACGAAGAGAGAGTGAAAGGCAAACTTAGGGTTGGATACAGAATGTCTGCAATCGCGAGCGAGAGTACGAAATAGTTAGTGATGGTACGAAGACTAGGATTACGATAGATAGAGATTACTATCAGAAGATTTCCTCCAATGGCAATCAGTCCAATAAGGAGTAAAATACTTGTCTCTACAGCGATGGTAGCTGGACTGCGGTTCATGAACTCGACCATTAGAAGTTTCAGTATCCAAGTTTTGTTCATCTAAAATAACAAAAGATTTTGAATACAGTATGTTGCCCAGTTTCGTGACACTTCATGTTGTGAATACTGTATCTTCTCTAGGAAAAAAGATAATTCTATAAAATTTTGTCACATAAAGGCTAATTTATCAGGTAACATTATGATGTAGATATTTTCTTCGAATCTTTTAATTTGATAAAATAAAAGGAATATTTCGACGGCCACTTAAGTGCCCAGTTTCGTGACAGCTGGGCCAGTTTCGTGACACGTAAAAATGCATTGTTTTCAAAGTAATTCACAACAAAATTCAATAAAACAAATCAAAAACATATTTTCTTACCTTTAACTTTATTTTGTTGTAAAATTTGAAGTACTAATCTTAAGTTATTTCTTTGACAATAAGCAACTTTAATGCATGCCTAGTTTTCGAGCGCAGGGCATTCACTTCGCAGTGAAAATCAAAGATTTTCGTCCAGACAACTCCACTCACCTGACAAAAATGAGTTCTCCTTGACAAACACGTTCTTTAAAAAGATCGCCAAAACATGCATTCCGAAGTTGAATGTTCGGCTTTCTTTCGATTCTCTTCGTTTTCCGAAATATTAAATAGCCGTCGCTAAAAACGAGCTTAATTTGTAAGTGTCACGAAACTGGTACTGTCACGAAACTGGGCAACATACTGTATAACAGCTGGCAATTACATGTTGCACGTTACAACCTCAATCTGCATATGAATTTAAAAAATACCATCCATCCATCCATCTCATCCGTCCGTCCATCCATTCATCACCAATTGCAAGGAAGAAAGTTACAAAGAAGGGACAAAATGAAAGCGCACCCAGGTTTGGGCACAGCGTCGGACAATCATTATTCCCGGCCTAGGCTTAGGTGAAAGCCCTAGATCGAATTGAAATTTAGAAGTTATATTTTAGAGAGGGAGGAAAACCAGAGAACCCGAAGAAAAACCCTCTAAACACAGGAGAGAACCTACAAGCAATTCTACTCCCGTCGCATTGGTGAGAGACGACGCATTACAGCAGCATACACCACCCGTGCTTATCAAACTTTATAGCAGAGAAACTCAAAAGAAAAGAATAAAATAAGATAAAACTTCTGAAGGGGTATTTTTAGAAACCTTTTTGTAGCGATAGAAATAAAGTTTGGTTGCATTTTGGTTGGTTCGGGAAAGACTTCCAAATGGTATTTTTTTTTTTCCATTTTGACGTGCTTCACTCCAATCTTACCTTATAGTATCACTTTTACTTCTTTTGAACTTCAGTTTTTACTAGAAGAAAAGGACACCTCGATGTACTTTGACGTACGTAAACTAGATAGTTTAGTTCTTCCTGGTCCAATTGAAGTTTAACTAGCGAATAAAAACCTTGAACTGAAACTAAATACACGACCGAACTCTAACTAGCAATAGAAGCAAAATGAACAAAAACCATCTGCCCTTCTTTTTATTTTGCTTTAACAATGAAACCAAATTGGTAACGTTCTTGCTAATTTGATTCAAATTTCTATATAATAGCAATGTAATATCTGAACTCATCAGTTATTCTCGCAATGTGAAAAACACTTTCTATAGTTTACTTTTGTGATGCCAAAAAGTAATTTCGAGTCATCCACAGCTTCTTCATTTCTGATATTGGGATTTTAATTAAAAACTTTTCATGGCCAAGATATTTCTCATTGTTCGCTCATGGGGTCCCGAGAGTTGCATGCCTAACCAGTTACACTAACTGCTTTGTTATTGAATCTTTAGATATCATAGCGAGTACAACATACCCATCTTATTATGTGATTATCAATGAAATACCTATATCATATATATCCATCCATCCATCCATCCATCCATCCATCCATCCATCCATCCATCCATCCATCCATCCATCCATCCATCCATCCATCCATCCATCCATCCGTCCGTCCGTCCGTCCGTCCGTCCGTCCGTCCGTCCGTCCGTCCGTCCGTCCGTCCGTCCGTCCGTCCGTCCGTCCGTCCGTCCGTCCGTCCGTCCGTCCGTCCGTCCGTCCGTCCGTCCGTCCGTCCGTCCGTCCGTCCGTCCGTCCGTCCGTCCGTCCGTCCGTCCGTCCGTCCGTCCGTCCGTCCGTCCGTCCGTCCGTCCGTCCGTCCGTCCGTCCGTCCGTCCGTCCGTCCGTCCGTCCGTCCGTCCGTCCGTCCGTCCGTCCGTCCGTCCGTCCGTCCGTCCGTCCGTCCGTCCGTCCATCCGTCCATCCATCGAATCATCATCAATTGCAAGGAAGGAAATTAGAAAGAAGGGACAAAATAAAAGCGCAGCCAGGTTTGGGCACAGCGTTGGTCAATCATTATTCCAGGCCTAGGCTTAGGCGAAACGAAATTTAGAAGTTAATTTTCAGGGAGGAAGGAAAACCGGAGAAAAAAACCTCAAAACACAGGAGAGAACCAACAAGCAATTCAACTCACATACGACACCGAATCCTGGTCGCATTGGTGAGAGACGATGCATGGGCAGCACGCACTACCCGTGCTTATCAAACTTTATAGTGATTGAAATTAAAGAAAACAAAAAATGAATAAGATAAAAGGAACGCCAGTCTAAGTCTTAGAAGCATTGCAAGATAACACTGCTGAAAACCTATGATGTACCATTCTGTAACTATAGAAACGAAATATATACGCTGGTCGTGTTATTATTCAAAAAGCATTTTTTTCTGCGTGGTTCTTAAAAGACTTCTTAAGGAGATATTGTTTTCTATTTTAACGTGCTTCACTCCAATCTTACCTTATAGTATCGCTTGCTTTTAAATCTTTTGAAATAACTTCAGCTTTTGCTAGTACAAGAAAACATCCACTGTTGATGTAAACTCGCTAGTTTGGATTTCCTCTTGAAGGTTTAACCCTTGAAATGAACTCGAATATAGACCGAACACCAACGGACAATATATAGAAGTAGAATGAGCAGAAAAAACATCTGTCCTTCTTTCAATCTTGCTTTAACAATAATGAAACCAATTTGGTAAAGTTGGTTGCTAATTTGATTCGAATTACGATATAATAACAATGTAATATCGGAACTCATGGGTCGCCAAAAAGTAATTTCGAGTCATCCACAGCTTCTTCATTTCTAATATTGTGGCCAAGTTAATTCCTATTTTAATTTTCGCTTGTGGACTCCCACGAGTTCCATTCCATATCAGGTATATTCAAGGACGTTAGCGGGCAATTGAAGATCTAATGTGAATTTTGTGAAAGTTGGCACACAATTAATTCAACATATTAGAGTAGTTCCATAAAGGAATTAAATAATAGCGTCACCTTTTTGATTTCTGAGAAACTCGAGGAAAATCGACGACTGATTGCGAATAAAACTGTCGCGGTTTATCATAGTTTTCCGCACCGCTAATGTAAACATTCAAACGGGTTGAAAAAGAAGAAAAATGAAAAAGAATATTAAGAGGACGGGAATTCCAATAAATCCAGGCGAGATTAACTCACTCTGAAAACAGGGTTCCAAAAACTTGTCTTGGTGTAAAATGTTCTTTGACGTGAACAAAAGAAAACAATGATGGGAGTTCATCATTTTCATATAATGCCAATTTTTTTTTTGATTTTGGTATGTATTGTAGATCTTATAGTATAGTAGATCTATAGAAGTTTTTTTTGAAGAAATGGGCGTCCACGTTTTTGTTTATAGGAGATGTAGAAAGGGCCGCTTGGCTAAGAATCGAAGCGCGTTGTGATTGGACGGTTCGTGCGTGCTCCGGAAACCTGGAAAGTTTGAAAATTTTGCCGCCATTTTGAATACCGAGCGGAGACTGAACATTACTATGCATCACGTTCCGTAAAACCTTTTTTTATACAATATTCAAACTTTCTTTGAGGAAAAGATGCACTAAAATATAAACATTTGATGAGATATCATAATTATATTACAAAAAAGGAGCAGCAGCGGCAGCAGCAGCAGCAGTAGTAGTAGTAGTAGTAGTAATAATAGTAGTAGTAGTAGTAGTAGTAGTAGTAGTAGTAATAGTAGTAGTAGTAATAGTAGTGCAGTAGTAGTAGTAGTAGTAGTAGCAGCAGCAGCAGCAGCAGCAGCAGCAGTAGTAGTAGTAGTAGTAGTAGTAGTAGTAGTAGTAGTAGTAATAGTAGTAGTAGTAATAGTAGTGCAGTAGTAGTAGTAGTAGTAGCAGCAGCAGCAGCAGCAGCAGCAGCAGTAGTAGTAGTAGTAGTAGTAGTAGTAGTAGTAGTAGTAGTAGTAGTAGTAGTAGTAGTAATTTTGAGTTGCGCAATCCAATACCGTAAACACAGTTACACTGACAAGAGACCACCCGCAAATCTTGTGGTTATCCTTGAACAATATAAACATCGTAAAAGAGCTCTTAAGTAGCTCATATCATTAGCATTATAATCAAATCATGCTTTAGGCACCAAATCAGGTGATATAGGCGTGACTCGCGATCGGTCTAAATCAAACACTAAGGACAACGTCAGGATTCCAAGTTGCTTTCCAACGAAGTGGACAACGTTTTTGTGCCTTCTTCTACTGTTAATGAATCAATCGAGGGACAAGGAGATGAAAAACCGTGCAGTTCAAGACGATAAGCTCAGGCAACAGTCAGTGGAAATCGAGGTAAGATTAAACACGATTTTTTAATGCCATATAAAAATACACAAGTTTATATTTTAAAATGAAATCCAGTGCCATAAAGAAAGGAATTTCTTCAAGAAAATTCATTACCAGGGCATCAAATTGCAGGTTTTTTTCACTTTATTCGCGGAACTAATGGTCCTTAGACCTGTTGCTAGCTGGAGTTGACCGCGAAAAAAGCGACTAACCACGCATCGACAGTACGTGGGCAGACCTTAAGTACACTGAATAAAGTGAAGCACTTTTAACCAGTGAATTATATCCTTAAATATATCTATCAATAATGAAACAGTCTTGTATCGAATACAAACCATAAAGACTAGGAAATCTGCGCTTTTTGCGTTCATTGGGCTTTGACTGACAATGAAACTACTTTGTACTCAATATTTTTGTTTGAATTTCGATGAACTAATACGAAAGTTGTCGTCCAATTTTGTAGCTTTGATATCGCCTTGTGTGAGATTTGAAAAAAATATTGAATGTTCAAATTCTGAAATTTCGTTTGAGATTCCAAATCAATAATTTAAGTTAATAAAACGTGTAAAATTAGAAGCGATACGATGGTTTGGTCGAATGGGCGAGGCTTAGAAAGTCTTTGTTTCCTACTTCACACAAAAACAAAAGTAAATTCACTCAGCAGACCAGATTTGACGAGCAAACATGTATTTACATTCACTAAATTACGATAAAACTCTCGAATAGCGATGAAAATACATTGCTTGGTGCTTCTTCTTTATAACCCAAGCGTTCAGCAAAAGAAAAGTCTTTTTCAAGCCGTAGATTTAATATATTAATTCGATTGTAAGAACCTTGGCGCCATTCATTGACGGCAAATGCAGCTTTGCAAAGGCTATTAAAGCGCGGGAACTAACGCGTCTACCACAAAACCACTTCGACGTCTTATTTTTTCCTCCTGTGACTAAATTTTCAATAATTTTTTTATACTTTTCCGTTTTATCTATTCCTTAATTGTAATTTAACTAAATATTTTTTCTTTGTCTAAGATATATTTTCCAACTATTTAGTATGTAAACTTGAATCAGTCCAGTTTTACCAGAGTCTAATTTCCGACAGAATTATCTTTAGACCTAACGGGCAAATTTATTTTGCCTCATTTTGGTATCCGTTGAATGAAAGAGTTTTTCTTTTTTAAAGGATTTTAAAGAAGCTATTCCTCTGTAACACAGTTTCTCATGAAGAACTTATGATAGAGTAAAAATCCAATTTGAAATTGAAATTGAATTATCAGTCAACCAGAGCTATTGAAGTTTGAATTCTTATAACTGGAACTAATTGATTTGAAGGTATTCCACGAGAAATTCTGCTGCAGATTATGAAAACCAAAGAAGTCCAAGTTGCAGTTTTCTTTATGATTTTCTGATTTAAACAGTATATTTCTGGGTTTTGGGATTCAATTTGTGCGCAAATCTAGTGCCATGTATATACACCGAATTGGTCCCCACAAAGTCAAACTTTGTATAATATAATACATGTTTTTGATGGATTATTAAAACCAAAGAATGAAGTCCAAGTTTCAGTGTTAGTACTTTTCTAGTTAAAAAAGTATATTTTTGGATTATTGGAATTGAATTTGTGAACATTTGCAGTTCTATATATAGACCGGATTGGTCCCCACAAAGTCAACTGATACTGTATAACAGCACATGGTGTGGTTTGTAATGATTTTCAACCACGTTGTACTGTACTTTATATTGTTATTTATATATTGTGGTTACAGTATTAATCAATGTGATGACTAGCTTAATTCATTGATAATTCACTTATTAAGTGTTTGGTTCTTTGGTAAAATATTCATCGCTCTCGTATAACCTTCTTCTTGGCAGCTTTGTTGATGTCCTCGTTCTGTGATTGTTTCCTTCACAGATTTCTTTCGCGATATATAAGACCCGAAAGTTATAATTTTTTAAGAAGATTTCTAATCTTAATCTGGCAGTTCTTTTCCTTCTCATCTAGTAGTAATAACATCGAGGTTAAAACCAATAAAATTCCTAGTTTTAGATATTATTTTCATTTGTTTTCATTGCATGGATTTTTGAATGAACTTGCTTCACAATGAATAGCATTTCCGATACACGAGACAAAGCTGCCAGCCAGAGTATGACCGACGATAAAGACTGAGAGACCGAATCGTGCTTGGTTTCCCAAGCTTTTTTAAAAATATTTGAGTAATGTTTTCAACTTTTACGTGAGTTAGATTCACTCACTAGCTACCACTACATTCACTATTTACGAGACACAACACTCAACCCACATGCTTATTCTTACGGAGGGATGAAAACCAGATTACCCAGAAAACAACCCCATTCGCAAAAAATTCTCTGCTCAATAAAACGTTTTATTAAAAAAAACTGACATTCTAACTTTTCTTCGTGTAAATATAAGATTATATAATGAATTGCAATGTGAGTTTCGATTCATCATTAGTGGCTTTGCATTGATATTGTGGAATATATAATGTTTCTCTTCAGTTACTTTGTACCAAATTTATTGGTGGATATAAAAAAATCTTGAAAATATATTTAAAAAGCTGTATAAGCTGGAATACAGAAAATTTAATCACAAACACACACACACACACTTTGTCTGTTGCTGGTAAAAATTGCTTAAGGTGAATTATTTCAATTTCTCTTGGTCGATTTGCAAGTTAATACTGACTTCACTCTGCGATCGAAAAAGCTTCAACTTGTCGTCAGCTTCCACGTACAATTCATCGATGTGGCCCCGAAAATGTTTCAGGATTACGACTCGTTTGGCTTTCAGTGTTGGGGTAAGTAAGCCATTTTCCACGCTGAAGGGTTCTGGATGGAGATAGATCGCCTTGACCTGAAATGGAAAAAATCAGTCAAGGCATGGTTTTAATCATGATCTAGAACGATAGAACGTGATCATGCTGTATATTCAACACATTAACAACAATACTGAAATAATATTAATAAAACAATGTAGATAACTAAGGCAGCCTGGGCGGTCCGAGATTTTTTGAATAGGGGGTTGTATCATGGCCTTGAAAGCGAAAGTAACGCCTCATATTCTATTTAGCCATCAATAGACCTTTTTAGCTTCGTATGCAAATTGCCCATTTCAGACCACATGACATTCCCTTGAGAAATGTTCTTTTGTTAAAATATTTACACATGAAAGAATCAACTCCCAAGAGTGTCATCACGTGGTCTGAAATGGGCACAACAAACAACCAAGCTGAAAAGGTCTATTTACTCACTGTCAGAACCCCCCTCCCCTTCCCCCAGGATCCGCCCCTGCAAGGAGCAAATAAAAATGGTTATTAGAACAGTTAGTTTTCACAGGAATTATTGTATGATCTACCTTCAAACCCGGGCCTTCAAATGTAAACATTACCCTCATCCAACCTCTGGGCTGAACAAAGTTAGGTCACGGCTAACTTACAGTTTGAATTGGAATTTCAGTAGCAGTGTTAGCCGTTTCGCAAAGGGAGGAAAACCATAGAATCTCGAGAAAAACCCTTGAATCAAGAGAGAGACCTTGCCGAGTCCAGAAATTGAACCATGATTGTCAGAGATACGTTACCTTTTCAAAGGAATTCAGCTGTGCTTCTTTGCAGCGTTTCATGATGTCATCAAAAATAATTTCTCGAATTTCCTTTAAAAAAATAAGAGAACTCAGAAGGAGCACCACCGGAAAACAATAATAATGAATAATAAGTCTGTCGTTTGGTCGAACATTGGTAGACTCATCTTTCAACTTATTCCATTATTTAGTCAGTAGGTCAATCAGTCGCACTTTTAGCCAGTTATTCGTTCGTTCGTTCGTTCGTTCGTTCGTTCGTTCGTTCGTTCGTTCGTTCGTTCGTTCGTTCGTTCGTTCGTTCGTTCGTTCGTTCGTTCGCTCAGTCGTTTGATCGTTCGTTCTTTCGCTCGCTCTTTCGGTTGTTCAGTCACTCGTTCTTTGTTTTGTTAGTCAATCGCTCATTCATTCGTTTGCCCGTTTGCTTGTTCGTTTATTCATTCTTTCCCTCGCTCGTTTGTTTGTTCCTTCGTTCGTTCCGGTTCATATGTTCGTTCGGTCGGTCGTTCGTTTGTTCGTTCGCTCACGATTCATCATCTGAAGTCGGTCATTTATTCATTGGGTAAACTCAATCTATCGAACACAAAAATACCTCATTTCTACAAAACTGCTTCATGTCTCCTTCAATGTGTTTCTCCTTGGCCAATTGTTTCAAAGCTTCAGCGTCTGGTACGACAATAGCGACGACATACGTCTGGAAGAAAATATAAATTAGACCATCACAACATCCGACAGGACATGCACCGGAAGTAAACCAGATATGCTACGTCACTTCCTGTTCCATTTTTACCAGCAGAACAGGAAGCAAGGTTCACTTTGCGCTTTGGTCAGTAATCATCTGACACCTTGAGTTCTCACACTCAAAATATTTTTTCTCGATTTACCTTAAGCCCTTCGCCATGAACAAAGGCTTGCTCTACGTACTGACTCCTTATCAATGTGTTTTCTATCTTTTCTGGAGCGACGTACTCCCCCTGAACAGAGAAAAGAGACAGACCATTGTTACTCCCTGGCGTGTAAAATAAATTTAAAGTTGGGAGTTGAAATGCAAAAATCTACGACATATTCTTGCTAACCTGTGCTAACTTGAAGATGTGTTTGCTACGATCAATAATCCGCAAAGCCCCGTTCTATAATAGAAAAAATTGAAGTCAAAAATTTTCTTCGTTCTTCAGAACATCTAAAAGTGAGCTTTGTTATGTGAATATTAGGAATTTTATGAGAATTTTATTATGTGAATTTGCTGACCTCAAGGAATTCTCCAACGTCTCCAGTGTGGAGCCAGCCGTCCTGATCGATCGTTTCAGCGGTTTTCGCGGGATCTTTCAAGTATCCAACAAACACGTTAGGACCTTTGATGCAAACCTTGTGAATGACAAGAAAAGAAAATAATCATAAAGATGTTATTCAAATAGATAGTCCCTCGGAATATTGTGCATTTGGAGTCTGCGTTTCTTGTTGAAAACACTGACCTCTGTTCTGGACTTTGCTACTGAACTCACAGATCGAATTGAATTTAGTGTGTTAGGTTTTGTGGAGGGAGGAAAACTGGAGAAACCGAAAAAAGCCCTCGAATCAAGGGAGAGACCTACAAACCTTACTCACATGTGATGGCTAGTCAAGGAATCGAACCCGCGCAACCCTAGAGGGGAGAGGCGAGCAGGCTATGAGTACTGCTATGGAAATCACTTGACTGACAATAGTTTTCAAATTTAGGATGTATTTTATATACTGATAGCTAGACTACGTTCTTACCTCTCCTTTACCGTCCTTAGCGTAGTAACCCTTTTCCGGTACGTCAATCAGTTTGACCCAATTACAGGGGAGGGGAGGTCCCACGTGACCTTAGAAATCATTACAAATCATTGCGTTAGATAGATATTAGATGATAATTAGATAGATCATTTATAATACAGACCACACAATCGAGTTTCCTTGGAGAACAATCACAGGTTTCACGTGACGTTATTTTAAAATCATTACATCAGGAATCAGACGTAAAACACGAATTTACCCAAAGTTTTTACCTGCTGTCAAATCAAATGGAATCTGAAGACTACACACGGCTGAGCATTCTGTTTGGCCGTAACCTTCAAGGACCTTCGAATCAGAACAAATCAAACAGTTATTAGGTAACGAACAGACAGACAGATGAAAAGGCGCACATGGACAGACAGACAGACAGACAGACAGACAGACAGACAGACAGACAGACAGACAGACAGACAGACAGACAGACAGACAGACAGACAGACAGACAGACAGACAGACAGACAGACAGACAGACAGACAGACAGACAGACAGACAGACAGACAGACAGACAGACAGACAGACAGACAGACAGGCGGGCAAATGAAAGATTTGAAACAAAGCTTTAGATTACACAAAGCAAATGAATGAATTGAACGAATGAATGATTGCAGAATGAATAAATGAACAATGAACGATTATCCAAATAGCAACTCACAAAGCATTTTCCAAGAGAACACTTAAAGAACATCATGACCTTGGCTGACAGTGACGCTGCACCACACGTGACCAGACGAAGGTTCCCGCCAAAAAGGTTCTATTAAATTATCAATAAAAATAGATGTTAAGTTTAGGCAACTAATCACGTCCGTATAAATATGAGTAAAACAGCCACTTTCATGGCGGTCTCGTCTCTTCACTTTTCATCACAGCTGAGTTGACCTTCAGAACGAACAGCCACTTTCATGGCGGTCTCGTCTCTTCACTTTTCATCACAGCTGAGTTGACCTTCAGAACGAATTTAAGGTCAACCAATCAGAATTGAGGATTTGACATTGTATTTTGATTAGCATTTCCCATGTTCCTGCTCGGAAAATACTAACGAAAGATAGTTGACCCATACTTCCTTTCGGGGAACGCAGTCAAGTCAGCTGATCAAACAAAATGATTTTACGTCACTTCCTGTCTCGTGCAGGATGCTCATCATCTGAATCACATTTTTTTAAAAGGAATTCTTTGTAGTTGACAGCACATGGTGGTCAGTGTTTGACCACCATTTAGAGCAGATGATGAGATTCAAAGACTTTTATCAGCTGTTTGAAACCTAGGAATATAACCAATGAAAGGCTTACCTGGATTTTCTTAAATACTACGTAGTCCCACAACGTGTCACCACGGAAAATATTCCTTTTCAAAAGAAAAACCGTAATCATCAATGTACTCCATGATACTTTTTGTATCCAGAGGAATGGCCAGAGCCATAAACCTGGTTGGACTTTTTGTACGTGATGTAAATTTACCATTCTTGCGCATGCGTTATGCAGCCAGTTAAAAGGTTTCGGATTTGGGGTCCCTGTTTATAGCAATTGATATGAGAGACTAGGGACGAGAGGTAAACTCCCCTTTTTTCTCCTCCAAACCTCTTTCCCAGTCCTCTTCTTCCTTTGAAAAAGACCAATGCCATCTAAGGTCTTCGCTGAATGGTGCAGGCATTGTTTACGTATTTAAGAAATGAATACGAAGAAATTCTTATTGTCCCACAGTTCCTTTCGGTCGTGAAATCGCCAATCACCGATCGCCATTCATTATTTGCCCCCTTCGACCTTTGTTTGATATACTTACAAACATTGACCAAATATTACTCACTTCTTAAGGTCGCCTTCTTTTGAGTTGAGTGCTCTCTCGAACATCCATTTCTTGAACTTGCTTTCAGATACTTGAGACATCACCTGGTAACGACAAATTAAGATAAAACTGAACCAAACAAACCAAACTAAAACTAAAACTAAGCTGTATAAAAAATGATCAACGTCAATAACAAAATCAAAATATTTAACCAAGAATAAAGAAATCGTAATCATCCAAGAAAATATTTCTAATCATTTTTGTTTTTATGGAAAAAATATTATTTGGACGAGAGCGTACATTACTAGTTATAAGTTAATGATAAAAAACACCAATGCAATGCGCGTGTGTTTGGAGTCACTTGATTCCACGCGAGCATGCGCAGTTCAAATCATAATTTCTTTTCAAGAGGTATCACAAAAAGCACACACATGAAGCTAAGTGGCGATTATGGAACAGCTATTGGTAGTTCTTGTTTTACAGTTTAAAATACTATACCTTGTCATAGACTCTGTTCAGTATTCGAGGCACGGCTGCAAAGACTGTTGGTCTGCAAGTAAAATTCATAGTCATGATCAATTAAACATTCAGAATGCTTTAGTATTTTGACCAATCGTTAACTTCTGGACTTTGAAGGCGCTTTTTAAAGAGTAACAGCTTTGATCACAAATCCTGCGCTCTGATTATCTACTCTACTAGTGATCGATTAGTGATAGACTACAGCGAAAAGTGCCGTCTTGAAAACCAAAACAAAGGTCGGCTTACTCGCATTTTAAACCTGACCTAAATTCAAAATTGTTCGGTCTCATGAGCTACGAATTGTTATATATGATTATGCATGGAAGTGTAGCCAATCAGAATGCAGAATTTATAATAGTCTACTAGTTTGCACCAATAGAGAATGGTTATTTACCATTGGTCTTTCACTAATAAACATCTAGTAGTGTGGCCAATCAGAAAGCAGGATTTTTACTGACACACTTCAATTTTATGTTGATATTATTTCTCCTCGCAGATAGAAAGATTTTCGATCTTACTCCATGCAAAATTGTTATCTTGAAACCACACCGTGTATACGTACTTTAGTTCTTGGATATCTTCAATGAGTAGTTTGGGATCACCCCGATAAAATCCAATCCTAGCACCTCCCATGACAAGAACAGTCTGAAAGAAAACAATACATAGAAAGGTGAACAATTTTCATGAAATGACATACAGACATTTCAAAAAACACTGAACACTGAACACTGAACACTGAACACTGAACACTGAACACTGAACACTGAACACTGAACACTGAACACTGAACACTGAACACTGAACACTGAACACTGAACACTGAACACTGAACACTGAACACTGAACACTGAACACTGAACACTGAACACTGAACACTGAACACTGAACACTGAACACTGAACACTGAACACTGAACACTGAACACTGAACACTGAACACTGAACACTGAACACTGAACACTGAACACTGAACACTGAACACTGAACACTGAACACTGAACACTGAACACTGAACACTGAACACTGAACACTGAACACTGAACACTGAACACTGAACACTGAACACTGAACACTGAACACTGAACACTGAACACTGAACACTGAACACTGAACACTGAACACTGAACACTGAACACTGAACACTGAACACTGAACACTGAACACTGAACACTGAACACTGAACACTGAACACTGAACACTGAACACTGAACACTGAACACTGAACACTGAACACTGAACACTGAACACTGAACACTGAACACTGAACACTGAACACTGAACACTGAACACTGAACACTGAACACTGAACACTGAACACTGAACACTGAACACTGAACACTGAACACTGAACACTGAACACTGAACACTGAACACTGAACACTGAACACTGAACACTGAACACTGAACACTGAACACTGAACACTGAACACTGAACACTGAACACTGAACACTGAACACTGAACACTGAACACTGAACACTGAACACTGAACACTGAACACTGAACACTGAACACTGAACACTGAACACTGAACACTGAACACTGAACACTGAACACTGAACACTGAACACTGAACACTGAACACTGAACACTGAACACTGAACACTGAACACTGAACACTGAACACTGAACACTGAACACTGAACACTGAACACTGAACACTGAACACTGAACACTGAACACTGAACACTGAACACTGAACACTGAACACTGAACACTGAACACTGAACACTGAACACTGAACACTGAACGTTTCATTGTTTCATTGTAGACATTTCTGGCCCATTCTTGGAATCAATTTTTACTTGATTTTCGGCGGCCATATTATGAGAGAGAAAAAAAAAATGTTCTCCTTTGGGAAATGAAACATTTTGTTTTGCAAAAGCATTGCATTTTTCTTCCCTTACAACATAGCTGCTATCAAATCACTGCTTCGTATTTCATAAATATTAAATTATCCTTACTATTGCAGCTCTTTCGTATACGTGTGCTAAAGGCAAATAGGAAAGATATGAATCATCTTTGCTGACTTCTAACCCAGCCTGTAGGAAAGTAAATGAAACAGAATAAATGCAGTTTTAGTAAGGGTTTTAGTTAGACAATGAGTTTCAAATACTTTTAGCAGCTTATTGAAACCCAGCAATCAAGAGACACGACAACGTATTTCATAGAAGGCTATCCAGGTGATCTGACTAGGCGTGCAAAGCATGATTTCCTGATCTGAAAAAGAATCAATCCCATCATCCACCGTACGCTCAATTCACTTGAGTTTCATGGCGGCCATCTTGAAAATAGGCTAATTATGAGCGACTTTCTTGCCAATAAGTCTTTTCTTATTGAAAACGAGACACTATAAATAACAGATAAATGGATTTTCTTAAGGTTCAAAGCATCCTGGAGATTACCAAGGACAAAAGAGCAGCGTAAGGTGTGGAAATTTTAGTTAAATCCTGCCAAGGAATCGAGAAAGCTTTTCGGCAGCTTCTTCGAGATCGTTTCAACGGTAATTCTTTAATAAAAAACCATGAATATTAACCTAACCGATGAAAATATATTCTTAGTCTCATCTAGACAACATATTCTTTGAAGTAGAAACATTTTTAGCCTTAAATAATCGGCTAAATGACACTTTCCTAGCATTATTGTACTTGTATGCTATTTGGTTTTGTTTTGATTTCCCTCTGTTTATCCATGATTGAGCTCGAAAAGACGCATGGGATTGATTCTTTTTCGGATATCACGATTCGCAATCTGATTGGCTAATCGCTTTTCCTCAGATCACCTGGATTGAGTGACACTGTACCAAAAGTCATTTTATGCTTTTCGTGTGGTTTTATAAATTTTGGCAACGAATTTAACGTAACTTTTGTATTTAAACATGCGTGCAGTACATTGTAGTTGACTAGGATTCTTCAAACAAAAAAAAAATGATACTCTAGGGAATGACACGTGGTAAAACATTACATCATGACAAAAAAAGTCTATATTTACTGTATCTTATGTATTAATATACCTGGGCATAAACAGCATACACACCAGCCAACGTCGATATTATATTCTTATGTGATATCATTGCTCCCTTTGGCGTACCTGATAGAAAACCAATACAAAAAATAGAATAACAGGTTTCATTGGTTGCTAAGTGACCATTATTTGGACGTCAACATATCTATTTTGAAAATTTAGATAGAAGATGCCATCAACCCGCCACTTTTCTTGTACAAAACTGATAGTTTGATGAGGCAGTCTACATATCATTCAGTACGTTGTAAGGATTTTTGCAGATAAACAAATGATATCATCAAGTTATTTGAAGAAAAATTAGCAGAATTCAAAAGGTTAGAAAATCGTTATCATGGCTAAAATCAGTAAAGGTTGTTTTAAAGGGTCGAAGGGCGAATATTTTCCATTGACGCAGGCCAGCAACGTCACTCATGAAACATCCAATATAACATTGAATATAGCGGAGTTGATTGAGTTCCTACCTGTTGTTCCACTTGTGTAACATATGGTGAAGAGATCGTCAGGTTTTGCCGGCTAAAACAAACAAATAAGGATGTAGTCAAACTGCCTTGGACGGACAACCTCGTAGGGGACAAAGGTCATTTGCGGATTAACGAGATTTCAAAATATGTTTTACCTTTCTTTCGTGGAAATTGTTCTCTCCCATTTGCTGCAAAGGAACAAAAGCAGGAAAACTACGTTACAACAGTAAACATCGGTCCTAACATCGCTTTTCCTTCATTCTATTTGGCTGTATTTTCAATGGGGGGATAAATACTTGAACCCCTTGCAGCACTTCGGAATGAACAGTAATTTGGAGGACAAAACAATAGGTTCTAATTCTCAGGAGATTGAAATTCTTTTGTTTTGTCTCCAAATTGAGCTGCTTTGACGTCACGTGCAAGGGGTCTATTGTGATTATCTACCTTACCTCAAGTTGTGCAAAAGACACGATTTCTAGTCCATGACTTTTTGCTTCTTTCTTTTCTTCTTCTGTAACATCATTACCAATCTTGACAATTCTCTTAAGTTGTGGACATCTCTCAACGTTCGCCATTAAAAACGCCACTTTTGTCTCATGGCAGACGACAGTTCTTACATCCGCTGAAAGCGAAAAAACATCATTTTATTCAAAGACTTTCATCAATATAGAGTACTACAATTAGTTTAAAGACAAAAGCCATGAAATTTTCATTCTTGTTGGTCGTTATCGAATACCAGAAGGGGATTCCCTGACAATCGAATTTCTAGATGTATTTCTAGATCATATCGACCGTCCTTCACTCCTCACACAGATCTTCGCTCTGCGAAATTAACCAAAGTCGCCAATGGAAATAGAAGGGATGCTCGTAGTCTAATCGAACCCTCTTTTACGAAAGGGGATTCCCGACAATTTTTAACTATGAAAAGGAGGATTCCTTGACAAAAGATCACTTAAAGAGCTTACCTGACTCATAGATCTCGGTCAACCCAGCCCTCTTTACGAAAGAGGATTCCCTAACAAAACGTTTTTTTATGATCAGGGGAGAATCTCTGACAAACAGATCTTCATTACAAACCCAACTCTCAAGGTCAGCTTTCTTTCAAACGGTTCATTGCCAAGTACATTGTCTTCTGCATAGAATGAGAATTTCATATTATGGTGCACCAAAAAGGGGATTCCCTGACAGTTAATGTAGGTCGACTTAACGTCCCTTGGCTTTGGACTATGGAAAGACTGTTTATTGGTGTGTGTAAAAGCCCGGTTTTAGATTGCCAGGGAATCCCCTTTCTTAAAGACAGTTGGGTTGCAAAAGAGATTTGATTCTCGTCTGATATACGTCAAAGGGATTCCCTGGTCCAAAAAACCCCATCTTTTACCCTTTCATCTGTTGCGCAGTATAGAATGAACATGTTTTCAGGATTTCAGGGGATTCCCTGTGAAGTAACCTACCGTGGTTTATGATGTAGACACAAGCATCTGGTCCATGAGTGTCGTATATTGGCACTGATATCATTGAGTACATCTGACATGCTAAATCGGTTAAAACCCACTGAAATGTACAATAGTCATTCTGTCAAATGAAAGGACATCCTACAACAAGTAACTGATACTGTTCAAGACACGTGATTATCTGCCGCCATATTGGATGACAATTCACATTTCATAGTTCATCCATCATTGTGGTCAAAACTCAGACCCAATGATGAAACTTGCTGAAACCAAACCTGTGATATTATTATTATTATTATTACTATTATTATTATTATTATTAATGATTTATATATCGCCTATTCCCTTTAGCCCATAGGCGCTTTACATCCAAAAAAGAAACGTGAAGTAATTAAAGAAAACAAGTCAATAAGTCAATTATAGGCTTTCTTAAATAAATGAGTCTTGAGCTGGCGTTTGAAACTTTGAATGTCATAGTCAGTGTAGCTTCTCAGATTGTCCGGAAGTGAGTTCCATAGTCTTGGTGCAGATGAGCTGAAAGCTCTAAGCCGTAAGTTCGTAGCTTATATTGAACAGTCACTAGGTAGTTTTTGGATGAAGATCGTAGTTGTCGTTCGGGAGTGTAGGTCAATCAGTTCTTGATACTTCTACCTACTTTCAATTATTATTCAAGTACCAGTGCTAAAAATCTATTTTTTTCCAGCGCAAAAAAGGAGTCAAGAACCCAGCTCTATATGTCGATCAAATATGTAGATTTCATACCCACTTTTATTACCCAACTTGATCGACAATAATCACGTGATCATGACCCATGTTGGCATGCTGTTATCATTACCTCTACACAATTCGGGGCGTAGATTCCAAGAAAGGTTTTCTGTGATGGCGAACAACCCGCTTGAACAAGACCTGAGCCCACGTTCGTGGCTCGCTCATGAACCTGCGGACAAACAAAAATCTGTGTTGAAATTCTTAAGGTGCATGTGACGTCATAGCCGCCATGTTGGATGACTTGAACACAATATTGGTATTGGCTTATTTTGTTGTATCAACCAACATGACAGCCATGTGTTTTGTCCTTGTGCAAGTGATCGCGATATCATAGGCCCCATGTTCTTTGACGTAAACAAATGATATTGTCTTGGCGTTTTCTTTTGTTATGTCATCCAACATGGCGACCATGTCTTTTGTCCTAGCGTATGTGACGTCATAGCCGCCATGTTGGATGATTTGTCCTGTCGTCTTTTTATTCTTATTGGGAGGGATAATAAGAACTATGGCAATCACATAAAGGATTATTGGAGCTAATCTTGTACATTAAGTATGTTTAAATAAAACCTGACCTCTTTGTACGTTTGCCATTGATAAGTTGTCACTTTTTTGCCTCTTTTGCCAAGACAAGGTGAATTCTCTGTAGGATAGGAATACAATAGGTGATACAAGACTTTAGTTAAACTTTGGGCAGCTAGTGGATTTAGCGCTATATAAATAAAGTTTATTATTATTATTATTATTATTATTATCAAATGATGTTGAATTCGATATTGTATTCGTGCTATTCAATGAAAGAATAAGATTTTGATAGTAGTAGATAGTTCTGTTAGTAGTGGTAAAATATGGCCATCACGCAAACGGTCTGTTGCAACTTATCGGTGTCATGGCAACCATGTTGAGACGTCATAGCTGCCGTGTTGGATTCATAGTTGCTTTCAACACTAGACCATACAGCATCCAAAATGGCGCCATTTTTTCACTTAGTTTCGATGAGGGAAATAATTCTAATTAGTAAAATTCTACTACTATACTATTGCAAATCCTGCATTCTGATTGGCTAACGTACTCACTATCTATCAGCCGATAGATAGTGGGTAGAGAAAGCCGGACTTGTTTTGAAAAAAATGGCGGCTTTTCCTTCGCGCTTTTGTGAAGTTTAGTTTAGTTTAGTATAGTATAGTTTAGTTGAGGCCCAGTTCAAACGTCGATCTTTTCATGAGCCGAACCTAATGACATCAAAGAAGACCGCCTTATTATCCATTGTTTTCAATGCGTTCGGCTCATGAAAAGATCGACGTTTGAACTGGGCCTGAGATTTTTACTAAAACAATTAGAAGACTCACTCTCGATTTCTATCGGCTTTGATAGTTGACTCGGGGCCGGAGCCCCTCGTCAACTATCAGCCGATAGAAATCTCGAGTTCGTCTTCTAATTGTTAATTAGAAATTCTAACTCTTTACCAGATATTTTAAGTCCCCTGAGAAATCCTTCATAGACTGTAGTGACGTCTTCATAGTACGAAGTGATGAGTTTTTCAGTTATGGGGCTCCTACGGAAGCTCTTGTCTCCCTAGTAAACAATAAACAATGTATGAACGCTTAATATTATTTTTATTTTATTCATTTATTTATATTTCAAGATTATTTACATCAATGAAATAAAATACACTGCCCCGCAAATAGCTAAGCTAATCTAGGCGGGTTTGTGTTAACAAGAAAAAATAATAATAAAGAAGACGAGAAAGTTACTAAACGTATAAATTGATGATCTATCTAAGCAAAATTAAAATTAGTTTTAAAGGGAAGAAAATGTATACACACAAGAAATTCAATAAATAGTATATCAGAAGGAAATATTAACCTTAGAATAACTAATGAAAGTAATTATATCGTACACTATTTTATTAAGAGGAAAAAATATAAGGAAATCTAATCGAAATCAAAAAGATGCCAAAAGAATCTGGAATTGATGTGTAATACCAAACAATCGTATTATCAACACACACAGACCCCTCGCAGCACGTCGGAATGCAGCCCAATTTGAATTAGAAACAACCTACTAATGGTCTTCCACCAATCGAGCCCTGTGATTTGCTGAGCTACTAGGGGTCTATTAGTGATAGACCTCTAGTAGCGAAAAGCGCCGGTTTTGAAAACCAAAAAATATATATTTAAAGCAAAATCCAAAACTTTTTGCATCCTTTTATTGTACCGATTAGTAGGTTTTTACTAAAACAATTAGACTTCTCGCCCTCATGGCCTACGAGTCAATAGCTATGGGCTATTGACTCGTAGACCTTTCGGACTCGAGGACTAATTGTTAAATAGAAGCACATGTTATTCCAGCTATTCGTGGATCTTGGAATGACCTATTTACTATCGCCTATCACAACATTTTTTTGGAATAGGTATATACCGGTCACCAAAATCAAAATGTCAAAAACATATGACAATGATTTTGATATGCAAAACAAAGATCCAAGAAAATACTAACGACAAATGAGTGATCAGTCAAGCAATGACTTGAATCAAAGTTGAACATAAAACATTCAAAGCGTTCTCTGTTGTCGCTTGAGTGGTTTTTCGTGGACTTTGCTCACCAAGTGAGTTAATTCAAATATTTTTAGCATCAGAAACCAATTTTCATAAATCAAACTTTTAATTATTCAATATGAAATATTAATTTGAAATTCTGCAAACTGTTTACCAATAATTAATACGTATATACTTTCACCGAAAAAAGTTTTAGAAGAACCTGTTTAGACCTCATGATCAGTAGTTGGGCAAATAAAGCTTTCTTGCTAAGAGCTTAGTATAATTACTCTAGTGTAAAATAATCTAATCTGTGATAGAATTTATAAAATATATGCTAACTTAGGGAAAGATTCCTTTTAGAAGATTAACTTTAGACGATGGAAAACTTTAAGGAATGTGTGAGTCGGGTTTTGGAAACTTTATTGACACCGTTATAATCCTACAGATCGTAGAATCTGACAAACTGCTTTCGATGTTTATGTATTCTTAAATCTTATAATATGAAAGTATTTTAAGCTAATTTATATGTCCACACTTAGTTTAGATGATATAAAAGTATTTAGTACTTACCTGAACTGGAACAGATTGAACTTTAAGCTGATTGTCGTCTGGTGAAATTGAATGAAGGCTGTAGTTTCGAGTCGACATTTTGGAGCAATTGCTTGAGCTAACTTCGAAACTAATAACTAGTTAAATTCAAATGTAGTTCTGTGCCCCGTTGTGGACTTTTTGGTCAGGAACGAGGGGTAAGGGTCTAGTGTAAGCGTAGAGAAGTTGCTTCAAGACTTCCTTCTATCTTATGTCGTGCCAAATGTAGCTATCATGTTCAATGGCGCCAATTCAATGAACCACTCACTGTGAACCACGTACAATATTCATACCTATGAATAGCATTCCAGCATTCTTTACATAATTTAAGAAAATAAATAAAAAATAAACACTTAAAATACTTAACACTAATTGATAATTTCTATTTTAAATAAATAAATAAGTTTTTATAAATTTTATAAACTTTTACCTAATGAGTTTTTGGTCATAATTTTTGTTGACAAAGACTTTAGCACGAAAAATCGTTTCATTCAGATTCATAACAATAACAATATCTTGATCATTATTATCATTATTTATTGTATACATCATTGTTTTTATCATATATTTAGATTTTTTAAACCTTTGTTTGAAAATCATTGGAGAAGAATGAATGAAGTCATGTTTATTTTGAAAAAGTTTGCCAAATTTATGAACTGAATCTCAGAGACTGTTTTGTGTTGTACGAGTACTGAGTCTACTGAGTCTAAACTGCAGCGTTTCAGTGTTTATAAGGCCACTTCTTAGTTGATATTTTAGTGTTCATGAAAGCCATGTTGCATGGCAAAGAAAAGGAATATTCTCCTTTGGGAAAAAACTATTTCATACAAAAAGTGGGTCAGAGTTCCTGTCTTGCTTCATGACTTCCATGTAATCCCTCTGCTTTATTCCGCTTTCTAATTCTGCAGTCAGTATTTTGAGTGTCGTCCACTTGACACTGAAATAGCAGCTATGTTTACAAGGCAGGAACCCGAATCGATGTTTTTCCTGGTTCTTCGTAAAAATAGCTTCGGTAAAACGGATACCAATGTTGATCACGTCATTTGTATTATTATCGCAGGGATCAGGCGGTGCACGACGATGTAACCTTGTGGCTAATGACGTCACGCGCTTATATGATGACGTCAGTACTGTTTATGAGGCGTTTTTACACGGAATTAAAGTCTCAGGTAAAAGACAATATATTTTGGCGGCAATGATATAGTTTTCTATTTGAAATCATATATGCATATAACATTCCCTTGAATATTATTTTTTTGTGTGTGGGATGTGTTTTTTTTTCTGTACTACCCATTTCATGTGCAATTAATTTGTTACTATACCACCACCATAATCATCATCAACACGATCATTAATAATCTATCATCATCATCATGATAGTCTTTGTTACTGAACTTCATCATCATCATTATTTTCATCATCATTGATTCACCCTCAGGTGATGGTCCGTGCTTGGGTTCCAGAAAGGGAAGTGGACCATACCAATGGATGTCGTATTCTCAGGTCAGTGGTCTTCATTATATGTCACAGATAAGGTTACGTCTTAAATCTCCGGTCTGATAAAAGTCGCCGCTGACCAGGAGGAGCGCGGGCTCTTCCTTTTAAATACAATTTGTTTTTGACAATTTCAATAAAAAATACTCTCACATGAACACACTAAGTTATTTTCTTCTGATATCCTATGCTCCATCAGGATAATAGAAAAGCCATTTGCAAAGTGGTCCTTTTTGTTGTTTATATTGATGGGGTTTCTTTGGTTTTGGCGGGAACTTTCGCGCCAAAACGCGCGCGCTACGCCTTTACCACTTGGAAGACTCTAGAATTCTCGCTACTGATGTATTTTACCTGGATTCTTTTTAGATCCAAGAAAGAGCAGCTAACTTAGGCTGTGGTCTCCTGGAGTTGGGTTGTGATTCATCACAAGAAACGTACATCGGGATTTGGTCTAAAAACTGTGTGGAGGTAAACTCAATGAAATGATATGCTTGGTTTCTGGTTTACCGATGTTGTATGACGACGTACTATTATATCCTGTGGGATATCAAAACTAATGCATGTCATGTGTGATATACGGACTGGACTCAGTTGTCACTGCAGTGGACTGGACTCAGGACTTCATTGGTAGTCGGTGGTTCGAAGAGCATGCCTATCACCAGTGCGATAAGTGCGATTTCATTGCCGAGTTTCAAATCGTGAGGGCCTGGGTACGAGTTCCTTAATTGTGATGATGACAACACAAAACTCACATAGCCAGAAAGAACACATCGAGCTATACAAAATTCCCAAGTTTGGTGTTAATCGGATCAATATTGATTAACTTACAGCCATTCAAAAATACAAAGAAATGTATGGTTACCTGACAAAATGCATGTCTGGACACCATACATACATTTTTTTGTAAATTCTAGCATTTTGGGTATTGTTGTGTGACGTTTTCTGCTGTTCGTTGCGTTACAGTGGTTCCTAACGGATTTTGGTTGCCAGATGTTCTCCATGGTTACGGTCCCCATCTATGATACACACGGACCAGATGCATGTATTTACATCATACAACAAGGTTTGTCAGTTACTGTATCCCTCCCCCTCCCCCTCCCCCTCCCCCTCCCCCTCCCCCTCCCCCTCCCTATGATATGTCCATCTGAACCTACCTTTCCCTTCTCCCAATCCCACCCTCTGTCCTTGGCCATGGCTTAACTAAGCATAATTCAAGATACATTTTTCCTATGTACAGCCAGCCTTAAGGTCATCGTGTGTAGCACAGATAAAGTCAGTTTTCTTCTCGAGAAAGCGAATGAGTGCAGCACCTTAAAAACCATCATCTTGATTGGGGGTCCTGTGGACGGGAGTACTTTGGCAGAAGCCGATGAACTGGGGATTAAAATCCATACCTTTGAGGAGACTGAGGTAAGAAATCTTGGAGCTTAAAAACATCTGAGTCAGACAAGAACCAAATCTGGTGTCAAGGCTTCAGTCGCATTGGTACTTCATGTATGGTACAGAAATATGACTACCAAATACATTTATTATAAGTAACAGCATGACTTGAGGGAAATTAGTGATTAAATGTCCCCGAAAGACGAGGGAGGTTTTGTTGAAGTCCCGACGTTGAAGGCGGAGGGACTTTTACTAAACCTCCCGAGGCTTGAGGGGACATTTATTCACTAATCACCCTTAAGTCTTGCTATTAGTTTGTAATATTATGATTACCGAGGAATAAAACTGCTCTTAGGAAATATGTTACCTTTCGTACGATGCATAAATTACAAAGTTTTACAAAGCTGTTGATATGCGGCATGCTTAAGGGAATTTACCTTTGTTAAATGCGACAATGGCGAATTGAACCAGCATTCATTCATTCGTGGTGCTTTATTCTAATTCACTTTTGTTGGCCTAGAGCGGTAATAATGACAGTGTTTTCAAACCGTCTTGATTACGTCACAAATAGTAAGAACAATTCTCGGCTAGTCAATTCAACGCAAGATTACTCAATGGGTCCCACAAGTGCTGGTGTCTTGAAGAGTGTTTAGTGGAGAGTCATTACTCAAATTTTCCGATTGGGTCAGTGCGTTCCAGCCATGGTCAAGATGATTGTCAAATGAGGGACCATGCCTCATAAATAGTGATGAGGGATATTTAGACTAAATATCCCTCATGAATATAATCATGAGGGATATTTAGACTAAATATTCCTCATCACTATTCTTCCAGGGGGATGTTAGACCTTAAACATCCCTCTGGAAACAATGGATCCCGAGGTAATCATGATATTACTGTTATACACTCAATGCCGTATCATACATCACGTTTCAAGTTCCTTTACAATACAACTCTACAGCACCCTGCACGTGACGCCAAAGCAGCTCAATTTGGAGGACAAAGCAACTCTTGGAACCTATTCACTTTGTGCTCCAAATTAAGCTGCAGTTCCGACATGCTGAAAGGGGTCAATAGTTAGTTATTTCCTTGAGAGTTGGTGAGGTAAGTTAGATCCTATAGAAGCCTTTATTTTAACCGCAAATTTTACATAACGAATGTTGCCCATAGCTCTCTCAAAACGACCAACTATGAGACACTTCAAGTAATCACAGTAATTGACTCTATATTTATTTCAATTCTTTCCACAGGAACTAGGAAAGAATAATAAACATCCAACAGTGGTGGGTAGCAGTCTTTAAATTACATGTAATCTTTATAACTTATTGCGATTTTGAGCCGCCATTATATTGGCGGCTAGTTGGGAGAAAATATATTCTTCCAACATGTCCAAAGCCGTCAATATAACTCGTACTGGCGGCTCAAAATAGCAATAAGTTTTGTATCGCGATTTTCCTATCGTGCGGCATATTCTGAGCCGACAATACGGGTTTATATTGGCGGCTCTTTTCCTATCAAACCTATAGGTGAACGCAATCAAACTTATAGGAGAATCTCGATACTTGAATATATTTAATACACCAGGTTCGCATTCGATGCAGACCGCTGTTTTTGAAGACCACAGACTCATTTGCACAGGCTTAGCCTCGTTTATAAGTCAGTTATTCAAAGACAGAGTTTGTGGGATTTCAAAACCGTTTTTTGACATTAGTATTATTCAACTTGCACATTCTTTACATTACTGTTGGCTGTTGCTAATAATTTGCAAAAGTCAAATGCATAGTAAAGAATGTGTAAGTTCGACCAGCTACTAGATAAGAGTACTATCATGAATCAAGTTCTTATCCGTTTTTAGCCCCCTGGACCAAACGACGTGCACACAATCAGCTGGACAAGCGGTACTACAGGTAAATATCATAATACTACTGACTGAACTAAAAAAATTAAGGTGGCTGAGTGATACTCTTTTATTAACACAGGTTATCCCAAAGGCGCACTGGTAACCCATGGCAACATCATCTCCGTCATGTCAGCCTACTTGTTTCTTATAAAACAGGTCTGTAGTTGGTTATAGCCCGTAGCACGTGAAAATCCTACGTGCCGTGCCGTGTCGTACTGTGAAAGGGCTTGTCACGTACAATATTTGTTGAACGGTTAATTCATCCAATCAAAATATGCGAAAACGGCACGACCACAGGAAGACACGGCACGTTAATCGAAAGCTCTAATGTTCCAAGCTTCCTGGAGTAATATAGACCCCTTGCAGCACATCGGAATGCAGCTCAATTTGGAGGACAAAACAATAGGTTTACAATTCTCGGGAGATTGAAATTCTTCTGTTTTGTTCTCCAAATTGAGCTGCTTTGACGTCACGTGAAGTTGTCGTTATAATACTCCGGTTTCGAAGTCTCTTGTTGAAGTTGTGCATTCTCTACTTTACTGTTGGTATTTGTAAATATTTTGACCCTGAAATGAGGCTAACCCTGTGTACATGAATTTGTAAACAAGGAACACAGCGGCATTGCACGAATTCTTATGGCCATAGACCTTTTCTGACATTGCGAACATGGTGCATCGTATATATGTAGTCTAGCTTTGGTTCAAACATATTTTGTTCATCATGCCTTGTATCCATGGAGTTGTTTGTGCCCAAGCTAGACCACCATGCACCTGATGTTTATCGAACTCACAGAAGGCTTATGCATACACAACATCGTTCACTTTATCCGGTTTCCTTATAAAGATCCCCTTTATTTAGGATGGAGTGGAGTTAAATGCGCACGACGTTCATCTCTCGTACCTCCCACCAGAACACTTGTATGAACGCTGCACACAGGTATGCCTATACATATTGTATATTTACTATCATACCAAGGACAACATAGTCTGCGTGCAGCGGACTTAACCACAGTTACGTTCGGCGGATGCACGCAGGCTATGGATCGCAATCTCACCTGCTTAGATTACAAAATGTCTATGGTTTCAAGAAAAATCTCAAAGTCAGCTACATGCATTATATATTTCCTGAAGGTTAATGAAATGTGTATTTTAATCTATTTTACAATGTCCAAGGTTCGTCTAAAGTCCCCCCTGAAAACTTCGACCAATGTTTCGTGTTAGATGCAATATTTTTCATCAGCCATGTGTGTTTTTTGGAAAATTTGGCGCATATATGTACTTGTATATTTTTCGGCCTGTCACTATGGACACATGTACAAAAGCTGTAATTCAAGCAAAAAGATCGGTCAAAATTATGTTTCAAGTTCATTGCACGATTTCGATTCATATCCCTCTTCCTAGTCCTTAATCTAGTTACTAATTGTTAAATAATATATACATATATCTAACCAGTTTGGTTTTCTGAGCGGTCGAAAATCAAGCCCTTTTTTCCATTTGGCTCAGTTGTTTCTTTTGCCTGAGCGACCGAAGTATAGTTGGTTGGGTCTCTCTTGATTGCCAAGGGTTTTCCTCCAGGTTTTCGTACCTCCGCAAAAATCATATCTGTGCTAATTAAGTTCGAATTTCTTCGAACTCTGCGGTGGAGATGCTAATATTGAATCTCATTTACCTTGAATACAATTTTTTTTTTTTTTTTGCGATGAAAAATCTCTCATCTGTATTTGCTTTTGTCAAAGTTGTATTCCTACTAAGCACTATGATAAGTATACTAGGGTGAGCTAGCTTCTATCTATCTACTTTCATTGTTATCTCTGCCAGTAACTACCAAATGTTTTTTTCTTCTCTTACGTACTCCGTCTTCAAAACCTGTTTTCATGCTCTTCTTGGAGCTCAACATATGTTTCCATTTGCTCTTAATTTCTTTATCGATCTTTCACTGGTTTTCATGTTCAACAGAACAGAAACTGAACGGTGATCTAGCTGAAAAACAAACAAACGAACAAACAGGTTCACTTTTATTGACAAATATTTTAAAAAACAAAAGACATTTTTCAACTGAACAATTTCCACCGTCATTATCAGGACATTGGGGTTTGCGGTGTCACCTTTTTTTTCGCGCGTAATGCGGTGTTTTTGGATTTTTATTGCGATGATGCGGTGATCTCAAACCTAGCGATGTACGGTGTTTACGTTATTAAACATGCGGTGTCCGGTGAAACGATATGATGTGTTGCGGTGTTGCGGTGTCCTGTTCAAGATAAATGTCAAAGTATTTGGACTTTTTGACCTTTACGGTGTCGGTGTTTTGTTGATTTTTCGTACTATGATGCGGTAATTTAGGATTTTTTGGGGGTGTTGCGGTGTTCGAGACTCCCTAATGTCCCCCTCCGTCAGTAAAGAGTGGCGAATTGAATAATATTAAAAAAGATAAAAAAATAGCTGGAAAAAGTAGCTGCAAGAGTTCGTCCAAATTATCCATGCGTGTGATGATTTTCAATTTTCCACATCATAGAAAAAAATATACCTGAATAATTGAAAGTACCTTGTTATTTATTCATGGCGTACTTGATCTCTTCTCTCGTCTGATCCCACCCATGTTTGGTCACAGCCTCGAAGACTTCAATCACCAAGTTTGGAAAGTATTCCAAGAACACAAAGTCTTCCAGCAGTTGTTTTCTGATTGGCGTTGGTCTCTTGTCTTCAGAGACGTGTGAAATGGCGTTTCGTATGAACCGTACTAACTCTATAATAGAGAAATTATTGTAAGGTGTTCTTCGTTTCCTCATCATTTCTGCGTAAATAGCAGGCATGTGTAAATACGCTGGATCATCCCAAGTGGAATGGATGACAATGGTGCTAAAAGTTGCCTCCAGGTCTGTCTCTACTGCAGTCAGAGGAAGTGATCTTTTAGCACGAGGGCATTCAAATTCTGGTTGGTTAGCAACAGAAGTAAGGAGATCAATCTTCTTCTTTTTCGGCCAAAAAAGAGGATGTCCCGATGTGTCTTCTGCGGTTGGCCGTCTGCCCACGTGAGCGTCAAGCATCTTTTTTACCAAGTGTCTTGCTTCAGGACAGATGGAGTCGTCCCAACCCTCCATTTTATTATTTATCACGTTAGACTGTGTTTCGTGGGTTTGCAGCAGACTAGATTTGGACCCTTCAGCTGTAGATGCGGCAAATGGATGCTTTTTGACCGCCAAAATGTAGTGAAGAAGAAGTCCACAGGAAAATATATCCGAAGATTTTGAATAATCTTTTGAAGATCTCAAAACTTCTGGAGCAATCCAACATTTAGTTCCAGCATTGGTGCTGTACACTGAGATCGATCCAGTGCTATCCACACGACGGCTTAGACCAAAGTCGGCAATTTTCAGGCACAATTTGGGATGCGTCTTGTAGAGTATGTTGCTTGGTTTTAAGTCACGATGAAGTACATCTCGATCATGTAAATACCTCAGACCGGTCACAACATCTAAACAAAGTCCTGTTAGTATCTGAAGGTCAAAGATACAGCTATCTAAGTACTCTTCCAGATTGCCTTCCATAAGTTCTAAAACTACGTATGAAAAATGATCATCATCGTAGAATGACAAGTATCGAACCACTTGTTCACAGTCTGCAAGGGCTGTAAGATTTGAAATTTCTCGTTTGTCTTCTGGTCGTTGGAGGCGCAGCTTTTCGATGCGTTTTATAGCAACCTCTCTGCCATCCTTCTCATTGATTCCAGCAAAAACAAACCCGAATGAACCTGAGGCTAAATGACATCGATGATACCAAAACTGACCTACTTGTTCACATTCCTGTCGCCTTGCAACTTTGGCCAACTGTAGTTGATATGTCGTGGATACAGACGTCCAGGGAATAAGCAGCTGGACAACTTCGACTGCAGGTTTGAGCAACAATTCTTGGAGTTCAGGGCAGGATTTTGCTATGTCGAGGCATGAAAGTCCTGACGTATCAGCAATTCTGCAATCGGCTCCAGCACTAAGAAGCTGCTCAGCAATCGTCCAATGAGCAGATGTTCTTTCTTTGTGGTCCAGAACGTTTCCTGTCCCTCTTACGATATTTCGGCAGCAAAGATGAAGTGGAGTGTCTTGGTTTTCTTTTCCAAGGAGATAACTTTTCGATGACTTCAAAATCTTTCCGACAAGGATGCTTTTCCAGAGGACACGAGGTGACTCATCTTTGCAAACAGCATTCAAAAGCGAAGCAGCAATGGATTGAGATTGAATAACGTTATTCTCACACGCGACTTCGATCAAGGCTTTTGCAAGTGGAAAGGCTTCCGAGTTGACTAATACACTCATTACTGACTCACCATTCTTGTCAACTGCCCATGGGTCAAGACCCTTATCAAGAACTAAATTCCAGAATGCTTTTGGCTCAAGTGATACGTCGGGATACAAGCGATCAGGCGTTCGAAGAAATCTGATGTTTCGCGCAGCCACGAGCAGAGGTGTGCGTCCCAACGAGTCCAGATCGTTTGGGTTTGTTCCAGCATCAAGCAAGAGTCTCGTAGCAAACCAAGATCTGCAGAGATGTAGAGGTGTTTCGTCATCGACATTTCTCTCATTTCGTTTTGCCCCACATTTCAAAAGACGTTGGAAAATTCTCTGTAAATATTTCTCAAATGTGTCTTTAGAAGTGGTAGCATCTGCATATGTGGGGTCTACTGCCCTCGTATTGCATTCAAGTGATGCCCAAAGGTGAAGAGGAGCGATGAGATTGGTATTTCTCCTGTTAACTGTGAATCCGTTGGTTATCTTTGCCTGTACTATCAACTCCAATAATTTCTCTGCCTCTTTTGAAATGCTTTTTCCAATTTCAATGTGGAAAATAGATAGACTATGGCGACAAATATTTAAAATCAGATGAAAGACAGATTCTCCAACTTTTGATGTTTCTTCAACACTAGCTCCATTTTCTATCAGAAGCCTGCAGACTTCCACAGCAGTTTGAATTGCTGGAAGCTTCTGCTGGTGGCTAGCAATGTCATACGCCTCCCCAGATAAACAAAACAAATTCTTGACATTGAATGAAACTCCTAGGCCCCTCAGAAGCCTACATATGCTCATAACGGTTGTGTGAAAGATGCCAATATACGGTAGGCGAGTCGCATAGTGAAGAGCAGTATTGCCATAGGAATCTACACTGTTCGGTTTGGCACCTAGTTCATTTAGGAATCTTAGCATTTTGGGGACCAAAGATTCCCATCTTTTAACGAGATCTTTGTTTTCATTGGTTTCTTTGTTTACAGTTTCAATAATCTTTCCAATCATATGGCAATTGTATGTGCATTTGGACTGACCGCAGTCTATGTTTTCAATGGCAAACTGTAACGCTTCCGAAATAGAGGAGGAAGCAGAAAGAGAAGACAGAATTCTGCAGAATGCTGTGTCAATGATAGCCTGGAATACCTCTTCTCGTAAAATCCCATGCCTTATAAAAAGCTGAGTCCCTTTAAGTATGGTAGGTCTTCCCAAATGGCAAAAATGGTTATGGATGTAAAACGATGGAATGCTAAGATGACAATTGTCTTTAATGCGCAAGAGGGCTCCTTTAGCAAGCAGCCAGCGAGCTACTTCCATTGACTTTGTGAACGCATAAAAGAGTGCAGTTCGTCCGTAAATATCTCTCACATTTACTTCAGATTTGCCCTTTTCTACCAATTTACAAACAAGAGACGTATTGTCCACGGCATGAAACAAAGCAGTTTTACCCTCATTGTCAGTTATGTTGACATCGGCACCAGCATCAATCAATTCAGTGACGACATCTTCACGATGTTCTTCGACTGCACAAAACAAAGCTGTATAACCCTTCTTATCTCTCAAGTTTACATCAGCACCAGCGTTCATTAATAATAAATGGTTGATGGTTTGAGTTCCTGTTAAATAAAACAAAGCAGTTTTTCCCTCTATGTCTTGTGCGTTGACATTAACTCCAACATCGATCAGTGCAGTGTACGCGAGTTCATTATTGTTTGTTACAGCACAATGCAGAGCTGTTTTTCTCTCGTTATCAGTTTTGTTAACTTCAGCACCAGAATCAACCAACAAATTTACCAGATTTCGACTCAGTGCATAAAACAGAGCAGTTTTACCCTCATTATCAGTCCTGTTGACATCAGCACCGGAGCTTATTAATAACTGGATCAAGGTTTGAGTTCCTCTTATTACAGAATAATGCAAAGCCGTTTTACCTTCTATGTCTTGTGCGTTGACATTAACTCCAACATCAATCAGTGCAGTGTACGCGAATTTATTACCGTTTGCTACAGCACAATGCAGAGCTGTTTTTCTCTCGTTATCAGTTTTGTTAACTTCAGCACCAGCATCAGCCAAAAATGTTACCATATTTCGACTCAGTACGTAAAACAAAGCCGTTTTTTCTTCACTGTCTGTCCTGTTGACATCAGCACCAGCATTACGAATCAATAAAGCAGCCACGTTTACATCATCAAAATCAACAGCATAACACAAAGAAGTCTTTTTCTTTTTGTCACTAACGTTCACATCAGCACCAGCATCAATTAAAGCACTAATGACACTTGAATTGGTGATGTTATTCCTAATAGCATAAATCAAAGGAGTCATTCCATCGCTATCAATAACGTTTACAGATGCCCCAGCGTTAACCAGACTTTGAACTTCCTTTGCACTGGAAGCATAGAAAAGACGTGTCCTTCCTTCCACAAATGCATCAGTAGCATTGGCAGTATCCATCTCTGTCTATGGAATAGTAGACAAAAGGACTTGAGAATAATTGTATTCATATAATTTTCACCCCAAATAGACGTTTTTCAGTTGCTTCAAGTTAACGAACATCTTCAACATCGTGCAAATTAGAACAATAGAATGCTCATTTTCTGTGACATTTTAATATTCAAAAGCTTAACTGAACACTGGAATGTTTTGAATGTATCAGAATGAGGTGCGAGTTAACGTTAAGTACGTACGTTATTGGATATTGTTATTACGTGTACTAAACAAGTTTCAAATATGTTTGCAAAATACAATAAGTTTTGTTATATTACTCAACTATTGTAGCGAAGACAGTTTGCAGTGTCACAATTATTTATCCATATCATTGGTCCCGTATTTTGCATTACCAAGCCGCAATACACGATCTATTTTGTGGAAAGAAATGCTGCAAGGCTTGCTTTTGTTTGTCAGCTAAATATGTGATCAAGAAACGAATATGAATGTTCTTGAGAGGCTTTTTTCTGACAATCAAGGTCAAAGAAACCCGCGATGCTATTTACATGGTCCCCCAAGGCGAGGGCGCGATACCTAACCACTAAACATCACCTTTTGATGGCGCTGATCTGGTTACGGCAATATTGGAGTCCTTGTGTGTTTACCACACACAATAGAGGACACAGTGTACGTAATCCAAGTAGAAACCTATTGTATTCTTTATTAGCTTCGTTCTATTGTATAACTTGGAGGCTCTTGTTGTGGCTATTGAATTACGTAGACTGTTTGTGGTACACGCAGAACCCCCCCCCCCCCCCCTCCCCATGCAATATTTCAAGGATTAACTAGTATGTGCTTTGTTCAAAGTAAGTTTAACGACTGTGGGTGACGAGGTACAACACATTATGGTTTTTGCTTAGTCGACACACTATCCAGTGGCCAAATGTACAGACCTGGTAAGGTTGTTACATAAGAATACCTGGAATGCTTTCCCGAATGCCGTAGGTGCTATAGATTACACAATACCTAGAATATGGCGACCAAGTGTTTGCCAAGCTTCATAGTTTATATCGCCGAGACAAAAAGACCCACTTCACAACGATAGTCGTAGTACAAACAGGGTAAGTGATACATTACCTTGATAATCTGGAAAAGTCTTTCCAGAACATCCATGTTCGCCTCTTCTATAGAAATGCTTCCAAACATAAAAACAGCTTTCAAGATTGATGTTGACAAAATATATCGTATTCGAAGACTAGGTATCATTAAAGCACACGTTTTTATTGTAAGGAAATCATTATTACTTTGGTAGAAACAATCCTTGTTGCATTGAAAAAAAAGATTAAAAGTATCTGATGATAGATATAGATGAGGTAAACGTACTTTAAAGCCATCTTTATACAGGATTTTAACATGAATTTGAAATTCTGGCCACGCTGCAAGTGAATGTTTACTGCTCATCAATATTAAAATATCATATTAACACGCAAATCTTTTGTTCAACTGTACAAGATATCGAAAATGTTCATTATCACAAAAACGTGTAGTTGGCAAACGAGATATCACACTTCGGGGATCGCACTTCAGCGATAATGGTTGTAAAATGTATTGGATTCAATAGCTGGGTTTCACTTGACGTCATTTCCTGTCTCGTGCAGAATGTTCATCAGCTGAATCACAAGCTTTCAATAGAATTCACATGATGGTCAGTGTTTGACGACCAGTTGGAGCAGATAATGAGATTCAAAGACTTTAATTAGCTGATTGAAACCGATACGGCGGCCATCTTGAATTATGGGATGCTGAGGGAGCAAACGTCGAAATATTTATAAAGCATAGAGTGGTGGGGTACATTACATTCTCAAATATTTTTACGCTTTTGTGTTTCCCGTGTTTGCTCCAACCACCAGCAAATTCAATTGGGTTTTAGATGTACTTCTCAGTGGATAACGTTAAATTATATAAAAAGACACCCTGACAGCTTTGCATACTATACATTTTCCAATAATTGCCCTCTCAGCATCCAATAATGTCTTACTTAAAACAATAGAATCCAAGGTGGCCGCCGTAACAGTAAAAAGGTCTATTGTCAATAGTTTTCAGGTAGAAAAAATTGATTCAACACAGGGCCAGCCACAAAAAGTCACAACGGATTGTGATTGGTTAGAAATTGTTTAATGCCGCTCATCTCTGGGTGGGTGAAAAGCTTCGCACGATAATGAAAGTCAACATTTTTTTACAGAAAATGCATTCTTAAAATGAAAAGCAATGAAACGGAAACAGCAATGAAACCGAAATGAAAAGCACTTCATGCGGCGTATTTCGAAAGCTAAAATAATTATTGAAGGGGCCGGAATTCTATCGAACTTAATGCCCGAATTAGATGACTAATATAAGGCCCGATTCAAACGTCGAGCTTCTCATCATGAGCCGAACCTAATACGATTAAGGTCGACCAAAGATCGGCAAATTGCTACTATTGATTCAGACGTCGAACCTCCGTCGTACCTAAGGATCGGTTCATGAGAAATTTCTTCGTTTCAATCAAAGTCGACCCAAAGTTGTAATTCCCGACGGCTCCGGTCGATCTTAATGGCTGGGTTTTTTAATACAATTTGTCAAACTTAATTGATTAAGAGGTCGCACTTCTCACGAACTTAATTCGCGGTATTGGGTTCGGCTCAAGAGAATTTCGACGTTTGAACTGGGCCAAAGAGATTTAAATTTACGGTGAATTTTGGCGATAATACGGGCCCTATAGTTCCATGTTTTAACTAGATTAACAGAAAACATCGTCCACACAGCTGTAGAAAAAGAGTGTTAAAGAAAAATGTCCAAAACATTGAGTATTAAGACAAGTAAAGGAAAAAGACGATAACTTACTTGACTGATTGTTTTCGGAGAGTTGATGCGGTCAACTCGGTGCTCGCCAGAGCAAGAGACCCGAGCGATCTTCCAACGAAAGTATTTTGGTTCCTTTGGAAAAAAGTATTTCTACATTTGTATGACTTGCAAATGTAGAAACGTAGTTATGTATAGTCTCAAACGCAATAGATCAGTCTTTTCCGACTGCGTTTACAATGGCATATGTAGGCTTGCCTGACCATCATTCAAATAGTTGAGCTGAAACTAAAACCATGAATTCAAGTCATTTATAATATATTTATTGAGGGAGACAACATCATAGTCGATGTCTAAAAGCTCTAATCTTTATGTTTAATACATCAAATATTACTACATGCTCTTACTTACCATTAATATTCGCTTCATGCTATTGGACTTTAGTACTACCGAGTATGCGGAAATATCATACGAACTACCTACTACAATCAGAATTGGATTTTACTTCAAAATCGTTCTTTCATCTGTACTTTACGGAAAGTTAGTCTGGAGATCATGTGGCAAAACACTCTTCGACTCCTTGGAACGCATCCACACAAGAGCGGCCAGAATCATATACAAGTTCAACTGTACTGGAAGGCTCCGTGACGGATGAGGTTCACAAAGTAACAAAGTGAAAGTCACTACGACTAACAGAGAAACACAACACTCTGCATGCTGTTCATGTACAAATGGTATTGACTTCAAATCGGCGCCTCTAAAAAGTCTCATTCAAAAGCAAGAAGAAGTTTACAGTATGAAAAAAAAAGCTGTGTGTCCATCCCACTACCGGCTAGAACAAACTATGTGAAGCTGTCTTTGCCCTATGAAGGAGGCAAGCTATGAAACAATTTAAAAACAAAACGATTTAAAGCTGCAACAAGGAAGGAAATAATGTCAGCTTTTGATTAGTTATATTAAGAAAGAAAGAAAGAAAGAAAGAAAGAAGAAAAAAAAAAAACACATAAAGAAATGAAACCGGAACGTGATCTTCTAAAAATACTTGGCGTATGACTCATGTATAGACCCTTTGCAGCACGTCAGAATGCAGCTCAATTTGGAGGACAAAACAATAGGTTCCAATTCTCAGGAGATTAAAATTCTTTTGTTTTGCCACGGGGAGCCCGGCTTTCCTTTGCCGCATTCAATATTCATTATTCTTTACGTAATTGCTTTTTATGGGTTTCCTGTGGTTTGGGATCGGTTTACGGTTACACAAGCTGTAATCAGATCTGTACTGTAAATTGATCGCCGATTAAATTCAAATCAATAAAAAAGAAATACAATATTGATATAAAGGCTAAACAATTTTCTAAAATAGTTGAACGTTTTTTTCCGAAGTCGAATGATGACTTCGGTCGAAATTGTTCAACTTTTTAAAAAAAATTCTTTGCCTTTATATATTAAAACCTTTGCAGAACTTATTACGACTAGCCTTCTCTGCAGCCATTATCGCGGTCCACCAGACGGCTGCAGAGGAGGCTTATTACGACGGGATACCTGTGTCCCTTCACGGTTTTGAAATTTATACCTTCATATCTCTGAAAGGAGAAGTCCATATCCTCTAAAAGCTGTGCCTGCATCGTATTATACACTACATGTAGAAGTGATTTTCAAACTAAACCGTCAGCCAGTCTAGATTTAATAAAAGTCAGTATCTACACCATATCCTCTCATTCCTTCCATTAGTTCTCCTCTTTCCCCCTCCTTCCCAGTCCCCTCTGCCAATTTACACAGAGTGTGGCTACACAGTACCCCTGTATACTACTTGTATACACTATGTGTTGGACATGCTAATAGTACCTAAAAATAATAATTTTTAGGTTTTGATGCTGTCAAGTGGAGCAAGAATCGGGTTTTCACGCGGTAAAAGAGAAACTTTGATGGAAGATTTTCAAGAGCTAAAGTACGTTTACTATGATGGTCCTCTGTCATAAAAAGCACAAAATGTACTGTTTATACATTTGATTGAATTTTTTGTTTGTTTTCAGACCCACCGTCTTTTCTGCTGTTCCCCGCTTATTGAACGTCATTTATGACAAAGTGAGTAGACTCCAAATAATACTTTCAACCTTTGTTTCTAGGTCAGGGCTGAAACAGCCTCTGGGCTGACCCAAGTCAGGGCACGACTTAAATTGATCAAACCCTGAAACTTAACCTCTGAGCTGGCCAAAGTCAGGGCACTGCTCAAACAGATCAAACCCTGAAACAACTTCTGAGCTGTTCTAAGTAAGGGCACAACTAACTCACAAATCGAACCAACGTGAAACACCTTCTGGGCTGATCCAAGTCAGGGCACGTCTAAATCACAGCTCAACTGTATTGAATTTAGCGTGATAAATTTTACGGATGAAGGAAAAAAACTTCGACTCACGGGAAAAACCCAACATACTCTACTCATATGTGATGCCGAGTGCAGGAGTCGAGCCCGAGAAACCAGGTGAGAGGCGAGTGCACTACCGCTACGCCATCCTTTATTCCCCTGAGAAATTGAATCTATCAATCTGGCTTGCGTATTTTTAGGTCACAGCTCAGGTCCTGCGAAGCAAGCTAAAGAAGTGGGTATTTGATATTGCCATGCACTCCAAACAGCAAGATCTCAAAAGGTACCAGGCACTAAAAAAAAAAGAACGAAAAAAATAAGTCATCATTCAGGATCCCGAATAAACAAACTTAATAACCAGGCCATGTCCCTTCAGCAAAAATGGTGAAAGGGGAGGGGTGGAATGAAAATATGTTTTAGTTTCCATAGTAGATCTTAGCGCCGGATAGAGGCGAACAAGTGGTTAAGCGAACGTCAAAGATGACGGCGCAAGCGCATTTTGTTCGTGCAACCGCCGTCCTCAACTTGGTTGACGTCCTTCACAGAACGTGAATACGCTGTAAATGGCGCCCTGTTGAAGACGTCAGCAACGTTGAGCACGGCGCGCGTACAAAAAAAAAACGCTTGCACCGTCACCTTTGACATCCACGTCTTGATGTTTAACCACTTTTTTGCTACTATCCGCCGCACAGATCTATTATGGAAACTAAAATATTTCTATGTCACCCCTCCACTTCCACATGCATTTCGAGGAGGGGACAGAGGTAGGACGCATGGCTGCTATCTGTTTCAGCGTTCTTACTAAATCATCTGTGATGTTCTCTGCCTTGACTTTGCATTTTATTAGGAATGTCCTACGAAAGAACACAATTTGGGACCGTTTGGTATTCAAAAAGATCCAGGTAAGCCAATCAATATTTATTGACTGGATCAATAACGTACAATGAAATCTCAATCTAACCTCTTCAGAAATTCCATTCTAAATCCCTGGCAGGAAGAGGATTCCTGAGCAGCCAAGAAACGTTCGCCAGATCCGCACTTGCCCACCTCTTGGGGTCCTCAATAAATTAATTAAGACGATCATTGTTGATGAGTAATGCGTCAATGATTATACTGTTATTATGAATACTATTTTAGAACCTTCTTGGTGGCAACGTTCGCATCATCACTTGTGGATCAGCACCACTGTCAGCCAGTGTTACCACGTTCATCAGATGTGTCATGGGATGCTATGTAAGAACTTTGGTCTTCTTATTCTTTTGAGAACTGATTTTATGTACAACTGAAAACAGCGCAAGGCACCAATAACAGCAAATGTAAATGCATGGACATGACACCGTTAAGATACGGAACTGACAACCTGTTCAAACCAATCATTGCACGAGATATCTAATGACAATAGGGACCTTAAGTTCCATGACGGGAGCGAGGACAGCGACGCCGGACGGTGATGGGGCACGTTTTCAAAACGGTTTTTCGTGCGCACGCTGTCATCCTTGCCGTACTCGCTACAACGTAACGTCAGAACGTCAGTATGTGTATGCTCGGACACGGCAACAGCACGGTACGGAATTGACGACGTCCGTTGATCCAATCACAGGGCGATAAATCACTGCTTATCCAATTAAATACGTCGAACATATTACCGCCGCGATCATGTTACAACACGAGACGTTCGTACGTTCCGGGAGTTTTTCCACAATAGTAGACCCCTTGGAGCACGTCGGAATGCAGCTCAATTAGCAGCACAAAACGATAGGTTACCAATTCTCAGGAGAATGAAATTCTTTTGTTTTGTCCTCCAAGTTGAGCTGCTTTAACGTCATGTGCAAGAGGTTTATTTAACAGTAAGTAACAAAATATGTTGGTATTTTAGCTTCAGGAAGGTTATGGCCAGTCAGAGACAACAGCTATTGTGACAATGCAACGCCTGAGTGATTTCTCAACAGGTTAGTAAAGTCTATTTTTGGTTTGCAAAAACAGAAGCGGTCGCCATGTTGGATGACCACGAACAAAATAGCAAAGGAATATTGCGTTGTAATATATTAACGCATGTCAGACGCAAAGAGGAATTATCGATATATCAAGAACTATATTTTAGTCACTTTTCGAAATACAAAACTAATTCGGAAACTTTTTTTGAAGGTCATGTGGGAGCTCCAGCACCGTGTAATCAAGTTAAACTTGTTGATGTTCCTGAAATGGGTTACTACGCCAAAGACGGCCAGGGGGAGGTAGGCAATGGATATTTTATACTACGGTAGTGGTCAGATGGGACCTTTTTGTAAGAGAAGCATAGGTGGCGTAGCGGTGAGAGCGCTTTTTAGTTGTGAGAGAAGCGTTATAGAGAAAGGACGCGTCTTGAGCTATCAACTTGCGAGATAGTTAAGATCGCTAAGATCGCTATACCTAATTACATTTATAATAGTCTTTTATTAATTTGAGTGAGTGAATAACCTTCTTTGTTCCATGATTCTTAGATCTGTGTAAAAGGACACAACGTGTTCAAGGGATACCTTGGGAATCCCGAAGAGAACGCTGAATGCTTTGATGACGATGGATGGTTCCATTCAGGAGACATCGGACAGTGGAATGAGGTAATAGTTCTTTATACTAAAGAGTTGGGGTTATAGGCACTATTTGTCGTGACTGCGAAAAACCCCTTTCGGTATATAAAATGTAGTTACTTTTTTCTATAAACATTATCAATGTTAAGGGTTTGAATCTAACTGAAAAATCTGAAGACAAAATGAAGTAAAAAAACGAACAAAAAATCTTAGCTCGATACGATGAGATTCGAACCCACGTCCACCCACAGAAATTTGATATTTAATTCAAAAATATATACTTATTAAAACTGAGCCCCCTTGCCATACATCGAGAAGTCCCCAGAAGCTGAGGCGTCGCGATCGTACGGACTTCGGACTTGATGGCAGTTAACGCCGATCAGCCCTTATATATATGCAGAATAATGTTCAAGACTAGACACTGTTTCTTCCCACGTCTTGCAGTCACTTGTCTCTTAAATTTTTCGCGCACAAAACTTTTAAACGCGGCCTTAAGATGACTTAATACTTCAATCTTATCTACAGAATGGAACTTTGAAAATTATTGATCGCAAGAAACACATCTTCAAGCTCTCTCAGGTGAGTTTCAAATGTGCGAGCACCCTCCGGATTTTCCAGTCTCGTGTATAAACTCTATGGTTGTGAATCGTTTCAGGGGGAGTACATCGCACCAGAGAAGATCCAGAATGCCTACCTACGAAGCCCCTACGTTGCACAAGTATTTGTGCATGGGTACAGCCTGAAGGTAATGGAATAAAAGGATATGAAAAATGAACACCTATCAAACGACCACTGGTCACCTGTCAAACGATTAATGGTCACCTGTCAAACGACCACTGGTCACCTGTCAAACGTAAACGACCACAGGGTTGCCTGTTATTCTTCCCTTAAACAAGATTAAAACGACTCTTTCAGCAGTACGATCACTTTTCTGTTTAAAAATTATGGAAGTAATAAACTTGTTGTTTTGTTTCAGTCATGTATTGTTGGTATCGTGGTTCCTGATCAAGAGATGCTGTTCGCCTTGGCAAAGAGTAAAGGAATTCAAGGTGACATGAAACAGCTCTGCCAGAACCAGGTAAAATAGGCAGGTATATGGTAAAGGGTGGGAAGATGAGAACTGTCAATGATTGTAGTATTTATTCACTCATGTAGCCAGTAATTATTTATCTTGCTTGTGGTTCCATCCATCCATCCATTCATCTATCCATCTATCAATCTACCCATCCCATCCCATCCCATCCCATCCCATCCCATACCATCCCATCCCATTCATCCATTCTTATTCATTCATTTATGAATTACTTACAGACGATACGTAAGCTGATCCATGATGACATGCTCACTAGAGGCAAGGATGCGAAGCTCAACTCCTTAGAACAGGCAAGTCTTGAAAGAATTTCTTTTTTTCATGCGCAACTAAAAAATTAAATTTAACACAACACAAGATGTCATTCTTGTCTCCGTCGTCCCTGATCGAGAAGCAGTGAGAAGTGGTGCATTAACAACACAAACCAACCGTGTTTATTGGTAATACGTAGTGATTTTTTTTAACGGGGTATAAACCAAATGCTATACGTTATAACTTTTCTTCAGGTAAAGGCAATTTATCTGAATCCGAACTCATTCTCCATCGAAGAAGGACTCGTAACGCCGACAATGAAGGTCAAGCGACAGGCAATGGCTGTTTATTTTGATGAGAAAATCCAGCAGCTTTACGATGAGTTTGAAGCTGGGCAGATAAAGAAAACCCTTACGGACAGGAAAGGATGGTAAAGCGACAAAAATAGGGCTCCTAGACAATGTAGTTAGTCCCGGCCTTCTGCGAAGTTGAGGATAGATCGGTGTCCAAAGCCAATCGCATGGAATTGTGGGATTGAACTTCGAATTTTGAATAAATGCGCCCCATAATTCCATGCGCTATAAATTTGTAACCAGTCCTTTTTGAGCTTTTCAAGAAAGTAGACCTAATCATTTTCCTTTCAGAACACGTTTCAATCTCTTGAGAATAAGATTCTTTGTTTGAGTTGTATCCATATTCAAGTGTCTTCTCATGTGCAACCGTTAAACAAAGAAATAATACTCTAGGGAATGACACGTGGTCTGAAATGGGAAAACAAAATAGGTCGAGATATAGAAAGATTGAGAAGATATAGAGTGACGATTTATCAAACGTCATAGATGGCGTCACTGTCAATCGATGAGTATACCACAGGGAGCCCATACACGTTATATTCAGGAGAAAGCCAGAAAAACACGGCTGCGGTCTTGTAGGGGTAAAATCTTTAACATGCCGGCCTATATTATATATAACTGCTCTGTATCTACATGTAAGACATGATAGGAACCTGTAAGCCATATTTTTGGGCTATATTATAACTAAGTTAATTGACAGTCATAATCTAAAGGTTGGTGATTGTGAAGGCGTTGGTCATAACCCCGCGTAAACTCAACATGAAGCACTTGAATGCAAGGCTTTGCGGATTCTAATTTTTGAAATAAGACCTTTTTTTAATTGAGTCTTTCTTTACAAAACCCTGATCTTTTTCTTTCCCCACTCACCCTTTATCGCAAATGGAGGCTTTGCACCATCACGTGGCAGCCATGACAGGAGGCTGGAACAATAGAGTCTTTTCCCCTGGGAAACTGAATTCTTTCTCATGTAAATCAGATTAGACCAGATTCAATTGTTCCTGCCTCGTGTCATGGCTGCCATCATGTGATGGTGCAAAGCCTCTTTAAACTTTTGGAAATGTAACATGAAATGCCCCCTCCCCACACCTTTATCTCCACTCACTCCACCACACACAAATCATTTGGAAAAAAATATGCTTGAGCCCCAAAAACTGCTATAACTATTCCCTTCCCTACATTCACAGATATAGCCTTATGCTTACCAGCCCATTAATTATGAAAGCTTCCTATAAAATATCATAAACGTAAGTAAAGATTTAACTTTTATAACCTAATTACTCTAAGAAGTAATTTTTTCTTTAGTATGGTTTATTGGTTGTGATTTTAAGTATATAAAATAAAAATAAGTGTACAATAAAATACGCTTGACACAGGATTATATATCAGGCGAGTCTTGGATAGTTCCATCAGTAGACCGTTATTGAAGAAATAGAAAAGCAGGTGGAGATTGGACTAAGTTCAAAGACTATTATTAACACAGATTGTCCAAAGAGCGCGTTAGTAACCCATGGCAACATCATCTCCGACATGTCAGCATAATTGTTTCTTATAAAACAGGTCAGTAATTGAATATAGTCTATACACTTCGGGAAACATCGTCGTCTCGGGACCACAAAACACGCTCTTTCCTTCGGTCCCGTCAATAAGTGTTAATTATTTTGCAAGAATTAAAAAAGCTAATAAGAAAATCTGGGAAAAGAAATCTTTCCTTAGCTCTCGCTGTTTTTTTTTCTACTTGTCTACAACAATAAAGAGTGACATGAAGGCACACATTTCTGGTAGTAATGCCTTGAGTGGATAGTTTGGAGACGAGAATTTTTTCAGGACGTAAGGTTGGTAAATTCCATAGGATTTTTGTGCTTAGTATTTTCTTTTTATCTCACTCCTTGATACTCTTGATCGCTGCATTTAACATCTGATTAGATAAACTAAAAGATGGATTAGAACTTATCTGAATGCATTTGTTTTACGGATTTTCAGTGTAGTTCACATTTCACCTAAAAAAATCTTAACATTTGCTGAATAAAATCCTTTGTTCTATACATATAAATGTTCATATACTCTACAATCTATAATTTTTTTCTTCGAATTGAAAAGTTTTCTAATGCTATTGAAGGCTTAAAATAATGGTTTTTCTTTCAGTGTTTCCTTCTGCATGGGTTCTGGTACAATCAAAAGAAGTGGTAACGCTGTAACCGGCCGCGTTATGCCGCGTCACACAATTGTCATGTTTTTAGCACTATATCAGTATCAGTATCAGTATACTATTTATATGAGCTCCGATTTTAGGCAGTGCCTAAATCTATGTATTAGTTGTTTGCACTGTCGCTTCTTATTTTCGGTTTAATTAATTATCTTCTAGAAATCACAGTCTTTGAAACAAAATTCGGGCTCTACGTTAACATTCAGATCATTTTCTTCCGCGATTTTTATTTCTATTTTTCCCCTCGAAAGCCTGAGCGTGTCTCTGTCCTCTGATATAAACACGGTAGCCAGCCAATCAGAGCGCGCTGATCTCAAATATTTTATAATTAGTACTAGGGTGAACTAGCATGTATATCCATCTACTTTCATTGTTATTTCTGAGAACTCTCTCATCTGTACTTGCTTCTTTGCCAAAGTCGTATTCTTACTAAGCACTATGATTAGAACTAGGGTGAACTAGCTAGTATCCATCTATTTTCATTGTTATATATTTCTGAGAACTCTCTCATTACTTGCTTCTTTGCAATTGTCAACTGAGTCGTTTTACTCCTAAGCACTATGATTAGAACTAGGGTGAACTAGCTTGTATCTATCTACTTTCACTGTTGTTTTTTTCTGCCAGTAACTACCAAATGTTTTTTCCTTCTTACCGTCTTGATCAAAATCTGTTTTCTTGTTTTTCTTGAAGCTAATCATATGTTTTCATTTGTTCTTAATTTCTTTATCGATTTTTCATTAGTGACTGTTCGATCTTGTTCAACAAAGCAGAAACGGCAATTGGAAACCAGGTAAAGGTTGCCAGCCAGACACAAAATGATCTAGCTGAAAAACAAACAAACGACAAACATGTTCATTTTCACTGACGAATATTTCAAAAGACAACACGACACTTTTGAGTTTAAAGCAAGACATGTTTCGAAAAAATTCCACCGTCATCGTCAGTACAGAGTGGCGAATTGACTAATATTAAAACAAATAAAATAATAGCTGGAAAAAGTAGCTGAAGGAGTTTGTCCAAATTATCCATGCGTGTGATGATTTTCAATTTTCCACATCATGGAAAAAAAATCATAAAAATATTAAAAAAATATTCCTGAATAATTGAAAGTACCTTCTTATTTATTCATCGCGTACTTGATCTCTTCTCTCGTCTGATCCCACCCATGTTTGGTCACAGCCTCGAAGACTTCAATCACCAAGTTTGGAAAGTATTCCAAGAACACAAAGTCTTCCAGCAGTTGTTTTCTGATTGGCGTTGGTCTCTTGTCTTCAGAGACGTGTGAAATGGCGTTTCGTATGAACCGTACTAACTCTATAATAGAGAAAGTATTGTAAGGTGTTCTTCGTTTCCTCATCATTTCTGCGTAAATAGCAGGCATGTGTAAATACGCTGGATCATCCCAAGTGGGATGGATGACAATGGTGCTAAAAGTTGCCTCCAGGTCTGTCTCTACTGCAGTCAGAGGAAGTGATCTTTTAGCACGAGGGCATTCAAATTCTGGTTGGTTAGCAACAGAAGTAAGGAGATCAATCTTCTTCTTTTTCGGCCAAAAAAGAGGATGTTCTGATGTGTCTTCTGCGGTTGGCCGTCTGCTGAGTTGAGCGTCAAGCATCTTTTTCACCAGGTGTCTTGCTTCAGGACAGATGGAGTGGTCCCAACCTTCCATTTTATTATTTATAACGTTAGACTGTGTTTCGTGGGTTTGCAGCAGACTAAACTTGGGCCCTCCCTCGACTGTAGATGCGGCAAATGGATGCTTTTTGACCGCCAAAGTGTAGTGAAGAAGAAGTCCACAGGAAAATATATCCGAAGGTTTGGAACAATCCTTAGAAGACTTTAAAACTTCTGGAGCAATCCAACATTTGGTTCCAACATTGGTGCTGTACACTGAGATCGATCCTGTGCTATCCACACGACGGCTTAGACCAAAGTCGGCAATTTTCAGGCACAATTTGGGGTGCGTCTTGTAGAGTATGTTGCTTGGTTTTAGGTCACGATGAAGTACATCTCGATCATGCAAATACCTCAGACCGGTCACAACATCTAAACAAAGCCTTGTTAGTATCTGAAGGTCAAAGATACAGCTATCTAAGTACTCTTCCAGATTGCCTTCCATAAGTTCTAAAACTACGTATGAAAAATGATCATCATCGTAGAATGACAAGTATCGAACCACTTGTTCGCAGTCTGCAAGGGCTGTAAGATTTGATATTTCTCGTTTGTCTTCTGGTCGTTGGAGGCGCAGCTTTTCGATGCGTTTTATAGCAACCTCTCTGCCATCCTTTTCATGGATTCCAGCAAAAACAAACCCGAATGAACCTGAGGCTAAATGACATCGATGATACCAAAACTGACCTACTTGTTCACATTCCTGTCGCCTTGCAACTTTGGCCAACTTTATTTGATATGTCGTGGATACAGACGTCCAGGGAATAAGCAGCTGGACAACTTCCACAGGTTTGAGCAACAGTTCTTGGAGTTCAGGACAGGATTTTGCTATGTCGAGGCATGAAAGTCCTGACGTATCCGCAATTCTGTAATCGGCTCCGACACTAAGAAGCTGTTTAGCAATCGTCCAATGAGCAGATGTTCTTTCTTTTTGGCCGATAAGGTTTCCTGTCCCTCTTACGATATTTCGGCAGCAAAGATGAAGTGGAGTGTCTTGGTTTTCTTTTCCAAGGAGATAACTTTTCGATGACTTTAAAATCTTTTCGACAAGGATGCTTTTCCAGAGGGCACGTGGTGACTCATCTTTGCAAACAGCATTCAAAAGCGAAGCAGCAATGGATTGAGATTGAATAACGTTCTTTTCACACGCGACTTCCAGCAAGTCTCGTGCAAGTGGAAAGGCTTCCGAATTGACTAATATACTCATTACTGACTCGCCATTCTTGTCAACTGCCCATGGGTCAAGACCCTTATCAAGAACTAAATTCCAAAATGCTTTTGGCTCTAGTGATACGTCAGGATACAAGCGATCAGGCGTTTGAAGAAATCGGACGTTTTGTGCAGCCACGAGCAGAGGTGTGCGTCCCAACGAGTCCAGATCGTTTGGGTTTGCTCCAGTATCGAGCAAGAGCTTAGTAGCAGTCCAGGATCTGCAGAGATGTAGAGGTGTTTCGTTATCGACATTTCTCTCATCCAGTTTTGCCCCACATTCCAAAAGACGTTGGAAAATTCTCTGTAAATATTTTTTAAATTTGTTATCTTTGGGAGTGATGACATTAGCATATATGGGGTCTACTGCCAATGCATTGTATTCAAGTGATGCCCAAAGGTGAAGAGGAGCAATGAGATAGATATTTCTCCTGTTAACAGTGAATCCGTTGGTTATACTTGCCCGTGCTATCAGCTCCAATAATTTCTCTGCCTCTTTTGAAATCCTTTTTCCAATTTCGAGGTGGAAAATAGATAGACTATGGCGACAAATCTTTAAAATCAGATGAAAGACTGATTCCCCAACTCTTGACGTTTCTTCAACACTTGCTCCATTTTCTATCAGAAACCTGCAGACTTTCACAACAGTTTGAATTGCTGAAAGCTTCTGCTGGTGGCTAGCATTGCCATACGCCTCCCTAGATAAACAAAACAGAAGAGGTGTTTCATATTGTTGGTTCTTGACGTTGAATGAAACTCCTAGGTCCCTCAGAAGCATACATATGCTCATAACGGTTGTTTGAGAGATGCCAATATATGGTAGGCGAGTCACATAGTGAAGAGCAGTGTTGCCATCGGAATCTACACTGTTCGGTTTGGCACCTAGTTCACCTAGTTCATTTAGTATTTTAGGGGCCAATGATTCCCATCTTTTAACGAGATCTTTGTTTTCATTGGTTTCTTTGTTTACAGTTTCAATAATCTTTCCAATCACATGGCGATTGTATGTGTATTTTGACTGACTGAAGTCTATGTTTTCAATGGCAAACTGTAACGCTTCCAAAATAGAGGAGAAAGCAGAAATAGAAGACAGAATTCTGCAGAATACTGTGTCAATGACAGCCTGGAATACCCCTTCTGGTAAAATTCCATGGCTCATAATAAGATCAGTTCCTTTAAGTATGGAAGGTCTTCCCAAATGGCAAAAGTGGCTATGAATGTAAAACGAAAGAATGCTAAGATGACAATTGTCTTTAATGTGCAACAGGGCTCCTTTAGCAAGCAGCCAGCGAGCTACTTCGAGTGATTTTGTGAACGCATAAAACAGTGGAGTTCGTCCGTAAATATCTCTCACATTTACTTCAGATTTGCCCTTTTCTACCAATTCACAAATAAGAGTCGTATTGTCCACGGCATGAAACAAAGCAGTTTTACCCTCATTGTCAGTTATGGTGACATCGGCACCAGCATCAATCAAGTTAGTGACGACATCTGCACTACATGTCCAATCTTTGACTGCATAAAACAAAGCTGTATAACCCTTCTTATCTCTCAAGTTTATATCAGCACCAGAGCTTATTAATAACTGGATCAAGGTTTGAGTTCCTCTTATTACGGCATAATGCAAAGCCGTCTTCCCCTCTATGTCTTGTGCGTTGACATTAACTTCAACATCGATCAATGCTGTGGACGCGAAGTCATGGCCATTTGCTACAGCACAATGCAAAGCAGTCTTTCTCTCATTATCAGTTTTGTTAGCTTCAGCACCAACATCCACCAAACCATTTACCATATTTTCATACAGTGCATAGAACAGAACAGTTTTTCCTTCACTGTCAGTCTTGTTGACATCAGCATCAGCATTAATCAACAAAGCAGTTTCGTTTATATCATGAAAACCAACAGCATAAAACAAAGCAGTTTTACCCCTATTGTCAGTTATGGCGACATCGGCACCAGCACCAATCAAATCAGCGATGCCAGCTTTACGATGTTCTTCGACTGCATAAAACAAAGCTGTATAACCCTTCTTATCTCTCAAGTTGATATCAGCACCAGAGCTTATTAATAACTGGATCAAGGTTTGAACGGTTCCTTTTGTGAAAGCATAATGCAAAGCCGTCTTCCCCTCTATATCTTGTGCGTTGACATTAACTCCAACATCGATGAGTGCAGGGTATGCAAGTTCATTATTGTTTATTACAGCACAATGCAAAGCCGTTTTTCTCTCGTTATCAGTTTTGTTAACTTCAGCACCAGAATCAACCAACAAATTTACCATATTTCGACCCAGTGCATAAAACAGAGCAGTTTTACCCTCATTGTCAGTTATGCTGACATCAGCACCAGCATTAATTAATCCAGCGACGACATCTGCACGATGTTCTTCGACTGCATAAAACAAAGCTGTATAACCCTTCTTATCTCTCAAGTTTATATCAGCACCAGCGTTCATTAATAATAAATGGTTGATGGTTTGAGTTCCTGTTAAATAAAACAAAGCAGTTTTTCCCTCTATGTCTTGTGCGTTGACATTAACTCCGACATCGATCAGTGCCGGGTATGCGAATTTATTACCATTTGCTACAGCACAATGCAAAGCTGTTTTTCTCTCTTTATCAGTTTTGTTAACTTCAGCACCAACATCAACCAACAAATTTACCATATTTCGACTCAGTGCGTAAAACAAAGCCGTTTTTCCTTCACTGTCTTTTCTATTGACATCAGCACCAGCATTACGAATCAATAAAGCAGCCACGTTTACATCATCAAAATCAACAGCATAAAACAAAGCGGTCTTTTTCTCGTTGTCAGTTATGGTGACATCGGCACCAGCATCAATTAAAGCACTAATAACACTTGAATTGGTGATGTTATTCCTAATAGCATAAATCAAAGGAGTCATTCCATCGCTATCAATTACGTTTACAGCTGCCCCAGCGTTAACCAGGCTTTGAACTTCCTTTGCACTGGAAGCATAGAAAATACGTGTCCTTCCTTCCACAAATGCATCAGTAGGAATGAAAGTATCCATCTCTGATTGAAGCACTCTGTCGATGAAATAGATAGTAATAATAAATCCCAATGGAATAGTCAGCGAGGGAAGGCGGAACAAAGTAAAAAATTAGGCTCAGGCATTAACCTGAATATTAACGCCAGAACCAAAAAATCCTGCCAGAACCTGCAAAAAACCGCCGGCTAAACTCTTTCAACAACAACAACGCCTTGAAACGCCCCTAAATCCCCCTGTTAATGTAATCAAACAAGCAAAATGCACTGTTAGAATTGCCAGCTACCCTAAGAAAAGCGTTTTTTCTTTCTTTTTTTTGGGGGGGGGGGGGGCCAATAAAAGGAAATTCTATTTTAATTGCGCAACTGTCGCCGGATTCTCGATTTTTACAGTCGCTCTTAAGGACCTTCATGGTCATTGTTTCTGCGCATCCTTTCTACGCACGAGTTTGGTGGGCAACTGCTCATCGTGATATATACGTCATTAGAATGTTTTGATAGGTAAAATATCAAGAAAACAAGTCTTTCACTTCTTCAAACTCTTATAGCGCTTAAACGAAGTCGGGGAAACCCCTTTTTATTTCGTTTTTTGAAAGTACTTTATAAATTCAGTTAGGCACTGCCTAAAAGCGGAGTTTCCAGTTTAGCAAGAGTGCTAAATGCGTGACGCAGCGTTACGAAACAGCGTGATCACTTAGTTGTGGTTTTACAAACAGAAGTAAACGATTAGGTTACTTCACATGGAAGTACAGGATACACATTTATCAATGCGAAATAAGAATTTCCTATTAGTAATTGACCTTTGAAAATTTTCTTTTCGGAATTTTTTTAGCTCATCGACGGGACGAGAGATTACAAGTCCATGATGAACAAACTTATTTTTACTTAAAAGTCGTTTTGTGTAGTTATACGAGCTGGAGAAGCTAACTAAATGGCAAACTGAAGATTTGGTGTAACGTGTATTCCTTTTTCCTATTTCATTCAACATTACATAAATATATAAAATAAATCATCTACAGAAATATAAAAAACCTATCCAAAAACCTATCTTGTTTCAGACATCAAAATCTCGCTGGCCTTCAAATGATTTTTTCAAATAAAACTATGCATATTTAGAATTTTTTTTTCGTAATAGGATCGAAAAGCAAAAACTTCAAAGCTTCAAATATCGCTTTTCTGGTTCAAGTAGTGAAGACAAAGATGCACAATGCAGTGAAAACAACCATTCAATGTGTCCAAGTTTTTGTCAATATTAGAAATTTGTCGAAGCATTGGCATTTTTGAGAGTTTTATACGTATATTGTCGACTTTTTTTCACGAAATCTTATTCAACATCAATGAATGTACCTTCTACGAAGTATTTTCTACGGGACTGAAAGATTATTCTTGCAGTGTAATCAATGTTTTTGGTCTTCAGGACACTTTTTCTGGATGAGTTTACAACTACGAACACAACCACATTATGAGGAGCCTAGCCTCCTACGCAGACGCTCTTAGGGTCGTCACGCAATACTTCTCTCCCCACGAACGTCTGCTTACTTGAGCAGAACATTCCTTTCCCATTGTGATCATGAGCCAATCCAAATCGACCGATTGTTTTTGATGACCCAATTACAAACGTCGATAGAAAATTCTGCGGTGACACTAGATCGATGTTGTTCATAGTCTATCATCAAGTTGTGCAAAAGCCAATTAAAGCGAACTGGTTTTGTTTAAAGCAGAAATGATGGCACTGATATAAATACATGTAAATAGCTTGAACACCGTGTAATAAACTAAATTTCGGAAGTTACTTCTTCGTCGTCTGAGCCTGTAAAAGTCCTTCTCTACACATATCTTCTTGATATTTGGTTTTGTGCTGAGATTTTTACGGACACACAAGACGGATTGTTCTTAGATTTATTCTTATGTTGGTGAGCTTAGGGTGACCTTAGCGGCACCAATGAAAATGAATGCGTTTGGAAAAACTTCAGTGCTCTTTACACTTCATATCCGCCAAACAACTTGATTATTTGTCAGATTTATGTTACAAGCGCTTACTTCAATATATCGCTTATTTTCTCAAATAAAATTGTAGGATCTCCAGTTAATACTGGCTAGAGAAAGAGATAACCATGATAAATAAGTCAACAAAGACAGAAGTTTTAAATCAGATACGCAGACGTTAGTGGGGAGAGAAGCGTTGCGTGACGACGTGACGACCCTAAGAACGTCTGCCAAGGAGGCTATGCAATCTTACGGCTAAGGCCGTGTTTACACTAGACCTTTTGTATATCGGACATTTGTCTCATGTACCAGAGTGTCCCACTTTAGGAAAACCATTGTTATGCATACACGTGTGTGAAATCGGCATTCGCCGTGCAAATGAAGAGGCTATTATTAATTTTGGAATTAATGAAATGATTGGATGGTTAGCTTTCAAAGAAATGTATGAAAGATAACTCTCAAAAATATGCCTGTTTATTAAATCAGTGTTGTTTTATTTATATTTGACGATACACAAAAGTGAGACAATCTTTTTATTAAGAAATAATACTATGGGTTCATTTTATCGGTGTATACAACCGGTGTAACTATCGTGTAATAATATCGCGTACTCCTACGGCGGCGGTAATTCAAATTAACGTGTAGCGTTCGCTCCAATGCAGCGCGCTATACTGGTATACACTGATAACTTACACCCATTATGTGATTCATTATTATGTTTAATGCATACCCCGATAGTTCTCAAAAATTAGTCCGAATCATCGGACGAAATCTCTTGCCATTTATTGATAGCCTTCTTATGTGCTTTGGCTGCGCTAGAAACTGAATGGACCATTTCTGGCATCAAATCCAATATGGCTTCCAGTTTTCCTTTCTTGCCCTTTTTCTTCTTTGGTTCGGTGGCTTCTACTTCAGCTATAGGGGGAAAAAAGGTGTGATTATCATTCTACACAATGGAGCTGTTGCGAAATGTTTGTACATTGCGATGCGCTGATCACAAAATGTTGTCAGCCAGTAACGCAAGACTTTTCCCACAATAACGTTTGGACATTGTACATTAATTATACAATGATACAGATGTAGAAATTTAACAGTGTAGTGTACAATATATTACTTGGTATTGACCTACCCGTCACTTCGTCACTCATTTCAAAGATGTCTCTGTCGATATCCTGTTTCTTTTTTTCTAAAGAATGGGTTTTCTTGACCCACTCATTGGCACTTTTATCTTGTCCGGGTTTGAATATGTACATTTCATCTGGGTCTTCCTTTTCCTCTTCTGCACTACTACTTTGATAAAGCAGCTCAGCGTCAGCAGCACAACTGTTGCTTGACACGTGTCGTGTCGTCGACGTACTTGGCTTTGAGCTGTTTATGGTCGTCGAGGTCGTTGACAAGGTCGTAGTCGAAGTTGCCTTAGTGTCGCTAAAAAGAAAGAAACATTTTTAAGCTTCCTTGTTTGATGCACTGGGACGTAAATTTTAAAATGAAAACATATAAAGCTATATGAAGCGTAAAACAACTTTACATTTCTTTTATCTTTCTGGAAATTCTGCGTCTAGCTGCCTCTCTGGATGCTCCGCCAACAGTACCCACCGAAGAATAGTACGCCTTTTCGTGTGGGCCAAGTTTGATGGCCATTAACTCGACATATCGAAGCACTTTGGTTGGCAGACGCCCGACATTCTGAACTGCTTCTTCAATTACAGCCATTTCTTGCGCTTTGTTGGGCTTTATCTTGTTCACGGTTTTCTTACTCTCGATTTTTTTTGTCATTTCCAAGGCATTTTTTTCCTGTTCTTGCATATTTTCAATTTCGCTCAGTTGTTCCAAAACGGGCTTTCCTGCAAATGCTGCTTCGAGAAATATGTTTCTTTTTCCTGACATCTTTTCATCGAAGCCAAGGTGCATCTGATAGTGATATCATGCACTTTCGAGTTGGATTTATACTCAAAAGATGCGAAATGCTAACAATTACAATGAAGTTAATTTTTGTCGCCGAAAACACCTCTTGACATTGTTGAATGTTCTGTCGTTCCTTTTGAATATTTATTGTGAGGTGTAATTATTTGCGTTCATTGTTATTGGTTTATTTGGAAACAAATTCCCAAGGCGCCACCGGAATGTGTGAAGTTGTTGTGTGTGTGTTGCAGTTTGGCATGCATGTTTGTTGTTGTCGTTGTCAAAAGAACAAACAAACAATCCACACGCTATTGTTGTTATGCTAGATTAACACTTGCAATCATATATTGTTCAAAGCTTTTTAATATTGGTCAAACTTCCATCACCTTAAAGGCGGTCCAAATGATGCATCCCCCAGTATTTCCATCGTTGTTTGGTCATGCTGCATTTACTATAATAAGTGTATTAGAAATTATATCCTTAACTAAGAGAAAATTTCCAACGTTTCCGTTTGAAATATTGAGCATGTCTTGTATTATATTGGTGTGCATACTTCAAGTTCTGGATGAATACAAAATAGGCGTTTTGGAGCGTCTCGGTATTTTTGGTCCTGACGCACATGGTGGTCGGGATTATTTCTCGTACATTAAGAAATCACCTATCAAATTTTGGTATTTGACTGGAGAAACAGTTGAAACATTTCAGGACATCGTTGACAGGATGAGACTGCCTATCATTGCACTAAATCGTTGTCGTAACGGTACTCAGAGAAGACCAAGAATTCAAAGGTTGAACATTTCAAATCGACTTTTATTGGTGCTAATTTGGCTTCGTAGATATCCACGACTCCACACCATTGGGAGCATGTTTAAAATTGACATAGCCTCTATCAGTCGAACTGTTCAAGAACTGGTTCCTTTATTGCTGGAAAATTTCTCTAATGAAATTGAATGGCCAACGGAAAACGAATGGCGAGATTGGGCTGGACACTGGAAGCATTTTCCTACCTGCGTGGGAATTATTGATGCGACAATTCACGAAATATGTCGTCCCTCTAGAAGACAGGCGTTGTTTTACCGCGGTGACAAGAAAAAGCATTTTATGTCAAGTACCTTGATCGTAACCCCAGATGGGATGATAGTTCATTGTTCTGCAGCGTAAGATGAAATATTATGTATTTAAAATGCGACTATAGTGCACTGATTGACTGATAAAATTTTTTATTCCTTCAGATTTCCAGGTCATTTAAATGACATAAACTGTTTCAACATGATGCCAACCATCGGTCCTGGATGTGACCTGGCCCTTCCACATCGCTGCCATATTATGGCAGATTTAGGTTATCCACCCCACCCAGTCCTTGTCAGGCCAAAGAAAAGGAATCAGATCAGGGGGAATGCAAGGCTGGAACGTATAAACAACGAGTTAAGAAGTTGCCGAGTCAAAGTTGAACACGCCATAGGATTTTTTAAAACCTACAGATGTATTTCGGGTCGTTGGAGACACAGACGCGCCTTCCTTCCCATCGTTGTACATTGTTGTGCTTGTTTGAGCAACAGAAGACGGAGATTTTTATAACTATATACATGCATATATCTGTGACGTAATTGATATAGTTAATAAAGAAATATATTGTGCTGTAGGTAGCTTTTTCAACCCGATATTGGCATATTTCGTTTATTACAGCCATTTGCGGCTCCTTTCCAAAAAGCGGCCCAATAAAAATAAATACGATTTACTAGAATTATAATTTTAGGTACCAGGCTGATTTGTATAATTTTCTCCGATGGGCTAATCAAAATCAGGCTGATAAAATCGTAGCGTGTTCTGTAAAGGATCAAACACTAGGGCGAGGGCATTCTTCAAAATAAAGACCGAGGCCGAGGGCGCAGCCCGAGGCCGAGGTCTTTATTTTTAAAGAATGCCCTAGCTCGCGTGTTTGATCTTAGTTAATAACCAGCCCGTAACAAGTCTATATTTTTGAAATATAGACCTGTACCGGGGACAATATTCAGCCGTGTTGATAATCAACAAAAAACAGCACTGAACAATAGGATTAGGGAGTGGCTGGTTATTAATTCCAAATAAAAATAGCGTGTTTTGCGTGCTGCATCAGCTCACTTCAGACTTCTAATTTTATGCAGATCTAAAGTGTGAACCCCGGGTGTGAACCCTCCTCATTATCTTTCTACACGTGAGCTGATAAGTGGGACACTCTGGTACATGAGACAAATGTCCGATATACAAAAGGTCTACTTGGACGTTTACTAAGGTTTTAAAATTAATTTAATTTATGGTTAATTTTCATAACCATAGTTAATTGTTAATTGTCGAGGTTAATTGTCTACACATGATAAAATGACCGTAGTTGTCTAATTAGAGAAAACTTTGGGCAATTCAAAAATACCGGCATGAAGAAAAGACGGCGCTGAATTTAATTTTCATATTCAGAGAGCGCTGCCATGCATCATTGTGATGTAAATAAAACTGAACACTCGCATTCTACGGAAAGAACGTGCAAGAACGGAAAGAACGTGCAAGAAACGCATAAATAACAATCGCACCGTCGGTTACTGTTCTCAACCATGCCTGATAGAAGAGTAAATCGAGGTAAACTTTCTATTCTCTTGAATGGTATTTTACTAATGGTTTTGCCGGTGTTTACACACAATAAATGTTAACCAAGGATGGTTACCCTTCTACCTAAAGTTTATGCAAATGAGTTAAATATTTCTTGTATGCATTTCGATGCATGAACAGAGAGGGATAAAAAAGCTAATTGCCAGTGTATAATATGGTATTGAATTGCCATTAAAATAAATGATAACTTACTTGACTGATTTATCGGAGAGTCCATGCAGCAAACTGATGTAGGACCAAGCTACAATGCTCGCCAGAGCGTATAGATTCAAGCGAGAGATCTACCAACGAGAGTGCTGTGGTTCCTTTGGACCAAGGCATTTCTACATTTGTATGACTCTTGCAAATGAAGAAACTTACTTAGGAATAGTCTAAAACGGAATAGGTAAGGGTTTTTTCCTGACTGCGTTTACAATGGCATGTAGTAGGCTTGCCTGACTTTATTCAAGTAGCTGAGCTCTGACTGAAAACATCAATTCAAACCATTTATTATGTATTTATTGAGGAAAACAACATCATAGTGGATGTCTAAAAGCTCTAATCTTCATGTTTAGTACACCATATAGCACTACATGTTCTTACTTACCTTTAACTATTCGCTGCATGCTATTGGACTTTGATAGTAGCGAGTCGTTTTAGAATGGACTCAAGGCTGATCAGTCTAGCTAGGTAAATAATTTCATCATCAAACCGTCTCAAATCAGTGACCATAAAACTGAGAGGTCAACTTGGTTTGATGCTTATTAAAAATGTATGAACCAAACTAAGCAGCTTATGGATACACATAATGTTTTTACTCAAAATCGGTGAGATAATTTTCTAATTTTTAGATATTTTGTTCGTCATATTCTTGGTTTTCACGTTACGTCATCTGGTGTACCCTAACAATAGATACTAATTTAGTATCAATTGTTAGGGTACACCAGCATGGCCGCCATATCTTTGTCTCTTAGCTCTCTCGGGAACAGCTGAAAACATCAATACCATAGTTTGATATAATTACTATTCACACCCAAGCCTATTGTTTTCTCGCTGCATTATATCAACGAATGCATGCTGAGAGCAAAATCATACGACACGCAGCGAGACGCTACATTATTATTAATAATGTGGTCGGCTCTTTTATCATACAGCATTATTTATTTGATATTATTTATAATAATGCAGTCGGCTGTTTCTTTACATGCTTTCGCTACTTCCAGGTTTGGATGAAGCACACAATTTTTGACGCACAGGAGTAGGGTTTGGCGAGGATGCTAAAAATAGCCCAACTGCATGGGAATTCACATGGCGGGCGCGGTATTAAGAAGTTTCCCTCTCTTATTTATGCTCTCTTGGGATAACTCTCAAGACAAATAATCTTTTTCATAAGGAAACGACACGTCTGGAAGTCAGCCAGCATATATTTAATCGACTAAAACTCAGTTTCTAGACCCTATCTGTCTCATTCCTTTATTCGTTCTCTCTTCCCCTCCTTCCCAGTCAGTCCCCTCTGCCAACTTACACTGAGTTTGGCTATACAGTACCACTGTATATATACTACTGGTATACATTACATGTCGAACATGCTAATAAACAATTGCTTTTTAGGTTCTGATGCTGTCAAGTGGAGCAAGAATCGGGTTTTCACGCGGTAAAAGAGAAACTTTGATGGAAGATTTTCAAGAGCTAAAGTACGTTTACTATGCTAGTGGGCTATGTCATAAGGTGCACAAAGTGTACTGTTTATACATTTGTTGGAATATCATTTTTTTTGTTTCCAGACCCACCGTCTTTTCTGCTGTCCCGCGCCTATTGAATATCATATACGATAAAGTGAGTAGACTCCAAATAATACTTTTAACCTTCAAATTTGTTTCTTACGCTAGCTGAAACAACCTCTGGGCTGACCAAAGTCAGGGCACGGCTAACTCACAGATCAAATTCTGAAACAACCTCTGGGCTGATCTAAGTCAGGGCATGCTAGCTCACAGATCAAACACTGAAACAACCTCTGGGCTGACCAAAGTCAGGGCACGGCTAACTTACAGATCAAATTCTGAAACAACCTCTGGACTGATCTAAGTCAGGGCATGCTAGCTCACAGATCAAACACTGAAACAACCTCTGGGCTGACCAAAGTCAGGGCACGGCTAACTCACAGATCAAATTCTGAAACAACCTCTTGGCTGATCTAAGTCAGGGCACGGCTAACTCACAGATCAAATTCTGAAACAACCTCTGGACTGATCTAAGTCAGGGCATGCTAGCTCACAGATCAAACACTGAAACAACCTCTGGGCTGACCAAAGTCAGGGCACGGCTAACTCACAGATCAAATTCTGAAACAACCTCTTGGCTGATCTAAGTCAGGGCATGGGTAACTCACAGATCAAATTCTGAAACAACCTCTGGACTGATCTAAGTCAGGGCATGCTAGCTCACAGATCAAACACTGAAACAACCTCTGGGCTGATCCAAGTCAGGGCATGCTAACTCATAGTTCGAACCCTGAAACAACCTCTGGGCAGTTCTAAGTAAGGGCACAGCTAACTCAGAAATCAAACCAACGTGAAACCCCTTCTGGGCTGATCCAAGTCAGGGCACGTCTAAATCACAGCTCAACTGAATTGAATTTAGCGTGATGAATTTTAAGGATGAAGGAAAAAAGCTTCGACTCACGGGAGAAAAACCCAACATACTCTACTCATATGTGATGCCGAGTGCAGGAGTCGAGCCCGAGAAACCAGAGGTGAGAGGCGAGTGCACTACCGCTACGCCATCCTTCATTCCCCTGAGAAATTAACAAGAAATCAAACCATGTGGTATCCTGTTTTTGAATCTATCAATCTGGCTTGCGTATTTTAAGGTCACAGCTCAGGTCCTGCGAAGCAAGCTAAAGAAGTGGGTATTTGATATTGCTATGCACTCCAAACAGCAAGATCTCAAAAGGTACCAGGCACTAAAAAAAGAACGAAAAAAAATAAGTTGTCATCATTCAGGATCCCGAATAAACAAACTTAATAACCAGGCCATGTCCCTTCAGCAAAAATGGTGAAAGGGGAGGGGTGGAATGAAAATATGTTTTAGTTTCCATAGTAGATCTTAGCGCCGGATAGAGGCGAACAAGTGGTTAAGGGAACGTCAAAGATGACGGCGCAAGCGCATTTTTTTCGTGCAACCGCCGTCCTCAACTTGGTTGACGTCCTTCCGGGAGTTTTTCCACAATAGTAGACCCCTTGGAGCACGTCGGAATGCAGCTCAATTAGCAGCACAAAACGATAGGTTACCAATTCTCAGGAGATTGAAATTCTTTTGTTTTGTCCTCCAAATTGAGCTGCTTTGACGTCATGTGCAAGAGGTTTATTTAACAGTAAGTAACAAAATATGTTGGTATTTTAGCTTCAGGAAGGTTATGGCCAGTCAGAGACAACAGCTATTGTGACAATGCAACGCCTGAGTGATTTCTCAACAGGTTAGTAAAGTTTAGTTTTGGTTTGCAAAAACAGACGTGGTCGCCATGTTGGATATCGATGACCACGAACAAAAAAGCAAAGGAATATTGCGTTGCTTTATATTAACGCATGTCACACACAAAGAGGAATTATCGATATATCAAGAACTATATTTTAGTCACTTTTTGAAATACAAAACTAATTCGGAAACTTTGTTTGAAGGTCATGTGGGAGCTCCAGCACCGTGTAATCAAGTTAAACTTGTTGATGTTCCTGAAATGGGTTACTACGCCAAAGACGGCCAGGGGGAGGTAGGCAATGGATATTCTATACTACGGTAGTGGTCAGATGGGACCTTTTTGTAAGAGAAGCATGGGTGGCGTAGGGGTGAGAGCGCTTTTCAGTTGTGAGAGAAGCGTTATAGAGAAAGGACGCGTCTTGAGCTATCAACTTGCGAGATAGTTAAGATCGCTAAGATCGCTATACCTAATTACATTTATAATAGTCTTTTATTAATTTGAGTGAGTGAATAACCTTCTTTGTTCCATGATTCTTAGATCTGTGTAAAAGGACACAACGTGTTCAAGGGATACCTTGGGAATCCCGAAGAGAACGCTGAATGCTTTGATGACGATGGATGGTTCCATTCAGGAGACATCGGACAGTGGAATGAGGTAATAGTTCTTTATACTAAAGAGTTGGGGTTATAGGCACTATTTGTCGTGACTGCGAAAAACCCCTTTCGGTATATAAAATGTAGTTACTTTTTTCTATAAACATTATCAATGTTAAGGGTTTGAATCTAACTGAAAAATCTGAAGACAAAATGAAGTAAAAAAACGAACAAAAAATCTTAGCTCGATACGATGAGATTCGAACCCACGTCCACCCACAGAAATTTGATATTTAATTCAAAAATATATACTTATGAAACTGAGCCCCCTTGCCATACATCGAGAAGTCCCCAGAAGCTGAGGCGTCGCGATCGTACGGACTTCGGACTTGATGGCAGTTAACGCCGATCAGCCCTTATATATATGCAGAATAATGTTCAAGACTAGACACTGTTTCTTCCCACGTCTTGCAGTCACTTGTCTCTTAAATTTTTCGCGCACAAAACTTTTAAACGCGGCCTTAAGATGACTTAATACTTCAATCTTATCTACAGAATGGAACTTTGAAAATTATTGATCGCAAGAAACACATCTTCAAGCTCTCTCAGGTGAGTTTCAAATGTGCGAGCACCCTCCGGATTTTCCAGTCTCGTGTATAAACTCTATGGTTGTGAATCGTTTCAGGGGGAGTACATCGCACCAGAGAAGATCCAGAATGCCTACCTACGAAGCCCCTACGTTGCACAAGTATTTGTGCATGGGTACAGCCTGAAGGTAATGGAATAAAAGGATATGAAAAATGAACACCTATCAAACGACCACTGGTCACCTGTCAAACGATTAATGGTCACCTGTCAAACGACCACTGGTCACCTGTCAAACGTAAACGACCACAGGGTTGCCTGTTATTCTTCCCTTAAACAAGATTAAAACGACTCTTTCAGCAGTACGATCACTTTTCTGTTTAAAAATTATGGAAGTAATAAACTTGTTGTTTTGTTTCAGTCATGTATTGTTGGTATCGTGGTTCCTGATCAAGAGATGCTGTTCGCCTTGGCAAAGAGTAAAGGAATTCAAGGTGACATGAAACAGCTCTGCCAGAACCAGGTAAAATAGGCAGGTATATGGTAAAGGGTGGGAAGATGAGAACTGTCAATGATTGTAGTATTTATTCACTCATGTAGCCAGTAATTATTTATCTTGCTTGTGGTTCCATCCATCCATCCATTCATCTATCCATCTATCCATCTACCCATCCCATCCCATCCCATCCCATCCCATCCCATCCCATTCATCCATTCTTATTCATTCATTTATGAATTACTTACAGACGATACGTAAGCTGATCCATGATGACATGCTCACTAGAGGCAAGGATGCGAAGCTCAACTCCTTAGAACAGGCAAGTCTTGAAAGAATTTCTTTTTTTCATGCGCAACTAAAAAATTAAATTTAACACAACACAAGATGTCATTCTTGTCTCCGTCGTCCCTGATCGAGAAGCAGTGAGAAGTGGTGCATTAACAACACAAACCAACCGTGTTTATTGGTAATACGTAGTGATTTTTTTTAACGGGGTATAAACCAAATGCTATACGTTATAACTTTTCTTCAGGTAAAGGCAATTTATCTGAATCCGAACTCATTCTCCATCGAAGAAGGACTCGTAACGCCGACAATGAAGGTCAAGCGACAGGCAATGGCTGTTTATTTTGATGAGAAAATCCAGCAGCTTTACGATGAGTTTGAAGCTGGGCAGATAAAGAAAACCCTTACGGACAGGAAAGGATGGTAAAGCGACAAAAATAGGGCTCCTAGACAATGTAGTTAGTCCCGGCCTTCTGCGAAGTTGAGGATAGATCGGTGTCCAAAGCCAATCGCATGGAATTGTGGGATTGAACTTCGAATTTTGAATAAATGCGCCCCATAATTCCATGCGCTATAAATTTGTAACCAGTCCTTTTTGAGCTTTTCAAGAAAGTAGACCTAATCATTTTCCTTTCAGAACACGTTTCAATCTCTTGAGAATAAGATTCTTTGTTTGAGTTGTATCCATATTCAAGTGTCTTCTCATGTGCAACCGTTAAACAAAGAAATAATACTCTAGGGAATGACACGTGGTCTGAAATGGGAAAACAAAATAGGTCGAGATATAGAAAGATTGAGAAGATATAGAGTGCAATTTATCAAACGTCATAGATGGCGTCACTGTCAATCGATGAGTATACCACAGGGAGCCCATACACGTTATATTCAGGAGAAAGCCAGAAAAACACGGCTGCGGTCTTGTAGGGGTAAAATCTTTAACATGCCGGCCTATATTATATATAACTGCTCTGTATCTACATGTAAGACATGATAGGAACCTGTAAGCCATATTTTTGGGCTATATTATAACTAAGTTAATTGACAGTCATAATCTAAAGGTTGGTGATTGTGAAGGCGTTGGTCATAACCCCGCGTAAACTCAACATGAAGCACTTGAATGCAAGGCTTTGCGGATTCTAATTTTTGAAATAAGACCTTTTTTTAATTGAGTCTTTCTTTACAAAACCCTGATCTTTTTCTTTCCCCACTCACCCTTTATCGCAAATGGAGGCTTTGCACCATCACGTGGCAGCCATGACAGGAGGCTGGAACAATAGAGTCTTTTCCCCTGGGAAACTGAATTCTTTCTCATGTAAATCAGATTAGACCAGATTCAATTGTTCCTGCCTCGTGTCATGGCTGCCATCATGTGATGGTGCAAAGCCTCTTTAAACTTTTGGAAATGTAACATGAAATGCCCCCTCCCCACACCTTTATCTCCACTCACTCCACCACACACAAATCATTTGGAAAAAAATATGCTTGAGCCCCAAAAACTGCTATAACTATTCCCTTCCCTACATTCACAGATATAGCCTTATGCTTACCAGCCCATTAATTATGAAAGCTTCCTATAAAATATCATAAACGTAAGTAAAGATTTAACTTTTATAACCTAATTACTCTAAGAAGTAATTTTTTCTTTAGTATGGTTTATTGGTTGTGATTTTAAGTATATAAAATAAAAATAAGTGTACAATAAAATACGCTTGACACAGGATTATATATCAGGCGAGTCTTGGATAGTTCCATCAGTAGACCGTTATTGAAGAAATAGAAAAGCAGGTGGAGATTGGACTAAGTTCAAAGACTATTATTAACACAGATTGTCCAAAGAGCGCGTTAGTAACCCATGGCAACATCATCTCCGACATGTCAGCATAATTGTTTCTTATAAAACAGGTCAGTAATTGAATATAGTCTATACACTTCGGGAAACATCGTCGTCTCGGGACCACAAAACACGCTCTTTCCTTCGGTCCCGTCAATAAGTGTTAATTATTTTGCAAGAATTAAAAAAGCTAATAAGAAAATCTGGGAAAAGAAATCTTTCCTTAGCTCTCGCTGTTTTTTTTTCTACTTGTCTACAACAATAAAGAGTGACATGAAGGCACACATTTCTGGTAGTAATGCCTTGAGTGGATAGTTTGGAGACGAGAATTTTTTCAGGACGTAAGGTTGGTAAATTCCATAGGATTTTTGTGCTTAGTATTTTCTTTTTATCTCACTCCTTGATACTCTTGATCGCTGCATTTAACATCTGATTAGATAAACTAAAAGATGGATTAGAACTTATCTGAATGCATTTGTTTTACGGATTTTCAGTGTAGTTCACATTTCACCTAAAAAAATCTTAACATTTGCTGAATAAAATCCTTTGTTCTATACATATAAATGTTCATATACTCTACAATCTATAATTTTTTTCTTCGAATTGAAAAGTTTTCTAATGCTATTGAAGGCTTAAAATAATGGTTTTTCTTTCAGTGTTTCCTTCTGCATGGGTTCTGGTACAATCAAAAGAAGTGGTAACGCTGTAACCGGCCGCGTTATGCCGCGTCACACAATTGTCATGTTTTTAGCACTATATCAGTATCAGTATCAGTATACTATTTATATGAGCTCCGATTTTAGGCAGTGCCTAAATCTATGTATTAGTTGTTTGCACTGTCGCTTCTTATTTTCGGTTTAATTAATTATCTTCTAGAAATCACAGTCTTTGAAACAAAATTCGGGCTTTACGTTAACATTCAGATCATTTTCTTCCGCGATTTTTATTTCTATTTTTCCCCTCGAAAGCCTGAGCGTGTCTCTGTCCTCTGATATAAACACGGTAGCCAGCCAATCAGAGCGCGCTGATCTCAAATATTTTATAATTAGTACTAGGGTGAACTAGCATGTATATCCATCTACTTTCATTGTTATTTCTGAGAACTCTCTCATCTGTACTTGCTTCTTTGCCAAAGTCGTATTCCTACTAAGCACTATGATTAGAACTAGGGTGAACTAGCTTGTATCCATCTATTTTCATTGTTATATATTTCTGAGAACTCTCTCATTACTTGCTTCTTTGCAATTGTCAACTGAGTCGTTTTACTCCTAAGCACTATGATTAGAACTAGGGTGAACTAGCTTGTATCTATCTACTTTCACTGTTGTTTTTTTCTGCCAGTAACTACCAAATGTTTTTTCCTTCTTACCGTCTTGATCAAAATCTGTTTTCTTGTTTTTCTTGAAGCTAATCATATGTTTCCATTTGTTCTTAATTTCTTTATCGATTTTTCATTAGTGACTGTTCGATCTTGTTCAACAAAGCAGAAACGGCAACTGGAAACCAGGTAAAGGTTCCCAGCCAGACACTAAATGATCTAGCTGAAAAACAAACAAACGACAAACATGTTCATTTTTACTGACAAATATTTTAAAAGACAACACGACACTTTTGAGTTTAAAGCAAAACATGTTTCGAAAAAATTCCACCGTCACCGTCAGTACAGAGTGGCGAATTGACTAATATTAAAACAAATAAAATAATAGCTGGAAAAAGTAGCTGAAGGAGTTTGTCCAAATTATCCATGCGTGTGATGATTTTCAATTTTCCACATCATGGAAAAAAAAATTAAAGATATAAAAAAAATATACCTGAATAATTAAAAGTACCTTGTTATTTATTCATGGCGTACTTGATCTCTTCTCTCGTCTGATCCCACCCATGTTTGGTCACAGCCTCGAAGACTTCAATTACCAAGTTTGGAAAGTATTCCAAGAACACAAAGTCTTCCAGCAGTTGTTTTCTGATTGGCGTTGGTCTCTTGCCTTCAGAGACGTGTGAAATGGCGTTTCGTATGAACCGTACTAACTCTATAATAGAGAAAGTATTGTAAGGTGTTCTTCGTTTCTTCATCATTTCTGCATAAATAGCAGGCATGTGTAAATATAATGGGTCATCCCACGTAGGATGGACGACAATGGTGCTAAAACTTGTCTCCAGGTCCGTCTCTACTGCGGTCAGAGGAAGTGATCTTTTAGCACGAGGGCATTCAAATTCTGGTTGGTTAGCAACAGAAGTAAGGAGATCAATCTTCTTCTTTTTCGGCCAAAAAAGAGGATGTCCTGATGTGTCTTCTGCGGTTGGCCGTCTAATCACGTGAGCGTCAAGCATCTTTTTTACCAAGTGTCTTGCTTCAGGACAGATGGAGTGGTCCCAACCTTCCATTTTATTATCTATCACGTTAGACTGTGTTTCGTGGGTTTGCAGCAGACTAGATTTGGACCCTTCAGCTGTAGATGCGGCAAATGGATGCTTTTTGACCGCCAAAATGTAGTGAAGAAGAAGTCCACAGGAAAATATATCCGAAGATTTTGAATAATCTTTTGAAGATCTCAAAACTTCTGGAGCAATCCAACATTTGGTTCCAGCATTGGTGCTGTACACTGAGATCGATCCAGTGCTATCCACACGACGACTTAGACCAAAGTCTGCAATTTTCAGGCACAATTTGGGATGCGTCTTGTAGAGTATGTTGCTTGGTTTTAGGTCACGATGAAGTACATCTCGATCATGCAAATACCTCAGACCGGTCACAATATCTAAACAAAGTCCTGTTAGTATCTGAAGGTCAAAGATACAGCTATCTAAGTACTCTTCCAGATTGCCTTCCATAAGTTCTAAAACTACGTATGAAAAATGATCATCATCGTAGAATGACAAGTATCGAACCACTTGTTCGCAGTCTGCAAGGGCTGTAAGATTTGATATTTCTCGTTTGTCTTCTGGTCGTTGGAGGCGCAGCTTTTCGATGCGTTTTATAGCAACCTCTCTGCCATCCTTTTCATGGATTCCAGCAAAAACAAACCCGAATGAACCTGAGGCTAAATGACATCGATGATACCAAAACTGACCTACTCGTTCACATTCCTGTCGCCTTGCAACTTTGGCCAACTTTATTTGATATGTCGTGGATACAGACGTCCAGGGAATAAGCAGCTGGACAACTTCCACAGGTTTGAGCAACAGTTCTTGGAGTTCAGGACAGGATTTTGCTATGTCAAGGCATGAAAGTCCTGACGTATCAGCAATTCTGCAATCGGCTCCGACACTAAGAAGCTGTTTAGCAATCGTCCAATGAGCTGATGTTCTTTCTCTGTGGCCAATAACTTTTCTTGGCGCTCTTACGATATTTCTGCAGCAAAGATGAAGTGGAGTGTCTTGATTTTCTTTTCCAAGGAGATAATTTTTCGATGACTTTAAAATCTTTTCGACAAGGATACTTTTCCAGAGGGCACGTGGTGACTCATCTTTGCAAACAGCATTCAAAAACGAAACAGCAATGGATTGGTTTTCAATGACGTTCTTTTCACACGTGACTTCCAGCAAGGCTAGTGCAAGTGCAAAGGCTTCCGAATTGACTAATATACTCATTACTGATTCGCCATTCTTGTCAACTGCCCATGGGTCAAGACCTTTATCTAGAACTAAATTCCAGAATACGTTTGGCTCTAGTAATACGTCAGGATACAAGCGATCAGGCGTTCGAAGATATCTGATGTTTCCTGCAGCCACGAGCAGAGGTGTGCGTCCCAACGAATCCAGATCGTTTGGGTTTGCACCAGCATTGAGAAGGAGCTTAGTAGCAGTCCAGGATCTGCTGAGATGTAGAGGTGTTTCGTTATCGCCATTTCTCTGATCCAGTTTTGCCCCACATTTCAAAAGACGTTGGAAAATTCTCTGTAAATATTTTTTAAATTTGTTATCTTTGGGAGTGGTAACATTACCATATATGGGGTCTACTGCACTCGTATTGTATTCAAGTGATGCCCAAAGGTGAAGAGGAGCGATGAGATTGGTATTTCTCCTGTTAACTGTGAATCCGTTGGTTATCCTTGCCTGTGCTACCAGTTCCAATAATTTCTCTGCCTTTTTTGAAACGCTTTTTCCAATTTCAAGGTGGAAAATAGATAGACTATGGCGACAAATATTTAAAATCAGATGAAAGATTGATTCTCCAACTCTTGACGTTTCTTCAACGCTTGCTCCATTTTCTATCAGAAACCTGCAGACTTTCACAACATTTTCAATTGCTGGAAGCTTCTGCTGGTGGCTTGCCATGTCATACGCCTCCCCAGATAAACAAAACAGCAGAGGTGTTTCATTTTGTTGGTTCTTGACATTGAATGAAACTCCTAGGCCCCTCAGAAGCATACATATGCTCATAACGGTTGTTTGAGAGATGCCAATATAAGGTAGGCGAGTCACATAGTGAAGAGCAGTGTTGCCATCGGAATCTACACTGTTCGGTTTGGCACCTAGTTCATTTAGGAATCTTAGCATTTTGGGGACCAATGATTCCCATCTTTTAACGAGATCTTTGTTTTCATTGGTTTCTTTGTTTACAGTTTCAATAATCTTTCCAATCACATGGCGATTGTATGTGCATTTGGACTGACCGAAGTCTATGTTTTCAATGGCAAACTGTAACGCTTCCAAAATAGAGGAGGAAGCAGAAAGAGAAGACAGAATTCTGCAGAATGCTGTGTCAATGACAGCCTGGAAAACCTCTTCTTTAGAAAATCCATGCCTTATAAAAAGTTGAGTCTCTTGAAGTATGGAAGGCCTTCCCAAATGGCAAAAATGGTTATGGATGTAAAACGATAGAATGCTAAGATGACAATTGTCTTTAATGCACAAGAGGGCTCCTTTAGCAAGCAGCCAGCGAGCTACTTCCAGTGACTTTGTGAACGCATAAAAGAGTGGAGTTCGTCCGTAAATATCTCTCACATTTACTTTAGATTTGCCCTTTTCTACCAATTCACAAACAAGAGACGTATTGTCCACGGCATGAAACAAAGCAGTTTTACCTTCATTGTCAGTTATGGTGACATCCGCACCAGCTTCACGCAAGTTAGTTACGACAGCTTCAAAATTTTCTTCGACTGCATAAAACAAAGCGGTATAACCCTTCTTATCTCTCAAGTTTATATCAGCACCAGAGGATATCAATAACTGGATCATGGTTTGAGTTCCTCTTATTACAGCATAATGCAAAGCAGCTTTCCCCTCTATGTCTTGTGCGTTGACATTAACTCCAACATCGATCAGTGCAGTGGACGCGAAGTCATGGCCATTTGCTACAGCACAATGCAAAGCAGTCTTTCTCTCGTTATCAGTTTTGTTAACTTCAGCACCAGCATCCACCAAACCATTTACCATATTTTCATACAGTGCATAGAACAGAGCAGTTTTTCCTCCACTGTCAGTCTTGTTTACATCAGCACCAGCATTAATCAACAAAACAGTTTCGTTTATATCATGAAAACCAACAGCATAAAACAAAGCAGTTTTACCCTTATTGTCAGTTATGGCGACATCGGCACCAGCACCAATCAAATCAGTGATGCCAGCTTTACGATGTTCTTCGACTGCATAAAACAAAGCTGTATAACCCCTCTTATCTCTCAAGTTTATATCCGCACCAGAGCTTATTAATAACTGGATAAAGATTTGAACGGTTCCTTTTTTGAAAGCATAATGCAAAGCCGACTTCCCCTCTACATCTTGTGCGTTGACATTAACTCCAACATCGATGAGTGCAGTGTACGCGAGTTCATTATTGTTTATTACAGCACAATGCAAAGCCGTTTTTTTCTCGTTATCAGTTTTGTTAACTTCAGCACCAGCATCAACCAACAAATTTACCATATTTCGACTCAGTGCATAAAACAGAGCAGTTTTACCCTTATTGTCAGTTATGGTGACATCGGCACCAGAATCAATCAAGTCAGTTACGACATCTGCACGAAGTTCTTCGACTGCACAAAACAAAGCTGTATAACCCTTCTTATCTCTCAAGTTTATATCAGCACCAGCGTTCATTAATAATAAATGGTTGATGGTTTGAGTTCCTCTTAAATAAAACAAAGCCGTCTTCCCCTCTATGTCTTGTGCGCTGACATTAACTCCAACATCGATCAGTGCAGTGTACGCGAGCTCGTTATTGTTCATTACAGCACAATGCAAAGCCGTTTTTTTCTCGTTATCAGTTTTGTTAGTTTCAGCACCAGCATCAACCAACAAATTTACCATATTTCGACTCAGTGCATAAAACAGAGCAGTTTTACCCTCATTATCAGTTATGGTGATATCGGCACCAGCATCAATCAAGTCAGTGACGACATCTGCACTATAATCTTTGACTGCATAAAACAAAGCTGTATAACCCTTCTTATCTCTCAAGTTTATATCAGCACCAGAGGATATCAATAACTGGATCAAGGTTTGAGTTCTTCTTATTACAGCATAATGCAAAGCCGTTTTTCCTTTTATGTCTTGTGCGTTGACATTAACTCCAACATCGACGAGTGCAGTGTACGCGAGTTCATTATTGTTTATTGCAGCACAATGCAAAGCCGTCTTTCTCTCGTTATCAGTTTTGTTAACTTCAGCACCAGCGTCCACCAAAAGTTTTACCATATTTCGACTCAGTGCGTAAAACAAAGCAGTTTTTCCTGGACTGTCAGTCCTGTTGACATCAGCACCAGCATTTATCAATAAACTAGCCACGTTTATATCATCAAAATCAACAGCATAAAACAAAGCGGTCTTTTTCTTTTTGTCACTAACGTTCACGTCAGCACCAGCATCAATTAAAGCACTAATGACACTTGATTCGATGATGCTATACCTAATAGCATAAATCAAAGGAGTCGTACCATCGCTATCAATAACGTTTACAGATTCCCCAGCGTTGACCAGACTTTGAACTTCATTTGCACTGGAAGCATAGAAAAGACGTGTCCTTCCTTCCACAAATGCATCAGTAGGAATGGCAGTATCCATCATTGACTGAAGCACTCTGTCGATGGAATAGATAGTGATAATAAATCCTATTCGACTAGTCTCGTCAGTATGTTAGATAATCAAATGGGCTTCAAGATGTGCGTTAGAACACTCAAAAGACGACTTCAAAGTCTTGGTTTAATGCTCAACGAATGAATGAAGACAGACTCAGCAGTAATTCAGGAGGAAATGAAAGGGCCCAGAAAGTTAACTGGTTACCGGAGCATTTGGCATGCACTTCGATTACGGCATGGCATTGCCAAAGACAGTCCTATACGCCACAAAATTTACTGTAACAGTAATACATCACTTAGCTTCGAACGATTCGAACACAAAATGCAGTCGCCATCTTTAGAACCTATTCCCTCTCGTCCAATATTAAACGCGCGCGCAGGCTTTAGCCTTTTTAGTTTGCATGTGTTTTCTTGTTGAGTTTGCATGTGTTTTCTGTTGAGTTTGCATGTGTTTTCTGTTGAGTAAGTAAGAAAGTAAGAAAGTAAGAAAGTAAGAAAGTAAGAAAGTAAGAAAGTAAGAAAGTAAGAAAGTAAGAAAGTAAGAAAGTAAAAAAGTAAGAAAGTAAGAAAGTAAGAAAGTAAGAAAGTAAGAAAGTAAGAAAGTAAGAAAGTAAGAAAGTAAGAAAGTAAGAAAGTAAGAAAGTAAGAAAGTAAGAAAGTAAGAAAGTAAGAAAGTAAGAAAGTAAGAAAGTAAGAAAGTAAGAAAGTAAGAAAGTAAGAAAGTAAGAAAGTAAGAAAGTAAGAAAGTAAGAAAGTGAGAAAGTGAGAAAGTGAGAAAGTAAGAAAGTAAGAAAGTAAGAAAGTAAGAAAGTAAGAAAGTAAGAAAGTAAGAAAGTAAGAAAGTAAGAAAGTAAGAAAGTAAGAAGGTAAGAAAGTAAGAAAGTAAGAAAGTAAGAAAGTAAGAAAGTAAGAAAGTAGTAGTACTATTTTTTTTGTACAAACGAAAACGAGGCTCTTGAATAATAATTAACGGAAGTGAATTTCTCTTCTAGCTGTTTGAAAATATTATCAGGATTTGCCTAGCGTTCTACTTATAAATTATAGCACTCCAATAAAGTTACATTTTAGTGGAAGAAGTATGAATCAAGGGCGGATCCAGGGGAGGGTCGGGGGGGGGGGGGGGGGGGGGGTCGCGACCCCCCTGTCATACCTGAGATTAGGGACGGGCAATTTGATATTTGATGGGGGGGGGGGGGGGTTGTGTGTTAAATCCCCCCAAAAAATCGAGCAAGGTCGATCCTTTAAACAAATATCGTGCAACGTCAAATACGTCAAATAGATTTCACTTCTTTTGAACCAAATGGAATATTCGACTTTTGAAGGAAGTCTAATGCCTCTCAAACTGCTGGAAATCGCATTTCGAGAGTCTGAATTTCAAACTTTTTCGGGGGAGCGTGCCCCACAACCCCCCTAGCTGTTCCAGCCTACGGCGGTCGATTATCCAGGTAAACGTGAGTGACGTAAATTCTACGTCAATATTTCAGATCAGCTAGTTGGACCCCCCTTTCAAAAATTCCTGGATCCGCCCTTGTGAATAAAACATTCAGAGTTGTGGTATGAATTTATTTTACTCTCAATCGTACATGTGTAATTCAAATTTTAGGTATCCCAAGTTTCTGTGGTATCATATCGAACTTATAAGGCTATGTATATTTAAGGAAGTAGCAATATTTGTCGAAGTAATATAACAATATTTGTATAATGATCATCCGGGTGGATGTAGTCCTGAGAAGGACTGTTTGATGTGACTGATATTTCGACAACCTGAGCAGAAGTCATCTTCAAAGTCAAGTGAAGGATAAAGTCAGATAGAACATATTATACTGCCACGATACACAATAGCACAATTACCCGGTGAGCGTCTAATTAAAGTCGATCTAATTAGTGCACGTCGCTGCTTCGACGTCATTTTTGCTTTTGTTTATAAGCCTATTGTACCTTGTCGGTAATTTGATTGAGCGGTTGAGTGGATTCTGCTCAAACTTAGTAAACCAACTCTCATTTTGGTTTCCCTACTAAAGAAAATCCAAAGGCTGCACACTCTCGGCGACACCGACCTCTACTCGGAGCTCAATAAATCCAAGAAAAATTAAACAAAAAATGACTCGTATTTCATTGTTGTTGAACAATAGTTGTAGTCAAGTCATAATTTCAACATACGTAAGAGCGCAGCGAGGTCCGTACAAAAAAGACCGAGGTCTGATATTTTCTCGTAAAGACCGAGCAAGCAAGGTTAATAAATCGTTTATTATATGGCTGGGGTATTTTTTAGCTGCGTCGATAAAAAACACGCGAACTTCCGGTATCGAGCGAATATCGATAGGCCAGGTATCGATCGTAAAGTCAAACTGCCAAATCTTGCGTTTATTACATCAGGAAACTGCTATTTTTTTACACAAAGAACTTTAAAGACCCTTCAGACCGATGTCACAGAAGTTCAAGCACTGATTTTAAATGTTTTTAAGTTGTTTTTTTAATTTAAACAATCATAATAGAACTAAGCTCATTCATCGAAGTTAGTGGAACAAACTAAACAAGAACTTGTTTAACAGAGGAGCTGTGTTTTCATATTGTTGGTTTTCAATAATGTAGTCAAAGATGGATCAAGAAGTATTTTTTTCTTATTTTTTGCAATGCGAAAAATACGTTTAATCGAAGTCATGTCTGTCTTAAAGTGAACAAAAACAATTTTTCGACTTTAGCGACTTGTTAAAGAAGATTTAGCGAGGGAAAGCGAGGGAAGATTCTTAATCTTACGATGAAGTTTCGTGACTGAAACTTCAGTGAGAGAAAAAGTGGCCTGTAGACCAGAAAAACCTGATTATACTGCAAGAATGATATTTCAGTTCCGTAGAAAACACTTCATAGAAGGTAAATTCATTAATTTTAATTAATATTTCGTAAAAAAATCGACAAGAAATGTGTAAACTAGCTGGAGAAACTCTCAGACAAGCCAAGGACGTTGGTTCGCCAAACATTGTCAGAAAAACTTGGATAGTTTGTCGTTTTTACTGCATTCTAGATTTTTATCATCTTTTTCTTCTTTTTCATCTTTTACTTGTGAACCAAAAACCGATATTTGAAGCTTTGATTTTTTGTTTTTGATCCAATTTCAAGAAAAAAGGCTAAGACTTAGTAAAAAGACTTGGTTCTTTGACAAAAAATATATTTGACGGCCAGCGAACCTAAGTCAAAACAAGATTTTGATGTCCACTTCGAGCTCGTCAGGGTAGTAAAATTTGCTCGGAGAATGGTCCTCTTCGTAGCTCATCATTTCTTTGTTCGCTTTTTGTTTTATTTTGCTTATAAATTTCTTGTTTAACGAGAAAAAATGTCAAATTTCGCGACGTGAAAATTGTAAACAAACTCGCAAATTTGATATGCGATCCGGACCGATTGTCATGGTAACGGTCTGAGATGGGAAAATCTCAGACCGAAAATCAGCCAATCAGAGCGCGCGTACTATCGTAGCCATATAATAATAAAAAATATTACCGTAAATATTCATCACAACACTACAGAAAAAGAGTTTGGGCTGCCTGTGATTGAGCGAGTATCGTGGTGGAGTACGTAGACCTCGTAATAAAAAATATTTTACATATTATCTACATCATATTCCTTTATTTATCTTTCCTTTCAATCTAGGAACTTTTAATAAACTTGCAGGTATACATATCGGTTTGATAGAGAATAGTAAGCAATTCTTTGTAAAAAGGAGGCTTTTATAAGTGCAAAATCTAATTTAAATACAGTCCATAGTGATATTCAGCATTGCTTATGGTGAGCTGTTATTATTGACGTCGTTCTTTCAGTTTTAACGCAAAGATAAAGTAGAATAAATTGGCAAAAGTAGAAGACGCTGAATGCAGAACTTTGACCCACCCCACCCCCTCACACATTTATTCAAATTAATTAAACAGTTTTTATTAAAATTAACATCCAAAACTGAAAGAAAAACAACTAGAAGCATTAGTTCAATGGTAAATGAGATTTCTTTTCATGAGTGATACTTTGATTAGTGCTATATTATTAGTTGACAAATAAAACTCACCCCCACCCCCACGGAAAATTTAAAAAATCCAATTTCTCCCCCCCCCCCCCCCCCCCCCCCCCGGCTTTGATTTTAGTGGCACCCTTCTAATAATGATTCTTACATCTAGAACAATCTCCGTTAGCCTGCGTAGCGGCGCATTTTGGGTTTTTTTGGGGAAGGAGACTCCCCTCCTACCCAGTCCCCCTCTCTCGCTCGCCACCCCCTCCCCCAAAAACCCGCAAAATGCGCCGCTACGCAGGCTAATTCTCCGTACAAATTTTGGTGCTTGTACACGATCGGTCACGATTTTTTTGCTAACCGAAAGACTAAAATCAAAACTTAGTTCATTGATTATCTTCTTCGCAAGTATTCGCAGTATTCGTTCGCTGATCGGGTTTTATCACCTGCGGACAATCCTCCTCCTGATCATGATTAGAGGCGGTTTTCATGCGTATCGGCTTAGATTGAAACCGACGGTAATGACATTTGTTTGTTTTGGAGTCCAGGTCGGTCACGTTTCATCTACAAGCTGATTATATTCACACTATTGTATTTATTTAGTAAAGGTTATCTTTCAATTCATATATATTAATTTACCAGAGTTATCTGGTTTTCTCAAATTTCTTTTCCGTATTTCACAAGATAAGCAAAAGACAGATAATTGTTTACCAGTAAGTCTTCTTAAGTCGACTCCTGTGTTGTTTGCGGTGACTAGAATAATTAAAAAATCCGTTTTAAGGGGGGGGGGGGGGGGGGAGGGGGTATGTCGAAGCGATCTTAAAAGCGATAATTCTTGACGGTTTAGAAATTCGTTGAAGTCGACTAATTGTATAACTTGTGATAAAAAGTTAAATTTTACACCGTAAAAAATAAGAGAGATCACTTACTGACGTTTCGGACGCTAGTCTTTCTTCGTCGGAATAAAAGATCTCTCTTATTTTTTACGGTGTAAAATTTAACTTTTTATCACAACTGTTTTATTAGACACCGACGCAGCCCGCACTTGCTTTCCGCTAGTTATCATCTAATTGTATAACTTGATTTCTAGAAGTTAAGCCAGGCTTTCTGCGGGCAAACTGTTTGTCGCTATCATTGTACCAGTTACAGTCAAACTAAGAAAACCGTGAACACCTAAAATATGTCTGGAATGTTTATTTAGGCCGTTGCTTGTAAAAACATATTTCCCACCACCATGAAAAGAGTTTGTATTGAATCCTTCTCTCATGTATCCGTTTGTCTCGAATCGAAATCTTTAATTTCACGAGAATAAAATCAAAACATGAAGTTTGAAGCTTTTAAACGGGAAAAAACTTTGCGTGACCGTGTTGTGATCAAACACATAAACATTCCAGACATATTTTAGGTGTTCACAGTTTTCTTAGTTTGACTGTAAATTTGCACGTTGTCAAGCAGAATGCCAGACGTTTTTAGGCGGCAGGGAAGACGAGGGAAGACATTTATTCTGGGAAAAACATTCGGTGATCAGGAAAGGTTTCTTAACACGTGATAATCCCTATTTAGTTCATGCTAAATTGATTACATCAAATGTTTTTTGTTTTGTTTTTTGTTTTGCACTTCTAATTTTTGTCAATAACAATGACCTTTATATAAGATGCTAAAGCTTTCTTGGGTTGAATAATGATTTTCGTCTGAGTTTCACATTTAGCTGCAAATAATTCTTCCCACCAAAATAATGTTTTTCCCAGACAAAACTCTGTAATACTGAATATCCAAAACAATCAAAATATAACGTGGAAGAAGCCTTGTTAAATTCAAAGTATGATTCCCACGTATACAAAGAAATCTTAGAATCAAAATATCGTTGGAAATACCGAATACCATTTTAAAAATGGCTTTATACCAAAATACCCAAAAACCCTGACCGGGTATGAGATTCAAGTCCCGAGATATTAGCAATCCTCATTTGTCTGTGTGCAAACGGTTACCAAAGTTAAACCATTTTTTTGCGTGTTCCATTAGCCGCCAGATTGTCAACTTTTCCCGATTTCGTCGATCAAAAATGAAATTCAGCCAACTGAAACTTTTAATTTAAATGTTATTTTAGCTATTTTGGAAGATAGTTCACTCAAATGGTCTTTGGGGCAAACTATAAGGAAATCGATTTTTTTTCACTGCGGTCAACGGATTAATTCTCGATATCAACATGGACTCTTTCTTTTAAAAACACTGACTAACATTAGTAAGAAAAAGACGTTAACTTACTTGACTGATTGCTAGATCAAATCCGGTCGATGAAGGAGCGAAAGATCTACCAGAGAGAGTGTTTTTGTTCCTTCGAACCAAAGAATTTGTACATTTGTGATGTATGTTTCTGACACGCGATGGATCCGGTTGAACTTCAATAAATTATACGCTGTGTCTAGGGTACCAGTCATTGTTTATGTAAAGGGGGAAGGGAGATAGGAAAAGAGAAAAAAAGAGGGGGGTGGGGTAAAGCGTATTTCAGATTGGTCTGAGGTTTTTTTTTTATTTTTTGCATTAAAGATAGAGGGGGCAGCTTTTTTTGGATTCTGTTGGAAGTGTAGTTTAATTATATACATAAAAAATCCTTTTTAAGGATACAGACAAATGAGATGAAAAGGATACTAATTTAGTTTTAAAATTTTACTTAATATCTTGAGCCATTCATCCCCAACAAAGTTTTTTTTGAGAGTAAATGGCTTGAACCCAGAAGTAGCAGCAGAGTGCGAGTTGTTGTGATTGTCTGGGAGAGTGAAGACGTCTTGAGAAAGACTGTTGTTGGTGTGACTGATGTTTTGACAACCAGAGCGGAAGTAATCTTCAGAGTACGCGAAGAATGAAAGACAGCAGGGCTCGACTGATTAAGTTAAGACCAATTATTTAAGGCTTGCAAAGAGCAAGTGTTTTTTTTTAGAATTTGCGTGTGAAAAAAAGAGAGAGGGGGTGGGCTTAATTAATTTCATCCTTTAAAAAGGGGGGGGGCTAATTTGAGAGGGGGGCTTAATAGAGGATTTATGGTATGTCCCATCAGCGCATTCGGCGTTTTGTTGTTCCTTGTAGCCTTAGGGTTTACTAAAGTAAATTTCACGCTTTATAAGCAGCTTTTCTATAGAAGTCTAAAATAACTGCCTTCAGTCTTCAAGGGGCCCTTGACCTCAGAAATGCCCTGACCTCACACCCGGCGGGGAAATGTCCCCATGACAATTTTGAAATTGAGGCTCTTTGAAATACAACTTCCAGTGATTTGAGAGGCAATAGACATTTTCCGAATTCGTTTGATCACAAAACAATGGTTCGAGACTGAAGTTGATGCTTCAAAGCTTCAACCGGCGTCCAATTTCTCAAAAATGCTCTCACAGATTTTCTTCAAATTTTCTGATCCTTGAGCAAAGTACTCGTCCTCAAAGATATTAAGATATTAAAAACGTAGGTCAGGAATGGAGAAAATAAGCTATAAAGATAACGCACTAACACTTCACTGGGGTTTTATATTAATTCTGATTTCAGTAAAAAACATTCTCATTCGAATATTTCATCTTTCTTTTAACATCTTGAAAAGTTTTTTTCCTTAACGAATTGTTTGCGTCCGCATATTTGCAATTTGAAGTTGAAAGGTAGCGCGCCGAGAAAGCCCATCGCGCCACCTTAACCTTGCCTGATGAAAGAGTAATTTGAGGAAAAACAATTATTTTTTAGGTTCTGATGCTGTCAAGCGGAGCGAGAATCGGGTTTTCACGCGGTAAAAGAGAAACGTTGATGGAAGATTTTCAAGAGCTAAAGTACGTTTACTATGATGGTCCTCTGTCATAAAATGCACAAAATGTACTGTTTATACATTTGATTGAATTTTTTTGTTTTTGTTTTCAGACCCACCGTCTTTTCTGCTGTTCCGCGCTTATTGAACGTCATTTATGACAAAGTGAGTAAACTCCAAATAAAACTTTTAACCTTAAAAAAAAAAACATTTCACACCCTGAAACAACCTCTGGGTTGATTTGAGTCAGGCCACGACTAAAATCCCAAATTAAACCCTGAAACAACCTCTGGGATGATCCTAGTCAGGGCACGGCTAACTCACAGATCGAACCCTGAAACAACCTCTGGGATGATCCTAGTCAGGGCACAGCTAACTGCCAAATTGAACCAACGTGAAACACCTTCTGTGCTGATCTAAGTTAGGGCACGTCTAAATCACATCTCAACTGAATTGAACTTAGCATGATAAATTTTACGGACGAAGGAAAAAAGCTTCGACTAGCGGAAGAAACCCAACATACTCTACTTACATGTGATGCCGAGTGCAGGAGTCGAACCCGAGAAACCAGAGGTGAGAGGCGAGTGCACTACTGCTCGCCATCCTTCATTCCCCTGAGAAATGAACGAGAAATCAGACCATGTGGTATCCTGTTTTTGAATCTATCAATCTGGCTTGCGCATTTTTAGGTCACAGCTCAGGTCCTGCGAAGCAAGCTAAAGAAGTGGGTATTTGATATTGCCATGCACTCCAAACAGCAAGATCTCAAAAGGTACCAGGCACTAAAAAAAGAACGAAAAAAAAAGTTATAGAATAAGAATAAACAAACTTAATAATCAGCCAATGTCCCTTCAGCAAAAATGGTGAAAGGGGAAGGTGGAATAAAAATATGTTTTAGTTTCCATAGTAGATCTTAGCGCCGGATTGGTTACGCGAACGTCAAAGATGACGGCGCAAGCGCATTTCGTTCGTGCACGCGCCGTCATCATCTTGGTTGACGTCCTTCACAGGACGTGAAAACGCTGTAAATGGCGCCCTGTTGAGGACGTCAGCAACGTTGAGCACGGCGCGCACGAACAAAATGCACTTGCGCCGTCACCACCTTTTTTTTTTTTTTTTTTTTTCTTAACCACTTTTTTGCCACTATCCGCCGCACAGATCTACTGTGGAAACTAAAACATTTTCATTTCAACCCTCCTCTTCCACATGCATTTAAAGGAAGGGACAGAGGTAGGACGCATGGCTGCTATCTGTTTCAGCGTTCTTACTAAATCATCTGTGATGTTCTCTGCCTTGACTTTGTATTTTATTAGGAATGTCCTACGAAAGAACACAATTTGGGACCGTTTGGTATTCAAAAAGATCCAGGTAAGTCAATCAACATTTATTGACTGGATCAATAACGTACAATGAAATCTCAATCTTACCTCTTCAGAAATTCCATTCTAAATCCCTGGCAGGAAGAGAATTCCTGAGCAGACAAGAAACGTTCGCCAGATCCGTACTTGCCCACCTCATGGGGTCCTCACTAAATTAATTAAGACGATCATTGTTGATGAGTAATGCGTCAATGATTATACTGTTATTATGAATACTATTTTAGAACCTTCTTGGTGGCAACGTTCGCATTATTACATGTGGATCAGCACCACTGTCAGCCAGTGTTACCACGTTCATCAGATGTGTCATGGGACGCTATGTAAGAGCTTTGGTCTTCTTATTCTTTTGAGAACTGATTTTATGTACAACTGAAAACAGCGCAAGGCACCAATAACAGCAAATGTAAATGCATGGACATGACACCGTTAAGATACGGAACTGACGACCTGTTCAAACCAATCATTGCACGAGATTTCTAATGACAATAGGAACCTTAAGATCAATGACGGGAGCGAGGACAGCGACGCCGGACGGTGATGGGGCACGTTTTCAAAACGGTTTTTCGTGCGCACGCTGTCATCCTTGCCGTACTCGTTAGAACGTAACGTCAGAACGTCAGTATGCGTATGCTCGGACACGGCAACAGCACGGTACGGAATTGACGACGTCCGGTGATCCAATCACAGGGCGATAAATCACTGCTTATCCAATTAAATACGTCGAACATATTACCGCCGCGATCATGTTACAACACGAGACGTTCGTACGTTCCGGGAGTTTTTCGACAATAGTAGACCCCTTGGAGCACGTCGGAATGCAGCTCAATTAGCAGCACAAAACGATAGGTTACCAATTCTCAGGAGAATGAATTTATTTTGTTTTGTCCTCCAAATTGAGCTGCTCTGACGTCATGTGCAAGAGGTTTATTTAACAGTAAGTAACAAAACATGTTGGTATTTTAGCTTCAGGAAGGTTATGGCCAATCAGAGACAACAGCTATTGTGACAATGCAACGCCTGAGTGATTTCTCAACAGGTTAGTAAAGTTTATTTTTGGTTTGCAAAAACAGAAGCGGTCGCCATGTTGGATGACCACGAACAAAATAGCAAAGGAATATTGCGTTGCAATATATTAACGCATGTCACACGCAAAGAGGAATTATCGATATATCAAGAACTATAATCATATGAGGAAGTAGCTGATCCCATTAAAGAGTGCTCAATACACATATGGTGTAGAGCAAAGTATAAATGTAATAACAAAGAGGCAAGATTTGCTTACGCACTCGTCAGACAGTATGTAAGCTTAAGCTTATATTTTTCGACAATTTTCAGTGTAGTTCACTTTCCACCTAAAAAAATCTTAACATTTGCTGAATAAAATCCTTTGTTCTATACATATAAATGTTCATATACTCTACAATCTATAATTATTTTTCTTCGAATTGAAAAGTTTTCTAATGCTATTGAAGGCTTAAAATAATGGTTTTTCTTTCTGTGTTTCCTTCTGCATGGGTTCTGGTACAATCAAAAGAAGTGGTAACGCTGTAACCGGCCGCGTTATGCCGCGTCACACAATTGTCACGTTTTTAGCACTATATATACTATTTATGGGGGCTCCGATTTTAGGCAGTGCCTAAATCTATGTATTAGTTATTTGCACTGTCGCTTCTTATTTTCGGTTTAATTAATTGTCTTCTAGAAAATCACAGTCTTTGAAATTCTTACAAAGCACTATGATTAGAACTAGGGTGAACTAGCTTGTATCCATCTACTTTCATTGTTATATATTTCTGAGAACTCTCTCATTACTTGCTTCTTTGCAATTGTCAACTGAGTCGTTTTCCTCCTAAGCACTATCATTTGAACTAGGGTGAACTAGCTTGTATCTATCTACTTTCATTGTTTGTTTTTTTCTGCCAGTAAATACCAAATGTTTTTTCCTTCTTACCGTCTTGATCAAAACCTGTTTTCTTGTTTTTCTTGAAGCTAATCATATGTTTCCATTGGTTCTTAATTTCTTTATCGATTTTTCATTATTAGTGACTGTTCGATCTTGTTCAACAAAGCAGAAACGGCAACTGGAAACCAGGTAAAGGTTCCCAGCCAGACACTAAATGATCTAGCTGAAAAACAAACAAACGACAAACATGTTCATTTTTACTGACAAATATTTTAAAAGACAACACGACACTTTTGAGTTTAAAGCAAGACATGTTTCGAAAAATTTCCACCGTCATCGTCAGTACAGAGTGGCGAATTGACTAATATTAAAACAAATAAAATAATAGCTGGAAAAAGGAGCTGAAGGAGTTTGTCCAAATTATCCATGCGTGTGATGATTTTCAATTTTCCACATCATGGAAAAAAAATTATAAAAATATAAAAAAAATATTCCTGAATAATTGAAAGTACCTTGTTATTTATTCATGGCGTACTTGATCTCTTCTCTCGTCTGATCCCACCCATGTTTGGTCACAGCCTCGAAGACTTCGATCACCAAGTTTGGAAAGTATTCCAAGAACACAAAGTCTTCCAGCAGTTGTTTTCTGATTGGCGTTGGTCTCTTGTCTTCAGAGACGTGTGAAATGGCGTTTCGTATGAACCGTACTAACTCTATAATAGAGAAAGTATTGTAAGGTGTTCTTCGTTTCTTCATCATTTCTGCATAAATAGCAGGCATGTGTAAATATAATGGGTCATCCCACGTAGGATGGACGACAATGGTGCTAAAACTTGTCTCCAGGTCCGTCTCTACTGCGGTCAGAGGAAGTGATCTTTTAGCACGAGGGCATTCAAATTCTGGTTGGTTACCAACAGAAATAAGGAGATCAATCTTCTTCTTTTTCGGCCAAAAAAGAGGATGTGCTGATGTGTCTTCTGCGGTTGGCCGTCTAATCACGTGAGCGTCAAGCATCTTTTTTACCAAGTGTCTTGCTTCAGGACAGATGGAGTCGTCCCAACCTTCCATTTTATCATTTATCACGTTAGACTGTGTTTCGTGGGTTTGCAGCAGACTAGATTTGGACCCTTCAGCTGTAGATGCGGCAAATGGATGCTTTTTGACCGCCAAAATGTAGTGAAGAAGAAGTCCACAGGAAAATATATCCGAAGATTTTGAATAATCTTTTGAAGATCTCAAAACTTCAGGAGCAATCCAACATTTGGTTCCAGCATTGGTGCTGTACACTGAGATCGATCCAGTGCTATCCACACGACGACTTAGACCAAAGTCGGCAATTTTCAGGCACAATTTGGGATGTGTCTTGTAGAGTATGTTGCTTGGTTTTAGGTCACGATGAAGTACATCTCGATCATGCAAATACCTCAGACCGGTCACAACATCTAAACAAAGTCCTGTTAGTATCTGAAGGTCAAAGATACAGCTATCTAAGTACTCTTCCAGATTGCCTTCCATAAGTTCTAAAACTACGTATGAAAAATGATCATCATCGTAGAATGACAAGTATCGAACCACTTGTTCGCAGTCTCCAAGGGCTGTAAGATTTGATATTTCTCGTTTGTCTTCTGGTCGTTGGAGGCGCAGCTTTTCGATGCGTTTTATAGCAACCTCTCTGCCATCCTTTTCATGGATTCCAGCAAAAACAAATCCGAATGAACCTGAGGCTAAATGACATCGATGATACCAAAACTGACCTACTTGCTCACATTCCTGTCGCCTTGCAACTTTGGCCAACTTTATTTGATATGTCGTGGATACAGACGTCCAGGGAATAAGCAGCTGGACAACTTCCACAGGTTTGAGCAACAGTTCTTGGAGTTCAGGACAGGATTTTGCTATGTCAAGGCATGAAAGTCCTGACGTATCAGCAATTCTGCAATCGGCTCCGACACTAAGAAGCTGTTTAGCAATCGTCCAATGAGCAGATGTTCTTTCTCTGTGGCCTATAACTTTTCTTGGCGCTCTTACGATATTTCTGCAGCAAAGATGAAGTGGAGTGTCTTGATTTTCTTTTCCAAGGAGATAATTTTTCGATGACTTTAAAATCTTTTCGACAAGGATACTTTTCCAGAGAGCACGTGGTGACTCATCTTTGCAAACAGCATTCAAAAACGAAACAGCAATGGATTGATTTTCAATGACGTTCTTTTCACACGTGACTTCCAGCAAGGCTCGTGCAAGTGCAAAGGCTTCCGAATTGACTAATATACTCATTACTGATTCGCCATTCTTGTCAACTGCCCATGGGTCAAGACCTTTATCTAGAACTAAATTCCAGAATACGTTTGGCTCTAGTGATACGTCAGGATACAAGCGATCAGGCGTTCGAAAAAATCTGATGTTTCCTGCAGCCACGAGCAGAGGTGTGCGTCCCAACGAATCCAGATCGTTTGGGTTTGCACCAGCATTGAGAAGGAGCTTAGTAGCAGTCCAGGATCTGCTGAGATGTAGAGGTGTTTCGTTATCGCCATTTCTCTCATCCAGTTTTGCCCCACATTTTAAAAGACGTTGGAAAATTCTCTGTAAATATTTTTTAAATTTGTTATCTTTGGGAGTGGTAACATTACCATATATGGGGTCTACTGCACTCGTATTGTATTCAAGTGATGCCCAAAGGTGAAGAGGAGCAATGAGATTGGTATTTCTCCTGTTAACTGTGAATCCGTTGGTTATCCTTGCCTGTGCTACCAGTTCCAATAATTTCTCTGCCTTTTTTGAAACGCTTTTTCCAATTTCAAGGTGGAAAATAGATAGACTATGGCGACAAATATTTAAAATCAGATGAAAGACTGATTCTCCAGCTCTTGACGTTTCTTCAACGCTTGCTCCATTTTCTATCAGAAACCTGCAGACTTTCACAACATTTTCAATTGCTGGAAGCTTCTGCTGGTGGCTTGCCATGTCATACGCCTCGCCAGATAAACAAAACAGAAGAGGTGTTTCATTTTGTTGGTTCTTGACGTTGAATGAAACTCCTAGGCCCCTCAGAAGCATACATATGCTCATAACGGTTGTTTGAGAGATGCCAATATAAGGTAGGCGAGTCACATAGTGAAGAGCAGTGTTGCCATCGGAATCTACGCTGTTCGGTTTGGCACCTAGTTCATTTAGGAATCTTAGCATTTTGGGGACCAATGATTCCCATCTTTTAACGAGATCTTTGTTTTCATTGGTTTCTTTGTTTACAGTTTCAATAATCTTTCCAATCACAGGCACATGGCGATTGTATGTGCATTTGGACTGACCGAAGTCTATGTTTTCAATGGCAAACTGTAACGCTTCCAAAATAGAGGAGGAAGCAGAAAGAGAAGACAGAATTCTGCAGAATGCTGTGTCAATGACAGCCTGGAATACCTCTTCTCTAGAAATTGCATGTATTAAAAAAAGCTGAGTCTCTTGAAGTATGGAAGGCCTTCCCAAATGGCAAAAATGGTTACGGACGTAAAACGATGGAATGCTAAGATGACAATTGTCTTTAATGTGCAAGAGGGCTCCTTTAGCAAGCAGCCAGCGAGCTACTTCCAGTGACTTTGTGAACGCATAAAAGAGTGGAGTTCGTCCGTAAATATCTCTCACATTTACTTTAGATTTGCCCTTTTCTACCAATTCACGAACAAGAGAAATATTGTCCACGGCATGAAACAAAGCAGTTTTACCCTCATTGTCAGTTATGGTGACATCCGCACCAGCATCACGCAAGTTAGTTACGACAGCTTCAAAATTTTCTTCGACTGCATAAAACAAAGCGGTATAACCCTTCTTATCTCTCACGTTTATATCAGCACCAGAGGATATCAATAACTGGATCAAGTTTTGAGTTCTTCTTATTACAGCATAATGCAAAGCAGCTTTCCCCTCTATGTCTTGTGCGTTGACATTAACTCCAACATCGATCAGTGCAGTGGACGCGAAGTCATGGCCATTTGCTACAGCACAATGCAAAGCAGTCTTTCTCTCGTTATCAGTTTTGTTAACTTCAGCACCAGCATCCACCAAACCATTTACCATATTTTCATACAGTGCATAGAACAGAGCAGTTTTTCCTCCACTGTCAGTCTTGTTTACATCAGCACCAGCATTAATCAACAAAACAGTTTCGTTTATATCATGAAAACCAACAGCATAAAACAAAGCAGTTTTACCCTTATTGTCAGTTATGGCGACATCGGCACCAGCACCAATCAAATCAGTGATGCCAGCTTTACGATGTTCTTCGACTGCATAAAACAAAGCTGTATAACCCCTCTTATCTCTCAAGTTTATATCCGCACCAGAGGATATCAATAACTGGATAAAGGTTTGAACGGTTCCTTTTTTGAAAGCATAATGCAAAGCCGTCTTCCCTTGTATGTCTTGTGCGTTGACATTAACTCCAACATCGATCAGTGCAGTGTACGCAAGTTCATTATTGTTTATTACAGCACAATGCAAAGCCGTTTTTTTCTCGTTATCAGTTTTGTTAACTTCAGCACCAGCATCAACCAACAAATTTACCATATTTTGACTCAGTGCATAAAACAGAGCAGTTTTACCCTCATTATCAGTCCTGTTGACATCAGCACCAGCATTAATCAAGTCAGTTACTACATCTGCACTATAATCTTTGACTGCATAAAACAAAGCGGTATAACCCCTCTTATCTCTCAAGTTTATATCAGCACCAGAGGATATCAATAACTGGATCATGGTTTGAGTTCCTCTTATTACAGCACAATGCAAAGCCGTTTTCCCCTCTATGTCTTGTGCGTTGACATTAACTCCAACATCGATCAGTGCAGTGTACGCGAGTTCATTATTGTTTATTACAGCACAATGCAAAGCTGTTTTTCCCTCGTTATCGGTTTTGTTAACTTCAGCACCAGCATCAGCCAAACATTTTACCATATTTCGACTCAGTGCGTAAAACAAAGCCGTTTTTCCTTCACTGTCAGTCCTGTTGACATCCGCTCCAGCATTACGAATCAATAAAGCAGCCACGTTTGTATCATCAAAAGCAACAGCATAAAACAAAGGGGTTCTTTTCGCTTTGTCACTAACGTTCACATCAGCACCAGCATCAATTAAAGCACTAATGACACTTGAATTGGTGATGTTATTCCTAATAGCATACAAAAATGGAGTCATTCCATCGCTATTAATTACGTTTACAGATGCCCCAGCGTTAACCAGGCTTTGAACTTCCTTTGCACTGGAAGCATAGAAAAGACGTGTCCTTCCTTCCACAAATGCATCAGTAGGAATGGCAGTATCCATCTTTGATTGAAGCACTCTGTCGACGGAATAGATAGTAATAATAAATCCTATTCGACTAGTCTCGTCAGTATGTTAGATAATCAAATGGGCTTCAACATGTGCGTTAGAACACTCAAAAGACGACTTCAAAGTCTTGGTTATGAAATTATGAAGGAAATCGACCCTACTGGCGTAATTTCATGGAAAAAACGAGCATTACCTTTACGTCTTAAACCAAGACTTTGAAGTCGTCTTTTGAGTGTTCTAACGCACATCTTGAAGCCCATTTGATTATCTAACATACTGACGATAACTTCATAAGGGTATCCTCGATTAAAATCATTGATTTTTATTGACATCTATATCAGAAGTACATTTTTCGCAAACGCTAGTTGCCAAAGACAGTCCTACGCCACAAAATTTACTGTAAAAGTAATACATCCCTTAGCTTCGAACAACTCGAACACAAAATGCAGTCGCCATCTTTAGAACCTATTCCCTCTCGTCCAATTTTAAATGCGTGCGCAGGCTTTAGCCTTTTTAGTTTGCATGTGTTTTCTGTTCAGTTTGCATGGGTCATATTAGGGTTTTCCGATTTAGCGGAATTCCGGCCAGATTGGAATTTATTGTTTAAAGTTAAGATTAAGTCAGTGAAAGAGAACAATGAAATTAATTATACTACAGCTAAAACTATTATTGAATTCCAATTAGCGAGGTTAGAATGCATTGAAATACTTGGAATTTGCACAAATTAGTGTAAATCAATATTTCTCGAGTTTGAGCGCATTCCAAAACCCCGTAAAATAAAATAAACAAAATTGTGCTGTTTGTTTTACAAGCAAATAGATGATAACACTCGTAAGGAAGAAAAGTGTGGAGGTGGTGTACAGTGAAATAGTACCGCGAGAAGCGGCCTTTACAAAAATAATTTCTTCAAAATTCATTCCTTAGTTCTGGTTTGAGCTGTCTGAAAACCGGACTGAGCATTTCAGTCGAGATACGCCATGCCTTTTATTGTTTAACTAATTTGGTGACGTTGTTCGCTCACACTCGAAAAGTGTGAAGAAAGTGTTGACTTTTCAAGTTATAACTTTCCTCACAACTACACCTGTCAATCAAAACATTTTCTTTCTGGTTTACTTGCTTGTCACTCTTTTGTTGAAAAAACTGTATTTCCATATTTATGAAAGGAAATAAATCTGCATTCATTGACAACGATAATTCGTACGTATGTCACCATGATGATACATCCGCAATTATATAATTATATGTTCTTTCACGACCTTAACTTGATAATAGGGACCTTAAGCACCAGGACGGGAGTGCGAGGACGGCGTCAAGTCTGAGAAAGGACTAGGTCGAGAACGCCGTCGGTCCTCTCGTCAAGTAACATTAGAGACCTTAAGATCCACGACGGGAGCAGACAGCGACGGCAGACGATGATGCCAGCACGTTTTCAAGACGGTTTTTCGTGTGCGCGCCGTCGTCCTTGCCGTTGCCGTCCTCTCCTGAACGTCACTTGGTGATTTTTCACGTTCTAGCGAGGACTGCAGCAGCAAGGACGACGGCGCGCGCACGAAAAATCGTCTTGAAAACGAGCTGGCGTCACGTTAGTATTTTAATTTGGTGAACTTTTGCTTGTTTTCCCGTCCTGGTGCTTAAGTGTTACGTAGTGTGAAAACGGACGGCGATCTCGACCTAGTCCTTTCTCGGACTTTACGTCGCCGTCCTCGTCCTCGTCCCGTCCTGGTGCTTAAGGTCCCTAATAATAAGGACCGCGGAGACGGTCGAAGCACATCTACACTGAACATTTTGACACCAAAGGCCAGTTTTTCCGTTTGTCGTAGCTAAATGTGGATTTCTATATAACCGTAGTAAGCTTATTATCCGAAACATAAATAAATACAATAAATAAATGCTAGATCTATGATTGTCCGATTTATTATTGAAATCATATTGTTTAGATTTTTGTTTTAATATATATATATATATATATCTGGATGTGTCTATTCTGACGGTAAAGTGCTCAATACATTGACATGTAGAGCGTTATAGAATATGGATTGTAGATAGATCAAAGACAAGACATAACTTTTGCTGTTACTCGGAGTTTCACGCTTACGCGATCTTCAGACAGTCTTTAATAAAGAATGATCCATACTGTAGTCTATATATACCTGAGGCGCTATAATCTATAATTGGAGTATTGTTATGTATTTACAATAGTGTTATTGTTCTATCAAGGTGCGATAATTTATGTTATCCGGCTTAAGTAATATTTGTTTTCGTGGCGGCATTTTGAAATAAGTTCTGATCTTTTGTTGAGAAGGTTGGCTTTATCTGCTTTAATAATGTTCAATTTTTCTGCTAAGCAGAGATTGCATTTCTTAGAAATATTATTGTAGGCTTTTGCTGAGGTGATGATTGACCATTTGATGTGGTAAATTTTCTTGTTGTCTTGAAGTGTCCAGATGTGTTTTGATAGTTCAGTGCTGTTGGCGTATTTTCTGTTTCGGAAAGATAGCTTGTGTTGCGTATACCGTTGTTTAAATGTTCCTTCTGTTAGTCCGATGTAGTTCTTTGCGGGTATGTCGTCTTCTGTGGTTACTCGTGCGTTGTACACTATGCTGGTTGTGAGGCAGTTGTTTTCTAGTAGGCATTGGTCTTTTTTTCGGCAGTTGCAGTCGTTCTGTGAAGAGGTTGCGGGGCTGTTGCTAGTTATTTTCTTGTTGTGTTTGTTAATTATGCTTGTCATATTTTCCATGCAACTGTAGCTGACTTTAACGTTGTTCTTGTTGAAGATGCAGTGGAACTTGTGATTTTTAGGGAAGTGCTTCTGAATAAGGTTAAGGAAGGTTTTTCCTACGTTAGTTTGTACGTTTTTGCTGAATGGAGGGTTAAACCATATAATATTTCTCTTTCTGTTTCTTCTTTGTGGTGCAGATGTGTTTCTGTGAATCCGCTGTTTTTTAGTGCTGTTTCGTAGAGTGGCTTAGCTGCGTTGAATGCTTCTTCGTTGCATGAAATGTCGGTTATTCTGCGGTTGATAGCTGCGGGTTGGTTTGTATGGTGATATTAAGGCCGTGTTTCTTAAATTGTCTCGTTATGTCCTTTCTTATTATTTCTGCTTGTGGTCCAGTCGTGCTCTTAAAGATGGCAAGTCCGTCGTCCCTGTACAGTCCTATGTTGCCCTTTCCGTATTTGTCGCATAAGTTGTTGAGAATAAATAGTCCAACTAGTTCACATACTTCTGCTCCGTCGTAGCTTCCCATCGTGACGTCGAACATGTTGTTGTTGTCTTTCTTTATCCAGGCGTTACCGTTGTCAAATTAATAATATGCCTTAATATCACCATACAAACCAACCTGAAAGCAGTAAACTACCTTGACGTCACATTCAACTTAACAAACGAATCCTACTACCCCTACAGAAAGCCAAACGACGAGCCACTGTATATCAACACGAAATCTAACCACCCACCTTCCATAATCAAACAGCTACCCGCAGCTATCAACCGCAGAATAACCGACAGTGAGTCCTTTGGATTTTCTTTAGTAAGAAAACCAAAATGAGGATGACTCCATACAAACGCTCCCAAATGGCTTCAAAATCGACCAGACATCAAAGCATCAAACAAGCCATCAACGTAAGTCATTTTTATTCATGAAAATACCAATTTTAGATATTAAAAAATATTACCGTAAATATTCATCACAACACTACAGAAAAAGAGCTCGGGCTGTCCGTGATTGAGCGAGTATCGTGGTGGAGTACGTAGACCTCGTAATAAAAAATATTTTACATATTATCTACATCATATTCCTTTATTTATCTTTCCTTTCAATCTAGGAACTTTTAATAAACTTGCAGGTATACATATCGGTTTGATAGAGAATAGTAAGCAATTCTTTGTAAAAAGGAGGCTTTTATAAGTGCAAAATCTAATTTAAATACAGTCCATAGTGATATTCAGCATTGCTTATGGTGAGCTGTTATTATTGACGTCGTTCTTTCAGTTTTAACGCAAAGATAAAGTAGAATAAATTGGCAAAAGTAGAAGACGCTGAATGCAGAACTTTGACCCACCCCACCCCCTCACACATTTATTCAAATTAATTAAACAGTTTTTATTAAAATTAACATCCAAAACTGAAAGAAAAACAACTAGAAGCATTAGTTCAATGGTAAATGAGATTTCTTTTCATGAGTGATACTTTGATTAGTGCTATATTATTAGTTGACAAATAAAACTCACCCCCACCCCCACGGAAAATTTAAAAAATCCAATTTCTCCCCCCCCCCCCCCCCCCCCGGCTTTGATTTTTTAGTGGCACCCTTCTAATAATGATTCTTACATCTAGAACAATCTCCGTTAGCCTGCGTAGCGGCGCATTTTGGTTTTTTTTGGGGAAGGAGACTCCCCTCCTACCCAGTCCCCCTCTCTCGCTCGCCACCCCCTCCCCCAAAAACCCGCAAAATGCGCCGCTACGCAGGCTAATTCTCCGTACAAATTTTGGTGCTTGTACACGATCGGTCACGATTTTTTTGCTAACCGAAAGACTAAAATCAAAACTTAGTTCATTGATTATCTTCTTCGCAAGTATTCGCAGTATTCGTTCGCTGATCGGGTTTTATCACCTGCGGACAATCCTCCTCCTGATCATGATTAGAGGCGGTTTTCATGCGTATCGGCTTAGATTGAAACCGACGGTAATGACATTTGTTTGTTTTGGAGTCCAGGTCGGTCACGTTTCATCTACAGGCTGATTATATTCACACTATTGTATTTATTTAGTAAAGGTTATCTTTCAATTCATATATATTAATTTACCAGAGTTATCTGGTTTTCTCAAATTTCTTTTCCGTATTTCACAAGATAAGCAAAAGACAGATAATTGTTTACCAGTAAGTCTTCTTAAGTCGACTCCTGTGTTGTTTGCGGTGACTAGAATAATTAAAAAATCCGTTTTAAGGGGGGGGGGGGGAGGGGGTATGTCGAAGCGATCTTAAAAGCGATAATTCTTGACGGTTTAGAAATTCGTTGAAGTCGACTAATTGTATAACTTGTGATAAAAAGTTAAATTTTACACCGTAAAAAATAAGAGAGATCACTTACTGACGTTTCGGACGCTAGTCCTTCGTCGGAGTAAAAGATCTCTCTTATTTTTTACGGTGTAAAATTTAACTTTTTATCACAACTGTTTCATTAGACACCGACGCAGCCCACACTTGCTTACCGCTAGTTATCATCTAATTGTATAACTTGATTTCTAGAAGTTAAGCCAGGCTTTCTGCGGGCAAACTGTTTGTCGCTATCATTGTAACAGTTACAGTCAAACTAAGAAAACCGTGAACACCTAAAATATGTCTGGAATGTTTATTTAGGCCGTTGCTTGTAAAAACATATTTCCCACCACCATGAAAAGAGTTTGTATTGAATCCTTCTCTCATGTATCCGTTTGTCTCGAATCGAAATCTTTAATTTCACGAGAATAAAATCAAAACATGAAGTTTGAAGCTTTTAAACGGGAAAAAACTTTGCGTGACCGTGTTGTGATCAAACACATAAACATTCCAGACATATTTTAGGTGTTCACAGTTTTCTTAGTTTGACTGTAAATTTGCACGTTGTCAAGCAGAATGCCAGACGTTTTTAGGCGGCAGGGAAGACGAGGGAAGACATTTATTCTGGGAAAAACATTCGGTGATCAGGAAAGGTTTCTTAACACGTGATAATCCCTATTTAGTTCATGCTAAATTGATTACATCAAATGTTTTTTGTTTTGTTTTTTGTTTTGCACTTCTAATTTTTGTCAATAACAATGACCTTTATATAAGATGCTAAAGCTTTCTTGGGTTGAATAATGATTTTCGTCTGAGTTTCACATTTAGCTGCAAATAATTCTTCCCACCAAAATAATGTTTTTCCCAGACAAAACTCTGTAATACTGAATATCCAAAACAATCAAAATATAACGTGGAAGAAGCCTTGTTAAATTCAAAGTATGATTCCCACGTATACAAAGAAATCTTAGAATCAAAATATCGTTGGAAATACCGAATACCATTTTAAAAATGGCTTTATACCAAAATACCCAAAAACCCTGACCGGGTATGAGATTCAAGTCCCGAGATATTAGCAATCCTCATTTGTCTGTGTGCAAACGGTTACCAAAGTTAAACCATTTTTTTGCGTGTTTCATTAGCCGCCAGATTGTCAACTTTTCCCGATTTCGTCGATCAAAAATGAAATTCAGCCAACTGAAACTTTTAATTTAAATGTTATTTTAGCTATTTTGGAAGATAGTTCACTCAAATGGTCTTTGGGGCAAACTATAAGGAAATCGATTTTTTTTCACTGCGGTCAACGGATTAATTCTCGATATCAACATGGACTCTTTCTTTTAAAAACACTGACTAACATTAGTAAGAAAAAGACGTTAACTTACTTGACTGATTGCTAGATCAAATCCGGTCGATGAAGGAGCGAAAGATCCACCAGCGAGAGTGTTTTTGTTCCTTCGAACCAAAGAATTTGTACATTTGTGATGTATGTTTCTGACACGCGATGGATCCGGTTGAACTTCAATAAATTATACGCTGTGTCTAGGGTACCAGTCATTGTTTATGTAAAGGGGGAAGGGAGATAGGAAAAGAGAAAAAAAGAGGGGGGTGGGGTAAAGCGTATTTCAGATTGGTCTGAGGTTTTTTTTTTATTTTTTGCATTAAAGATAGAGGGGGGCAGCTTTTTTGGATTCTGTTGGAAGTCACGTTTAATTATATACATAAAAAATCCTTTTTAAGGATACAGACAAATGAGATGAAAAGGATACTAATTTAGTTTTAAAATTTTACTTAATATCTTGAGCCATTCATCCCCAACAAAGTCTTTTTTGAGAGTAAATGGCTTGAACCCAGAAGTAGCAGCAGAATGCGAGTTGTTGTGATTATCCGGGAGAGTGAAGACGTCTTGAGAAAGACTGTTGTTGGCGTGACTGATGTTTTGACAACCGGAGCGGAAGTAACCTTCAGAGTACGCGAGGAATGAAAGACAGCAGGGCTCGAATTAAGTTAAGACCAATTAAGGTTTGCAAAGAGCAAGTGTTTTTTTTTTAGAATTTGCGCGTGAAAAAAAAAAGAGAGGGGGGGCTTAATAAATTTCATTCTTTAAAGGGGGGGGCTAATTTGAGAGAGGGGCTAAATAGAGGATTTATGGTATGTCCCATCAGCGCATTCGGCATTTTGTTGTTCCTTGAAGCCTTAGGGCTAACTAAAGTAAATTTCACGCTTTATAAGCAGCTTTTCTATAGATGTCTAAAATAACTGCCTTCATTCTTCAAGGGGTCCTTGACCTCAGAAATGCCCTGACCTCACACGCGGCGGGGAAATGCCCCCCTGACAATTTTGAAATTGAGGCTCTTTGAAATGCAACTTCCAGTGATTTGAGGGGCAACAGACATTTTCCGAATTCGTTTGATCACAAAACAATGGTTCAAAGTCGAGACTGAAGTTGATGCTTCAAAACTTCAACCGGCGTCCAATTTCTCAAAAATGCTCTCACAGATTTCCTTCAAATTTTTTGATCCTTGAGCAAAGTACTCATCCTCAAAGATACTAAGATATTAAAAACGTAGGTCAGGAATGGAGAAAATAAGCTATAAAGATAACGCACTAACACTTCACTGGGGTTTTATATTAATTCTGATTTCAGTAAAAAACATTCTCATTCGAATATTTCATCTTTCTTTTGAAATCTTGAAAAGTTTTTTTCCTTAACGAATTGTTTGCGTCCGCATATTTGCAATTTGAAGTTGAAATGTAGCGCGCCGAGAAAGCCTATCGCGCCACCTTAACCTTGCCTGATGAAAGAGTAATTTGAGGAAAAACAATTATTTTTTAGGTTCTGATGCTGTCAAGCGGAGCGAGAATCGGGTTTTCACGCGGTAAAAGAGAAACGTTGATGGAAGATTTTCAAGAGCTAAAGTACGTTTACTATGATGGTCCTCTGTCATAAAATGCACAAAATGTACTGTTCATACATTTGATTGGATTTTTTCCCCCAGACCCACCGTCTTTTCTGCTGTCCCGCGCCTATTGAACGTCATTTACGACAAAGTGAGTAAACTCCAAATAAAACTTTTAACCTTAAAAAAAACATTTCACACCCTGAAACAACCTCTGGGTTGATTTGAGTCAGGCCACGACTAAAATCACAAATTAAACCCTGAAACAACCTCTGGGATGATCCTAGTCAGGGTACGGCTAACTCACAGATCGAACCCTGAAACAACCTCTGGGATGATCCTAGTCAGGGCACAGCTAACTGCCAAATTGAACCAACGTGAAACACCTTCTGTGCTGATCTAAGTTAGGGCACGTCTAAATCACATCTCAACTGAATTGAACTTAGCATGATAAATTTTACGGACGAAGGAAAAAAGCTTCGACTAGCGGAAGAAACCCAACATACTCTACTTACATGTGATGCCGAGTGCAGGAGTCGAGCCCGAGAAACCAGAGGTGAGAGGCGAGTGCACTTCCGCTACGCCATCCTTCATTCCCCTGAGAAATGAACGAGAAATCAGACCATGTGGTATCCTGTTTTTGAATCTATCAATCTGGCTTGCGTATTTTTAGGTCACAGCTCAGGTCCTGCGAAGCAAGCTAAAGAAGTGGGTATTTGATATTGCCATGCACTCCAAACAGCAAGATCTCAAAAGGTACCAGCAATAAAAAAAGAACCAAAAAATAAGTTATAGAATAAAAATAAACAAACTTAATAATCACGCCATGTCCCTTCAGCAAAAATGGTGAAAGGGGAGGGGTGGAATAAAAATATGTTTTAGTTTCCATAGTAGATCTTAGCGACGGATTGGTTACGCGAACGTTAAAGATGACGGCGCAAGCGCATTTTGTTCGTGCACGCGCCGTCATCATCTTGGTAGAAGTCCTTCACAGGACGTGAAAACGCTGTAAATGGCGCCCTGTTGAGGACGTCAGCAACGTTGAGCACGGTGCGCACGAACAAAATGCGCTTGCGCCGTCACCACTTTTTTTTTTTTACTTAACCACTTTTTTGCCACTATCCGCCGCACAGATCTACTGTGGAAACTAAAACATTTTCATTTCAACCCTCCACTTCCACATGCATTTCAAGGAAGGGACAGAGGTAGGACGCATGGCTGCTATCTGTTTCAGCGTTCTTACTAAATCATCTGTGATGTTCTCTGCCTTGACTTTGCATTTTATTAGGAATGTCCTACGAAAGAACACAATTTGGGACCGTTTGGTATTCAAAAAGATCCAGGTAAACCAATCAACATTTATTGACTGGATCAATAACGTACAATGAAATCTCAATCTAACCTCTTCAGAAATTCCATTCTAAATCCCTGGCAGGAAGAGAATTCCTGAGCAGACAAGAAACTTGCACTTGCCCACCTCATGGGGTCCTCACTAAATTAATTAAGACGATCATTGTTGATGAGTAATGCGTCAATGATTATACTGTTATTATGAATACTATTTTAGAACCTTCTCGGTGGCAACGTTCGCATCATCACATGTGGATCAGCACCACTGTCAGCCAGTGTTACCACGTTCATCAGATGTGTCATGGGATGCTATGTAAGAGCTTTGGTCTTCTTATTCTTTTGAGAACTGATTTTATGTACAACTGAAAACAGCACAAGGCAGCAATAACAGCAAATGTAAATGCATGGACATGACACCGTTAAGATACGGAACTGACGACCTGTTCAAACCAATCATTGCACGAGACATCTAATGACAATAGGGACCTTAAGATCCATGACGAACTTATTTAACAGTGAGTAACAAAATATGTTGGTATTTTAGCTTCAGGAAGGTTATGGCCAGTCAGAGACAACAGCTATTGTGACAATGCAACGCCTGAGTGATTTCTCAACAGGTTAGTAAAGTTTATTTTTCTTTTTTTTTATATTTTTCGACGTGGTCGCCATGTTGGATATCAATGACCACGAACAAAAAAGCAAAGGAATATTGCGTTGCAATATATTAACGCATGTCACACACAAAGAGGGATTATCGATATATCAAGAACTATATTTTAGTCACTTTTCGAAATACAAAACTAATTCGGAAACTTTGTTTGAAGGTCATGTGGGAGCTCCAGCACCGTGTAATCAAGTTAAACTTGTTGATGTTCCTGAAATGGGTTATTACGCCAAAGACGGACAGGGGGAGGTAGGCAATGGATATTTTATACTACGGTAGTGGTCAGATGGGACCTTTTTGTAAGAGAAGCATAGGTGGCGTAGCGGTGAGAGCGCTTTTTAGTTGTGAGAGAAGCGTTATAGAGAAAGGACGCGTCTTGAGCTATCAACTTGCGAGATAGTTAAGATCGCTAAGATCGCTATACCTAATTACATTTATAATAGTCTTTTATTAATTTGAGTGAGCGAATAACCTTCTTTGTTCCATGATTCTTAGATCTGTGTAAAAGGACACAACGTGTTCAAGGGATACCTTGGGAATCCCGAAGAGAACGCTGAATGCTTTGATGACGATGGATGGTTCCATTCAGGAGACATCGGACAGTGGAATGAGGTAATAGTTCTTTATACTAAAGAGTTGGGGTTATAGGCACTATTTGTCGTGACTGCGAAAAACCCCTTTCGGTATATAAAATGTAGTTACTTTTTTCTATAAACATTATCAATGTTAAGGGTTTGAATCTAACTGAAAAATCTGAAGACAAAATGAAGTAAAAAAACGAACAAAAAATCTTAGCTCGATACGATGAGATTCGAACCCACGTCCACCCACAGAAATTTGATATTTAATTCAAAAATATATACTTATTAAAACTGAGCCCCCTTGCCATACATCGAGAAGTCCCCAGAAGCTGAGGCGTCGCGATCGTACGGACTTCGGACTTGATGGCAGTTAACGCCGATCAGCCCTTATATATATGCAGAATAATGTTCAAGACTAGACACTGTTTCTTCCCACGTCTTGCAGTCACTTGTCTCTTAAATTTTTCGCGCACAAAACTTTTAAACGCGGCCTTAAGATGACTTAATACTTCAATCTTATCTACAGAATGGAACTTTGAAAATTATTGATCGCAAGAAACACATCTTCAAGCTCTCTCAGGTGAGTTTCAAATGTGCGAGCACCCTCCGGATTTTCCAGTCTCGTGTATAAACTCTATGGTTGTGAATCGTTTCAGGGGGAGTACATCGCACCAGAGAAGATCCAGAATGCCTACCTACGAAGCCCCTACGTTGCACAAGTATTTGTGCATGGGTACAGCCTGAAGGTAATGGAATAAAAGGATATGAAAAATGAACACCTATCAAACGACCACTGGTCACCTGTCAAACGATTAATGGTCACCTGTCAAACGACCACTGGTCACCTGTCAAACGTAAACGACCACAGGGTTGCCTGTTATTCTTCCCTTAAACAAGATTAAAACGACTCTTTCAGCAGTACGATCACTTTTCTGTTTAAAAATTATGGAAGTAATAAACTTGTTGTTTTGTTTCAGTCATGTATTGTTGGTATCGTGGTTCCTGATCAAGAGATGCTGTTCGCCTTGGCAAAGAGTAAAGGAATTCAAGGTGACATGAAACAGCTCTGCCAGAACCAGGTAAAATAGGCAGGTATATGGTAAAGGGTGGGAAGATGAGAACTGTCAATGATTGTAGTATTTATTCACTCATGTAGCCAGTAATTATTTATCTTGCTTGTGGTTCCATCCATCCATCCATTCATCTATCCATCTATCCATCTACCCATCCCATCCCATCCCATCCCATCCCATCCCATCCCATCCCATCCCATCCCATTCATCCATTCTTATTCATTCATTTATGAATTACTTACAGACGATACGTAAGCTGATCCATGATGACATGCTCACTAGAGGCAAGGATGCGAAGCTCAACTCCTTAGAACAGGCAAGTCTTGAAAGAATTTCTTTTTTTCATGCGCAACTAAAAAATTAAATTTAACACAACACAAGATGTCATTCTTGTCTCCGTCGTCCCTGATCGAGAAGCAGTGAGAAGTGGTGCATTAACAACACAAACCAACCGTGTTTATTGGTAATACGTAGTGATTTTTTTTAACGGGGTATAAACCAAATGCTATACGTTATAACTTTTCTTCAGGTAAAGGCAATTTATCTGAATCCGAACTCATTCTCCATCGAAGAAGGACTCGTAACGCCGACAATGAAGGTCAAGCGACAGGCAATGGCTGTTTATTTTGATGAGAAAATCCAGCAGCTTTACGATGAGTTTGAAGCTGGGCAGATAAAGAAAACCCTTACGGACAGGAAAGGATGGTAAAGCGACAAAAATAGGGCTCCTAGACAATGTAGTTAGTCCCGGCCTTCTGCGAAGTTGAGGATAGATCGGTGTCCAAAGCCAATCGCATGGAATTGTGGGATTGAACTTCGAATTTTGAATAAATGCGCCCCATAATTCCATGCGCTATAAATTTGTAACCAGTCCTTTTTGAGCTTTTCAAGAAAGTAGACCTAATCATTTTCCTTTCAGAACACGTTTCAATCTCTTGAGAATAAGATTCTTTGTTTGAGTTGTATCCATATTCAAGTGTCTTCTCATGTGCAACCGTTAAACAAAGAAATAATACTCTAGGGAATGACACGTTGTCTGAAATGGGAAAACAAAATAGGTCGAGATATAGAAAGATTGAGAAGATATAGAGTGACGATTTATCAAACGTCATAGATGGCGTCACTGTCAATCGATGAGTATACCACAGGGAGCCCATACACGTTATATTCAGGAGAAAGCCAGAAAAACACTGCTGCGGTCTTGTAGGGGTAAAATCTTTAACATGCCGGCCTATATTATATATAACTGCTCTGTATCTACATGTAAGACATGATAGGAACCTGTAAGCCATATTTTTGGGCTATATTATAACTAAGTTAATTGACAGTCATAATCTAAAGGTTGGTGATTGTGAAGGCGTTGGTCATAACCCCGCGTAAACTCAACATGAAGCACTTGAATGCAAGGCTTTGCGGATTCTAATTTTTGAAATAAGACCTTTTTTTAATTGAGTCTTTCTTTACAAAACCCTGATCTTTTTCTTTCCCCACTCACCCTTTATCGCAAATGGAGGCTTTGCACCATCACGTGGCAGCCATGACAGGAGGCTGGAACAATAGAGTCTTTTCCCCTGGGAAACTGAATTCTTTCTCATGTAAATCAGATTAGACCAGATTCAATTGTTCCTGCCTCGTGTCATGGCTGCCAACATGTGATGGTGCAAAGCCTCTAAACTTTTGGAAATGTAACATGAAATGCCCCCTCCCCTTCCCCTAACCCCCACACCCTTATCTCCACTCACTCCACCACACACAAATCATTTAGAAAAAAATATGCTTGAGCCCCAAAAACTGCTATAACTATTCCCTTCCCTACATTCACATATATAGCCTTATGCTTACCAGCCCATAAATTATGAAAGCTTCCTATAAAATATCATAAACGTAAGTAAAGATTTGACTTTTATAACCTAATTACTCTAAGAAGTAATTTTTTCTTTAGTATGGTTTATTGGTTGTGATTTTAAGTATATAAAATAAAAATAAGTGTACAATAAAATAAGCTTGACACAGGATTATATATCAGGCGAGTCTTGGATAGTTCCATCAGTAGACCGTTATTGAAGAAATAGAAAAGCACGTGGTATTGGACTAAGTTCAAAGACTATTATTAATTAGTAAAATTCTACTACTATACTATTGCAAATCCTGCATTCTGATTGGCTAACGTACTCACTATCTATCAGCCGATAGATAGTGGGTAGAGAAAGCCGGGCTTGTTTTGAAAAAATGGCGGCTTGTCCTTCGCGCTTTTGTGAAGTTTAGTTTAGTTTAGTATAGTATAGTTAGTTGAGATTTTTACTAAAACAATTAGAAGACTCACTCTCGATTTCTATCGGCTTTGATAGTTGACTCGGGGCCGGAGCCCCTCGTCAACTATCAGCCGATAGAAATCTCGAGTTCGTCTTCTAATTGTTAATTAGCACTTATTCGCCGAAGGCGAAGTGATTATCGATGAATATTTACCGAGCGGCAAGTCTTCGAGCTGCGAGGTAAATATTCATCGATAATCACTGAGCCTGAGGTGAATAATTGTTTTAGTATAAATAAAAAGGTGATTATTTCAAAAAAGAAATTTCCTCTTCGCTTACTGTGACAAAACGACTGCTGACAGCCATTTTGTCCGAAAAGGTGATTATCGGCTGATAATCCGAGATAGAAAACCAATCAGAGCGCGCGATTTTGTATAATCACCTTTGTATTTATACTAACACAGATTATCCAAAGGGCGCGTTAGTAACCCATGGCAACATCATCTCCGACATGTCAACATAATTGTTTCTTATAAAACAGGTCAGTAATTGAATATAGTTTATAGCAAGTGGACATCCTATGTGCCGCACCTTGCCTTGAGTGTGACGTTAAATTAGATTGCGTATGACTGTGAAAGGGATTGTCACGTGTCACGGTATGACATTTACATGTGACGGAACCAATTGCTGAGCGTGAAGATACGTCTCATCCAAACAGAATACTCGAAAATAGCTCTTTTACGGTCACAGGACGGCACGACACGACACGTTAATAGAAAGCTTTAGTGTTCCTAGCCTCCTGGTTGGTTATACACTATTGTTATATACCAGGTGTCAAAGTCCATTTTTCTCGTACTCTGATTGGGCCGAGAGGGTATCACGTGAACGCAAACAAGTTCGAATGATTCCCTGGCAACGGCTCTCAGCGGGCAATAATATGTTATTTCCCTGGAAATAACTAAATCGGAAACGTAAGAGTTTTTCTAAGTTTATAAAGACAAATTTGACGGGAATTGACGGGAACCTCGGGAAAACAGCGCGTTTTGTGGTCCTTCGACGGCGATGTTTCCCGAAGCGTAGCAGAGGGAAACATCGTCGTCTCGGGACCACAAAACACACTCTTTCATTCGGTTCCCGTCAATAAGTGTTAATTATTTTGCAAGAATTAAAAAAGCTAATAAGAAAATCTGGGAAAAGAAATCTTTCCTTAGCTCTCGCTGTTTTTTTCTCTACTTGTCTACAACAATAAAGAGTGACATGAAGCCGGCACACATTTCTGGTAGTAAGGCCTTGAGTGGATAGTTTGGAGACGAGAATTTTTTCAGGACGTAAGGTTGGTAAATTCCAAAGGATTTTTGTGCTTAATATTTTCTTTTTATCTCACTCTTTGATACTCCTGATCGCTGCATTTAACATCTGATTAGATAAACTAAAAGATGGATTAGAACTTATCTGAATGCATTTGTTTTACGGATTTTCAGTGTAGTTCACATTTCAACTAAAAAAATCTTAACATTTGCTGAATAAAATCCTTTGTTCTATACATATAAATGTTCATATACCCTACAATCTATAATTTTTTTCTTCGAATTGAAAAGTTTTCTAATGCTATTGAAGGCTTAAAATGATGGTTTTTCTTTCAGTTTTTCCTTCTGCATGGGTTCTGGTACAATCAAAAGAAGTGGTAACGCTGTAACCGGCCGCGTTATGCCGCGTCACACAATTGTCACGTTTTTAGCACTATATATATACTATTTATGGGAGCTCCGATTTTAGGCAGTGCCTAAATCTATGTATTAGTTGTTTGCACTGTCGCTTCTTATTTTTGCTTTAATTAATTGTCTCCTAGAAAATCACAGTCTTCGAAACAAAATTCGGGCTCTACGTTAACATTCAGATCATTTTCTTCCGCGATTTTTATTTCTATTTTTCCCCTCGAAAGGCTGAGCGTGTCTCTGTCCTCTGATATAAACACGGTAGCCAGCCAATCAGAGCGCGCGTAGTATCTCAAATATTTTAGTACTAGGGTGAACTAGCATGTATATCCATCTACTTTCATTGTTATCTCTCTCATCTGTACTTGCTCCTTTGCCAAAGTCGTATTCCTACTAAACACTATGATTAGAACTAGGGTGAACTAGCTTGTATCCATCTACTTTCATTGTTATATATTTCTGAGAACTCTCTCATTACTTGCTTCTTTGCAATTGTCAACTGAGTCGTTTTCCTCCTAAGCACTATGATTAGAACTAGGGTGAACTAGCTTGTATCTATCTACTTTCATTCTTATCTCTGCCAGTAACTACCAAATGTTTTTTTCTTCTCTTACGTACTCCGTCTTCAAAACCTGTTTTCTTGTTTTTCTTGAAGCTAATCATGTTTCCATTTGTTCTTAATTTCTTTATCGATTTTTCATTAGTGACTGTTCGATCTTGTTAAACTGCACGGCAATTGGAAACCAGGTAAAGGTTGCCAGCCAGACACTAATTGATCTAGCTGAAAAACAAACAAACGAACAAACAGGTTCATTTTTACTAACAAATATTTTAAAAGACAACACGTCACTTTTGAGTTTAAAGCAAGACATGTTTCGAAAAATTTCCACCGTCATCGTTAATACAGAGTGGCGAATTGACTAATATTAAAACAAATGAAATAATAGCTGGAAAATGTAGCTGAAGGAGTTTGTCCAAATTATCCATGCGTGTGATGATTTTCAATTTTTCACATCATGGAAAAAAAAATCATAAAAAAATATACCTGAATAATTGAAAGTACCTTGTTATTTATTCATCGCGTACTTGATCTCTTCTCTCGTCTGATCCCACCGATGTTTGGTCACAGCCTCGAAGACTTCAATTACCAAGTTTGGAAAGTATTCCAAGAACACAAAGTCTTCCAGCAGTTGTCTTCTGATTGGCGTTGGTCTCTTGTCTTCAGAGACGTGTGAAATGGCGTTTCGTATGAACCGTACTAACTCTATAACAGAGGAAGCGTCGTAAGGTGTTCTTCGTTTCCTCATCATTTCTGCGTAAATAGCAGGCATGTGTAAATACGCTGGATCATCCCAAGTGGAATTGATGACAATGGTGCTAAAAGTTGCCTCCAGGTCTGTCTCTACTGCAGTCAGAGGAAGTGATCTTTTAGCACGAGGGCATTCAAATTCTGGTTGGTTAGCAACAGAAGTAAGGAGATCAATCTTCTTCTTTTTCGGCCAAAAAAGAGGATGTTCCCATGTGTCTTCTGCGGTTGGCCGTCTGCGCACGTGAGTGTCAAGCATCTTTTTCACCAGGTGTCTTGCTTCAGGACAGATCGAGTCGTCCCAACCTTCCATTTTATTATTTATTACGTTAGACTGTGTTTCGTGGGTTTGCAGCAGACTAGATTTGGACCCTTCAGCTGTAGATGCGGCAAATGGATGCTTTTTGACCGCCAAAATGTAGTGAAGAAGAAGTCCACAGGAAAATATATCCGAAAATTTTGAATAATCTTTCGAAGATCTCAAAACTTCTGGAGCAATCCAACATTTGGTTCCAGCATTGGTGCTGTACACTGAGAGCGATCCTGTGCTATCCACACGACGGCTTAGACCAAAGTCGGCAATTTTCAGGCACAATTTGGGATGCGTCTTGTAGAGTATGTTGCTTGGTTTTAAGTCACGATGAAGTACATCTCGATCATGTAAATACCTCAGACCGGTCACAACATCTAAACAAAGTCCTGTTAGTATCTGAAGGTCAAAGATACAGCTATCTAAGTACTCTTCCAGATTGCCTTCCATAAGTTCTAAAACTACGTATGAAAAATGATTATCGTCGTAGAATGACAAGTATCGAACCACTTGTTCGCAGTCTGCAAGGGCTGTAAGATTTGATATTTCTCGTTTGTCTTCAGGTCCTTGGAGACGCAGCTTTTCGATGCGTTTTATAGCAACCTCTCTGCCATCCTTCTCATTGATTCCAGCAAAAACAAACCCGAATGAACCTGAGGCTAAATGACATCGATGATACCAAAACTGACCTACTTGCTCACATTCCTGTCGTCTTGCAACTTTGGCCAACTGTTGTTGATATGTCGTGGATACAGACGTCCAGGGAATGAGCAGCTGGACAACTTCGACTGCAGGTTTGAGCAACAATTCTTTGAGTTCAGGACAGGATTTTGCTATGTCGAGGCATGAAAGTCCTGACGTATCAGCAATTCTGCAATCGGCTCCGACACTAAGAAGCTGTTTAGCAATCGTCCAATGAGCAGATGTTCTTTCTCTGTGGTCAATAACTTTTCTTGGCGCTCTTACGATATTTCTGCAGCAAAGATGAAGTGGAGTGTCTTGATTTTCTTTTCCAAGGAGATAATTTTTCGATGACTTTAAAATCTTTTCGACAAGGATACTTTTCCAGATAGCACGTGGTGACTCATCTTTGCAAACAGCATTCAAAAGCGAAACAGCAATGGATTGATTTTCAATGACGTTCTTTTCACACGTGACTTCCAGCAAGGCTAGTGCAAGTGCAAAGGCTTCCGAGTTGACTAATACACTCATTACTGACTCACCATTCTTGTCAACTGCCCATGGGTCAAGACCTTTATCAAGAACTAAATTCCAGAATGCTTTTGGCTCAAGTGATACATCAGGATACAAGCGATCAGGCGTTCGAAGAAATCTGATGTTTCGTGCAGCCACGAGCAGAGGTGTGCGTCCCAACGAATCCAGATCGTTTGGGTTTGCTCCAGCATCGAGCAAGAGTTTGGTAGCAGTCCAGGATCTGCAGAGATGTAGAGGTGTTTCGTTATCGACATTTCTCTCATCCAGTTTTGCCCCACATTCCAAAAGACGTTGGAAAATTCTCTGTAAATATTTTTTAAACTTGTTATCTTTGGGAGTGGTAACATTAGCATATATGGGGTCTACTGTATTATATTCCAGTGATGCCCAAAGGTGAAGAGGAGCGATGAGATAGATATTTCTCCTGTTAACAGTGAATCCGTTGGTTATACTTGCCCGTGCTATCAGTTCCAATAACTTCTCTGCCTTTTTTGAAATGCTTTTTCCAATTTCAATGTGGAAAATAGATAGACTATGGCGACAAATCTTTAAAATCAGATGAAAGACTGATTCCCCAACTCTTGACGTTTCTTCAACACTTGCTCCATTTTCTATCAGAAACCTGCAGACTTTCACAACAGTTTGAATTGCTGGAAGCTTCTGCTGGTGGCTAGCAATGCCATACGCCTCCCTAGATAAACAAAACAGAAGAGGTGTTTCATATTGTTGGTTATTGACATTGAATGAAACTCCTAGGCCCCTCAGAAGCATACATATGCTCATAACGGTTGTTTGAGAGATGCCAATATAAGGTAGGCGAGTCGCATAGTGAAGAGCAGTGTTGCCATCGGAATCTACGCTGTTCGGTTTGGCACCTAGTTCATTTAGGAATCTTAGCATTTTGGGGACCAAAGATTCCCATCTTTTAACAAGATCTTTGTTTTCATTGGTTTCTTTGTTTACAGTTGCAATAATCTTTCGAAACATATTGCGATTGTATATGTATTTGGACTGCCTGTCGTTTAGGTTTTCATTGGCAAACTGTAACGCTTCCGAAATAGAGGAAGTAGAAAGAGAAGACAAAATTCCGCAGAATACTGTGTCAATGACAGCCTGGAATACCTCTTCTCTAGAAATTCCATGTTTAATAAAAAGCTGAGTTCCATTAAATACGGATGGTCCCCCCAAATGGCAAAAATTGTTATGGATGTAAAATGACAGAATGCTCAGATGACAATTGTCTTTAATGCACAAGAGGGCTCCTTTAGCAAGCAGCCAGCGAGCTACTTCCAGTGACTTTGTGAACGCATAAAAGAGTGCAGTTCGTCCGTAAATATCTCTCACATTTACTTTAGATTTGCCCTTTTCTACCAATTCACGAACAAGAGACGTATTGTCCACGGCATGAAACAAAGCAGTTTTACCCTCATTGTCAGTTATGCTGACATCGGCACCAGCATCAATCAAGTTAGTGACGACAGCTGCACTACGTGTACAATCTTTGACTGCATAAAACAAAGCTGTATAACCCTTCTTATCTCTCAAGTTTATATCAGCACCAGAGCTTATTAATAACTGGATCAAGGTTTGAGTTCCTCTTATTACGGCATAATGCAAAGCCGTCTTCCCCTCTATGTCTTGTGCGTTGACATTAACTTCAACATCGATCAATGCAGTGGACGCGAAGTCATGGCCATTTGCTACAGCGCAATGCAAAGCAGTCTTTCTGTCGTTATCAGTTTTGTTAACTTCAGCACCAGCATCCACCAAACCATTTACCATATTTTGATACAGGGCATAGAACAGAGCAGTTTTTCCTTCACTATCAGTCTTGTTGACATCAGCACCAGCATTAATCAACAAAGCAGTTTCGTTTATATCATAAAAATCAACAGCATAAAACAAAGCAGTTTTACCTTCATTGTCAGTTATGGCGACATCGGCACCAGCACCAATCAAATCAGTGATGCCAGCTTTACGATGTTCTTCGACTGCATAAAACAAAGCTGTATAACCCTTCTTATCTCTCAAGTTTATATCAGCACCAGAGCTTATTAATAACTGGATAAAGGTTTGAACGGTTCCTTTTATGAAAGCATAATGCAAAGCCGACTTCCCCTCTTTATCTTGTGCGTTGACATTAACTCCAACATCGATCAGTGCAGTGTACGCGAGTTCATTATTGTTTATTACAGCACAATGCAAAGCCGTTTTTCTCTCGTTATCAGTTTTGTTAATTTCAACACCAGCATCAACCAACAAATTTACCATATTTCGACTCAGTGCATAAAACAGAGCAGTTTTACCCTCATTGTCAGTTATGGTGACATCGGCACCAGCATCAATCAAGTCAATTACGATAGCTGCACGAAGTTCTTCGACTGCATAAAACAAAGCGGTATAACCCTTCTTATCTCTCAAGTTTATATCAGCACCGGAGCTTATTAATAACTGGATCAAGGCTGGAGTTCCTCTTATTACAGCACAATGCAAAGCCGTCTTCCCCTCTATATCTTGTGCGTTGACATTAACTCCAACATCGATCAGTGCAGTGTACGCAAGTTCATTATTGTTTATTACAGCACAATGCAAAGCCGACTTCCCCTCTATATCTTGTGCGTTGACATTAACTCCAACATCGATGAGTGCAGTGTACGCAAGTTCATTATTGTTTATTACGGCATAATGCAAAGCCGTCTTCCCCTCTATATCTTGTGCGTTGACATTAACTCCAACATCGATGAGTGCAGTGGACACGAGGTTATTACCATTTCCTACAGCACAATGCAACGCCGTCTTACTCTCGTTATCAGTTTTGTTAACTTTAGCACCAGCGTCAACCAAACGTTTTACCACATTTTCATAAAGTGCACAGAACAGAGCAGTTTTTCCTTCACTGTCTGTCTTGTTGACATCAGCACCAGCATTAATCAACAAAGCAGCTACGTTTATATCAAGAAAACCAACAGCATAAAACAAAGCAGTTTTACCTTCATTGTTAGTTATGGTGACATCGGCACCAGCATCAATCAAGTCAGTGACGACATCTTCACGATGTTCTTCGACTGCATAAAACAAAGCGGTATAACCCTTCTTATCTCTCAAGTTTATATCAGCACCAGAGGATATCAATAACTGGATCATGGTTGGAGTTCCTCTTATTACAGCATAATGCAAAACCGTCTTCCCCTCTACGTCTTGTGCGTTGACATTAACTCCAACATCGATCAGTGCAGTGTACGCGAGTTCATTATTGTTTATTACAGCACAATGCAAAGCCGTTTTCCCCTCGTTATCAGTTTTGATAACTTCAGCACCAGCATCAACCAACAAATTTACCATATTTCGACTCAGTGCATAAAACAGAGCAGTTTTACCCTCATTGTCAGTTATGGTGACATCAGCACAAGCATCATTGAAGTCAAATACGACAGCTGGACGATTTTCTTTGACTGCATAAAACAAAGCGGTATAACCCTTCTTATCTCTCAAGTTTATATCAGCACCAGAGGATATCAATAACTGGATCGAGGTTTGAGTTCCTCTTATTACAGCACAATGCAAAGCCGTCTTCCCCTCTACGTCTTGTGAATTGACATTAACTCCAACATCGATCAGTGCAGTGTACGCGAGTTCATTATTGTTTATTACAGCACAATGCAAAGCCGTCTTTCTCTCGTTATCAGTTTTGTTAACTTCAGCACCAGCTTCAACCAAACGTTTTACCATATTTTGACTCAGGGCATAAAACAGAGCAATTTTTCCTTCACTATCAGTCCTGTTGACATCAGCACCAGCATTTATCAATAAACTAGCCACGTTTATATCATCAAAATCAACAGCATAACACAAAGAAGTCTTTTTCTCATTGTCACTAACGTTCACATCAGCACCAGCATCAATAAAAGCACTAATGACACTTGATTCGATGATGCTATACCTAATAGCATAAATCAAAGGAGTCGTACCATCGCCATCAACTACGTTTACAGATTCCCCAGCGTTGACCAGGCTTTGAACTTCCTTTGCACTGGAAGCAAAGAAAAGAAGTGTCCTTCCTTCAACAAATGTATCAGTGCGAATGACAGCTGCATCCATCACTTATTAAAGAACTCTGTCGAGGGAATAGATAGTAATAAATAATCCCAATCGAATAGTCAGTGAGGGAAGGCGGAACGAAGTAAAAATGGGGCGTAGGCATTAAAAAAACAAAACGCTGAACCAAAAAAACCCGCTAAACTCTTTTAACAACAACAACAACAAAACAGAGAGGGGATAAACCGCCGAATCAAAATCACGAACGTAAGCCCCAAACCGTCCCTAAATCTTCCAGTAATCAAACAAGCAAATTGCAATGCAACTGTCCTAAAATATTCATCGCGCAGAATGAGTGGTCAAATTGGTTTTTGCATCTCATTAAGACCCAAGAGTGCAATGAGCCATTGCGAAGTTAATGAGTGGCGGGAGATTCAAATACAGTAAAAATGGCTGAAACACAGTTACCAGTGTATTTAGGATTTCTGGCATTTTTTCCTCAAACAGAGTCACAGTATTGTACGAAAAAAGGTTCTTTTACCGAACTTGATGCATTGTTGTGCCCAGTCTCTACGACTTATTATCTCCGAAACAAGAACGGTGACCCCCACTTTCCTTTTTCTTAAAAACAAGCTAATATTAAGATCTATAATATATGGAAAAAATAGAAAAAATACCATCACATGGAAAAGAATGACAGCTAATTTTCGAGAGAAAAAAAACACCCCTTCACGAGATCGAAGCTCACGCATTTTGATGCAGACGCGCGACTTCAAACCTTCATACATCTTGTGTTGGATCTTTTTTCGTAATTATTTTCTTTTGTCCTCGAAACACGTTTGACGTCAGAAAAAGTTTCATAAAATTGGAACTCTGTTTTCTTGGATTTTTTAATGTTTTAATAAACGCGGAAAGCTGCAATAGAACGCGCCGTGCTGTTTTCTTCGAAGTAGTCGATTTTGCTTGAGTTGTAGCTCTGAAATAAGTATAGAGATGATAACTAGCGGTAAGCTAGTGTGGGCTGCGTCGGTGTTTCTAAAGAAACAGTATGGATAAAAAGTTAAATTTTACACCGCAAAAATTAAGAGAGATCACTTACTAATCACTTACTGAAAAAAGTATAGTCGCGTCGGTATAGTCGCAAGTAGTGGTCTTTTGTTCTAGGTAACGTAACGGTGTTATCACAAAGTGATAGTCTATTGTTCTTCAGTAGCGTCATCGATCTGTTTTAGGTCATGGATGAGTCTTTTGTTGGCTGCGATTAAGTGGTTATTGTTCTAAGTTGGTGAACCAACTCTCAAGTGAAAGACGTTGATGGTAGTTAGTACAGTATGTAATGCATGTAGCAGAGTCCCAGTCAATAGTATGTCCAGTACTTTTGTGATGTACAGCGATGTGGTTGTTTGGGTCTCCGTTTTATGTTGTGCGTTTGTGCTCAGTAAGTATAATGTTTAAGTTCCTCCATGTCGCGCCAATGTAGGTAGCGTCACAGTCAGTGCAAGCTATTTTGTAAATAGCTCCTTGTCTGTTAAGTGGTGGGTCGTTGTCTTTAACGTTAGTTAACAAGCGTCGTAGGATCGTAACAGGTTTGTGAGCAACACGAATGTTGTAAGGTTGAAGAATTCGATAGCACTGTACTCTGACGATGACTTCCGCTCAGGTTGTCGAAACGTCAGTCTCTACCAACAACAGTCTTTCTCAAGACTACACTCACCCGGACGATCACATTACTCACTCCACTACTACTCCTGGGTTCAAATCATTTACTCTCAATAGAGATACTAGCGACAATGATTAGGAAATCTGAAGAAATAAAAGATTTTCAAATAATAGTTTTATCAGAGAACAGAACATAGCTAATCCTGATCTATTTACCTTATCTAATAGATTGTCGAAAAAAGTGAGAAAAATCTGTTGTTTTTTGAGCGCTCGCACACCTCCACGCCATCAAAAAATTAAAAACCAAACGACTTTGGATGCTAAAAATAGCCCAACTGGGGATTCACATGGTGCGCGTAGTATTAAGTCAGGAAAACGCAACGACATGACAAACTATAGACCGATATCGATTGTCCCAGTAGTGGCTAAAGTATTTGAGCGAATAATCGATGATCAGCTTTACGAGTATCTGAATGATAATAAATTATTATCAAGTTATCAATCTGGTTTTCGTTCAATTCACTCAACCGTAACCGCCCTACTAGAGGCTACCGATAACTGGTCACTGAATATTGATCGCGGTAATATAAATGCAGTCGTGTTCTTAGACTTAAAAAAGGCCTTCGATACAGTAGACCATAATATACTCTTATCAAAACTAAAGTGTTATGGAATTACTGGCCTCACTTTGGATTGGTTTAATTCATATCTTAATAACAGAACACAGACATGTACATTGAATAATTACACATCGTCTAAGGCATTGGTCATGTGCGGAGTACCTCAGAGAACAATCTTAGGACCCCTTTTATTCTTATTATATATCAATGACTTACCTGAATGTCTGACTTATTCTCAGCCACGAATGTATAATGACGATACTAGCATAACATTTGCTAGCAATGATATTAGTCAAATTAATGAACGTGTAAGTTCAGATATATGCAATATTCATAATTGGCTCTCTGCTAACAAGTCAACTCTTAACATGACTAAAACGGAGTTTTTATTAATTGGCTCGAATCAAATGCTATCTAACACCAGGGAAAATCCAAACAATCACTTGGTGCTTTGATACATCAAAATCTTACTTGGGCGAACCATATATCTATGATATCTAAAAGAATTGCCTCTGGAATAAGAGCAATGAAACGCATAAGGTACTTCGTTCCACGTGAAATACTCCTAACAGTGTACAATGCCTTGGTACAACCCCATTTCAATCATTGCAGCATAGTATGGGGTAAGTGTAACAAAGGTCTTTCTCAAAAACTATAGAAACTCCAAAACCTTGCTGCAAGAATAATTACCTTCTCGGGCTATGATGTAGACACAGATGAATTATTTCAGTCATTAAATTGGAAAAAACTAGATCATCAGCGTAAGTTTGATAAATGTATTCTCATGTATAAGACTTTGAATAGTCTGACACCAGACTATCTCGCCTCCAAATTTATTGACCGGAATGATGTTACTACTTATAGTCTGATCGAGAAATTCAGAAAACAAATTAGCAGTCCCACAGCCGCATACCGAATACTTTAAAAGAAGTTTTAGTTATAGCGGAGCGGTACTGTGGAATGATCTGCCACTAAATATAAGACAAGCATCGTTTCTGACAAGCTTTAAATCTCAAATGTGTTGTATTTAATGCTTCCCTGTAAATATATATATAATTTATTGTGATTATCCTGAAGGACCCACCGTGGGTAAATTAAGTTATCTTATCTTATCTTATCTTAAGTCTGCCTGTTTGTCCCCCCCCCCCCCCCCCCCCGTTCCTTCACTTCAGCCACCCTGTCTCATGGTCGCGATGATGACGTAACGTGCAATCGAAGAATACCTAAATTTGAACGAACGGAAATTAAGTGACTTGTAAAGACAGGCACCACCACCATGTCTGTTTCTATCACCTCAAATAATCTTCTAGGTAAAGTATTTGCGAACAGGCCTGCATGCAATCCCTCCAAAGTTGTTAGCCTTTTGTAAGCCTTTAGCCCGTGCATTTTTACAATGCGTTATTGTGCGAGAATATAAACGAACCGAAGGGAAACCCAACAACTCTCGCTCGCTTCTTCAGTAAATTTAAAAGAATTCAAAAGAAGACAAGTGTTGAAAAGCTTACAGCTACTGAAACATTCGCATTATGTATTTCTACACGTATCAAGATATTCGCAAGCTTTCTATTTCTAGAATAAAAGTGATAACTGTTAAAAAATACTGTTTGAATATGTTAATGCATGGAACATGTTATAAAGCGGCCGGTCAAAATAAGGCATTCCGTATAATATTCACAGAAGCTTAGCATCTATACAAACATGTAACTAGAATTAGAATTTAGTTAACTTCCCTTCAAATGCAAAGGGAGCTCGCTGCGTCGAATAGGACTCTCCACATTTCAGTTTTATTATTGAGTATTATGAGAATTCATATCAGCTGAATTATTTGTCAGCTACTCAAACTTACTCGATTAGAGCAGCACAACTCGCGTCGCTAGAACTCTTAGAGGAATCCAAAGCCTGTCAAAATGATTTAATATGGCTAATATTGAGATGCTACGGCTAAAACTTCGTTTTAGTTTTTCTATAAACTTCGTGTTCACGAGCTTCTTTTACAAAGTAAAACCCGCATCCAATTATCAAATCAAGGGAGGGGAGCCTGAACATTTTCTCGAAGCTCGTTCTAGCTCTCGAATTTGAAAGAAAAAATAATTTTATTGATAATAACTTTTCAGTATTTTAGAAACACTGGATCCTGCGTTTGTAATGAGAAAAAAATTGAATTCTAGTTCCAATTTTGTTTATGCCGAAAAACATTTGCCGTGTCCTACCCTACTAAGGCAGTCATTGGTGCGCAATATTTTCCCGTCATGGGTTATGCTAACAACTTGAGCTTGTTAGCTTCGCGCTGATTGGCTAGTTACATTTTCTTGTATCACCTAGTTAAAATCTGGTACTAAATATCTGAATCACTGACAGAATCGTCTGCTTTAGTTTAACTAAGCGAAAGAACATCTACAGAATTATTAACTAGCAAAATCCTTTCAAAATTGATTAAAATTCGTCAATATGTCTAGCAAGACTATTGATATTTAAAGAAGCTAATTTTACGCCATCGGTGGCTTAAGGTAATGCGATCGTGCATTCGTGCGCATCTTTCCTGCGCTTTATTGAATATCTAAACATTTTACACGGTTACCTACCCTGATTTTTCTACTGTGAGTCCAGAACAACTTAGGCTACAATATATCAAAAAATGAAGGCAGGTAATTCGACTAAATTTTTAGTAATTTCACGAAGTGTTAATTTTCAAAGTACTTTTTCGTGATTGGGTTTCCTGTGGCCAAGGTCTTTCAACTATGGCGGATAAGACATTTTGACCTTTCTCCACGTTCAACGTGAAATATCTAAAAATCTTGCTCGGTGACCTACCCTGATTTTTTTCACTGTGAGTCCAAGTTTACTAAAGCTACAACATATCCAAAAATGAAGGTAGATAATTCGACTAAGTTTTGAGTAAATCGCGAAAATGTCCGGAAATTCGGATCGTAAAGTACAGTCAAAATGTACTGTTTTGGACATTTAAACATCGAGAACTCATTCTGAACACAATAAAATGAACAATTTTGGGGTTTAAATCATAATGTGTTAAGGTATGTATCATTTGAAATCGTTTATGCTACTTCTTCAAGCCATATGGACTACGATAGCTTCTAGTTTACTTTGTCTTATTTTCCCCGAAAACACGGCCGCAAGCATTGTCTTTGAAAATTTATATCTTCCGAACGGATTTGGGTACCCCCCTTTTTTATTTCATATTTTCACACTACAGCTCAAAAGAAATATTTGTGCCAAATTTTAAAAAAATTCATGGAAAAAAATGCGCGATCGCATTACCTTAACCGTGTCGCTATTATCATTCTGATGACAATTTTTGTTCTGCTGAATTTAGAATACCGATAACCTATTTTTGGTAAAAACCTTTCTTTCACTGATTCAATTTGGCACTAATAGTACCGCGCTAGTACCACTGTTTAATATGCCAATATTGTGGTCATATTGTGGAGTATGTGGATTGAAATTTTAGATTATTAAAAATAGGAAATCGAATATGCTTCAGTGTTAAGCACGAGCACAGGGCCAATTTCAAAACTCGTAGTCGAATCTGAAGGTCGCTAATGTCTAAACATCGCGACCAACATTTCTGTCTGGCATAGGATTAGGAAAAAGTCTGGTTTTCTAGCAGAACAAAAATTGTCATCAGAATGATAATAGTTTGATTCAAAAGCACTGGTACGTAGCCCGATCTGATATCTTATTCATAACATAAGTGTATAATGAGATGCCAAATCGGCCTTAGCACCTGTAAGTCGGAAAACACTATTGTTTTGGATTTCAGTTTTACAGAGTTTTGTCTGGGAAAAACATTATTTTGGTGGGAAGAATTATTAGCAGCTAAATGTGAAACTCGGATGAAAATCATTATTCAATCGCCCAAGAAAGCCTTAGCATCTTATATAAAGGTCATTGTTATTGATAAAATTTTGACAAAAATTAGAAGTGCAAAAAAACAAAACAAAAAAAAAAAAACAAAAAAAAAACAAAAAAAAAAAAACATGAGATGTTATCCATTTATAGCATGAACTAAATAAAGATTATCACAAGGTGGCTGCCTACTATAGAACAAATCCATGAAATAGTTTTTAATTCACGATTTTATGAACTCAAATTTTATGCTGATTTCAAATCCGGAAAGAAAAAAGGGTTGTCTAGAGGTCGTTTTCAAGATATTCACGATTAAATCATTCTAGTTACCGCAAACAACAGAGGAGTCGACTTAAGAAGACTTACTGGTCAAAAATTATCTGTCTTTTGCTTATCTTATGCTTATCTATATGAATTTTCAATATTTAAAATTGTCGGTTTATAAAAGATGGAAATAACACCTTTTTGACGAGCTTTGAGAAAAATTGCCGTGGAAATTTCAAGTTATTAAATTGAGTAAAAAAAATGAAAAAAGGCAAGAAAATATGAATTTCAAAAAGTAAAACAAAATTTGAAATTTAGAAAATAGCTGAATTTAGAATATCGATAACCTATTTTGGTAAAAACCTCAATTGCCACTTTCTTTCACTGATTAAATTGGCCTTAGTACCTGTAAATCGGAAAGCTCTAATCAAAATATAACGTGGAAGAAGCCTTGTTAAATTCAAATATGATTCCTACCTATACAAAGAAATTTTAGACTCGTTGAAAATACCGAATACTATTTTAAAAATGCCCTTATACCAAAATACACGAAAAACCTGGCCGGGTATGAGATTCAAGTCCCGAGAAATATTAGCAATCCTCATTTGTCTGTGTGCAAACGGTTACCAAAGTTACACCATTTTTTTGCGTGTTTCATTAGCCGCCAGATTGTCAACTTTTCCCGATTTCGTCGATCAAAAATGAAATTCAGCCAACTGAAACTTTTAATTTAAATGTTATTTTGGAAGATAGTTCACTCAAATGGTCTTTGGGGCAAACTATAAGGAAATCGATTTTTTTTTCACTGCGGTCAACGGATTAATTCTCGATATCAACATGGACTCTTTCTTTTAAAAACACTGACTAACATTAGTAAGAAAAAGACGTTAACTTACTTGACTGATTGCTAGATCAAATCCGGTCGATGAAGGAGCGAAAGATCTACCAGAGAGAGTGTTTTTGTTCCTTCGAACCAAAGAATTTGTACATTTGTGATGTATGTTTCTGACACGCGATGGATCAGTTCAACTTCAATAAATTATACGCTGTGTCTAGGGTACCGGTCATTGTTTATGTAAAGGGGGGGGGGGGGGGGAAGGGAGATAGGAAAAGAGAAAAAAAGTGGGGAGTGGGGTAAAGCGTATTTCAGATTGGTCTGAGGGTTTTTTTTTATTTTTTGCATTAAAGATAGAGGGGGGCAGCTTTTTTGGATTCTGTTGGAAGTCACGTTTAATTATATACATAAAAAATCCTTTTTAAGGATACAGACAAATGAGATGAAAAGGATACTAATTTAGTTTTAAAATTTTACTTAATATCTTGAGCCATTCATCCCCAACAAAGTTTTTTTTGAGAGTAAATGGCTTTAACCCAGAAGTAGCAGCAGAGTGCGAGTTGTTATGATTGTCCGGGAGAGTGAAGACGTCTTGAGAAAGACTGTTGTTGGTGTGACTGATGTTTTGACAACCAGAGCGGAAGTAATCTTCAGAGTACGCGAGGAATGAAAGACAGCAGGGCTCGAATTAATACATACACACACACACACACACACACACACACACACACACACACACACACACACACACACACACACACACATACACACACATCCATCAATCCATCCATCATCCATCCATCAAACCATCCATCCATCCATCCATCCATCCATCCATCAAACCATCCATCCATCCATTCGTCCGTCCGTCCATTCGCCCATCCATCTATCAACTCGTCCGTCCGTCCGTCCGTCCGTCCGTCCATCCCATTTATCGATTCATTCATTTTTATTTTTCATTTATAAATTACTTACAGACGATACGTAAGCTGATCCATGATGACATGCTCACTAGAGGCAAGGATGCGAAGCTCAACTCCTTAGAACAGGCAAGTCTTGAAAGAATGTCTTTTTTTCATACGCAACTAAAAAATTAATTTTAACACAACACAAGATGTCATTCTTGTCTCCGTCGTCCCTGATCGAACCTATAACTACAGCAGTGAGAAGTGGTGCATTAACAACGCAAACCAACCGTGTACATGTTTATTGGTAATACCTAGTGATTTTTTTTAACGTGGTATAAACCAAATGCTATACGTTATAACTTTTCTTCAGGTTAAGGCAATTTATCTGAATCCGAACTCATTCTCCATCGAAGAAGGACTCGTAACGCCGACAATGAAGGTTAAGCGACAGGCTATGGCTGCTTATTTTGATGACAAAATCCACTTTTTTTTGATGAGTTGGAAGCTGGGCAGATAAAGAAAAACCTTACAGACAGGAAAGGATGGTAAAGCGACGAAAATAGGACTCCTAGACAATGTAGTTAGTCCCGGCCTTCTGCGAAGTTGAGGGAAGACCGGTGTCCAAAGCCTATCGCATGGAATTGTGGGATTGAACTTCGAATTTTGAATAAATGCGCCCCATAATTCCTTGCGCTATAAATTTGCAACCAGTCTTTTTTGAGCTTTTCAAGAAAGTAGACCTAATCATTTCTCCTTTCAGAAAACGTTTCAATCTCTTGAGAATAAGATTCTTTGTTTGAGTTGAATCCATATTCAAGGGCCTTCTCATGTGCAACCGTTAAACAAAGAAATGATACTCTAGGGAATGACACGTGGTCTGAAATGGGAAAACAAAATAGGTCGAGATATAGCAAGATTGAGAAGATATAGAGTGACGATGTATCGTACGTCATAGATGGCGTCACTGCCAATCTATGAGTATACCACAGGGAGCCCATCCACGTTATATTCAGGAGAACGCCAGAAACAGACTGCTGCGATGTTGTAGGTAAAACGTATAATCTTTAACATGCCGGCCTATATTATACTACTCACCCTTAATTGCAAATACAGGCTTTGCTCCATCACATGATGGCAGCCATGACAGGAGGCTGGAACAATAGTGTCTTTTCCCCTGGGAAACTGAATTCTTTCTCATGTAAATCAGATTAGGCCAGATTCAATTGTTCCTGCCTCGTGTCATGGCTGCCATCATGTGATGGTGCAAAGCCTCTTTAAACTTTTGGAAATGTAACATGAAATGCCCCCTCCCCTTCCCCTAACCCCCACACCCTTATCTCCACTCACTCCACCACACACAAATCATTTAGAAAAGAAATATGCTTGAGCCCCAAAAACTGCTATAACTATACCCTTCCCTACATTCACATATATAGCCTTATGCTTAGCAGCCCATAAATTATGAAAGCTTCCTATAAAATATCATAAACGTAAGTAAAGATTTAACTTTTACAACCTAATTACTCTAAGAAGTAATTTTTTCTTTAGTATGGTTTATTGGTTGTGATTTCAAGTATATAAAATAAAAATAAGTGTACATTAAAAAAGGACACAGAATTATATATTAGACGAGTCTTGGATAGTTCCATCAGTAGACCGTTATTGAAGAAATAGAAAAGCACGTGGAGATTGGACTAAGTTCAAATTATTAACACAGATTATCCAAAGGGCGCGTTAGTAACCCATGGCAACATCATCTCCAACATGTCAGCATTATCGTTTCTTATAAAACAGGTCAGTAATTGAATATAGTCTATAGCAAGTGCAAACGCTACGTGCCGCACCTTGCCGTGAATGTAACGTTAGTAGATTGCGTATGACTGTGAAAGGGCTTGTCACGGTATGACATTTACATGTGACGGAACCAATTGCTGAGCGTGAAGATACGGCTCATCCAAACAGAATACTCGAAAACAGCACTTTTACGGTCACAGGACGGCACAGCACGTTAATAGAAAGCTTTAGTGTTCCTAGCCCCCTGGTTGGTTATACACTATTGTTATATACCAAGTGTCAAAGTCCATTTTTCTCGTACTCTGATTGGGCCGAGAGGGTATCACGTGATCGCAAACAAGTTTCGATGATTCCCTGGCAACGGCTCTCAGCGGGCAATAATATGTTATTTCCCTGGAAATAACTAAATCGGAAACGTAAGAGTTTTTCTAAGTTTATAAAGTCAAATTTGACGGGAATTAACGGGAACCTTGGGAAAACAGCGCGTTTTGTGGTCCCTCGACGGCGATGTTTCCCTCGGCTACGCTTCGGGAAACATCGTCGTCTCGGGACCACAAAACACACTGTTTCCTTCGGTCCCCGTCAATAAGTGTTAATTATTTTGCAAGAATTAAAAAAGCTAATAAGAAAATCTGGGAAAATAATTCTTTCCTTAGCTCTCGCTGTCTTTTTTCTACTTCGTCAATAAAGAGTGACATGAAGCCACACATTTCTGGTGGTAAGGCCTTGTGAATTGTTTGTAGACGAGATTTTTTTTCGGGACGTAAGGTTGGTAAATTCCAAAGGATTTTGTGCTTTATATTTTCTTTTTATCTCACTCTTTGATACTCCTGATCGCTGCATTTAACATCTGATTAAACTAAAAGATGGATTAGAACTTATCTGAATGCATTTGTTTTTTTCAGTGTAGTTCACATTCCACCTAAAAAAATCTTAACATTTGCTGAATAAAATCCTTTGTTCTATACATATATATGTTCATATGTTCTGCAATCTATAATTATTTTTCTTCGAATTGAAAAGTTTTCTAATGCTTTTGAAGGCTTAAAATAATGTTTTTTCTTTCAGTTTTTCCTTCTGCATGGGTTCTGGTAAAATCAAAAGAAGTGGTAACGCTGTAACCAGCCGCGTTATGCCGCGTCACACAATTGTCACGTTTTTAGCACTATATATACTATTTATGGGAGCTCCGATTTTAGGCAGTGCCTAAATCTATGTATTAGTTGTTTGCACTGTCGCTTCTTATTTTTGGTCTAATGAATTGTCTTCTAGAAAATCAAAGTCTTTGAAGCAATATTCGGGCTCTACGTTAACATTCAGATCATTTTCTTCCGTGATTTTTATTTCTATTTTTCCCCTTGAAAGCCTGAGCGAGTCTCTGCCTCTGATATAATCACGATAGCCAGCCAATCAGAGTGCGCGTAGTACCTCAAATATTTTATAATTAGTACTAGGGTGAACTAGCATGTATATCCATCTATTTTCATTGTTATTTCTGAGAACTCTCTCATCTGTACTTGCTTCTTTGCCAAAGTCGTATTCTTACTAAGCACTATGATTAGAACTAGGGTGAACTAGCTTGTATCCATCTACTTCCATTGTTATATATTTCTGAGAACTCTCTCATTACTTGCTTCTTTGCAATTGTCAACTGAGTCGTTTTCCTCCTAAGCACTATGATTTGAACTAGGGTGAACTAGCTTGTATCTATCTACTTTCATTGTTGTTGTTTTTTCTGCCAGTAACTAACAAATGTTTTTTCCTTCTTACCGTCTTGATCAAAACCTGTTTTCTTGTTTTTCTTGAAGCTAATCATATGTTTCCATTTGTTCTTAATTTCTTTATCGATTTTTCATTGGTGAATGTTCGATCTTGTTCAACAAAGCAGAAACGGCAATTGGAAACCAGGTAAAGGTTGCCAGCCAGACACCAAATGATCTAGCTGAAAAACAAACAAACGACAAACATGTTCATTTTTACTGACAAATATTTCAAAAGACAACACGACACTTTTGAGTTTAAAGCAAGACATGTTTCGAAAAAAATCCACCGTCATCGTCAGTACAGAGTGGCGAATTGACTAATATTAAATCAAATAAAACAATAGCTGGAAAAAGTAGCTGAAGGAGTTTGTCCAAATTATCCATGCGTAAGATGATTTTCAATTTTCCACATCATGGAAAAAAAATTATAAAAATATAAAAAAAATATTCAAGAATAATTGAAAGTATACCTTGTTATTTATTCATCGCGTACTTGATCTCTTCTCTCGTCTGATCCCACCCATGTTTGGTCACAGCCTCGAAGACTTCAATCACCAAGTTTGGAAAGTATTCCAAGAACACAAAGTCTTCCAGCAGTTGTTTTCTGATTGGCGTTGGTCTCTTGTCTTCAGAGACGTGTGAAATGGCGTTTCGTATGAACCGCACTAGCTCTATAATAGAGAAAGTATTGTAAGGTGTTCTTCGTTTCTTCATCATTTCTGCGTAAATAGCAGGCATGTGTAAATATAATGGGTCATCCCACGTAGGATGGACCACAATGGTGCTAAAAGTTGCCTCCAGGTCTGTCTCTACTGCAGTCAGAGGAAGTGATCTTTTAGCACGAGGGCATTCAAATTCTGGCTGGTTAGCAACAGAAGTAAGGAGATCAATCTTCTTCTTTTTCGGCCAAAAAAGAGGATGTTCCGATGTGTCTTCTGCGGTTGGCCGTTTGCTCAGTTGAACGTCAAGCATCTTTTTCACCAAGTGTCTTGCTTCAGGACAGATGGAGTCGTCCCAACCTTCCATTTTATTATCTATCACGTTAGACTGTGTTTTGTGAGTTTGCAGCAGACTAGATGTGGACCCTTCCTCGACTGTAGATGCGGCAAATGGATGCTTTTTGACCGCCAAAATGTAGTGAAGAAGAAGTCCACAGGAAAATATATCCGAAGGTTTGGAATAATCCTTGGAAGACTTCAAAACTTCTGGAGCAATCCAACATTTGGTTCCAGCATTGGTGCTGTACACTGAGATCGATCCTGTGCTTTCCACACGACGGCTTAGACCAAAGTCGGCAATTTTCAGGCACAATTTGGGATGTGTCTTGTAGAGTATGTTGCTTGGTTTTAGGTCCCGATGAAGTACATCTCGATCATGCAAATACCTCAAACCGGTCACAACATGTAAACAAAGTCCTGTTAGTATGTGAAGGTCGACAACAAAGTTATGTAAGTACTCTTCCAGATTGCCTTCCATAAGTTCTAAAACTACGTATGAAAAATGATCATCATCGTAGAATGACAAGTATCGAACCACTTGTTCGCAGTCTGCAAGGGCTGTAAGATTTGATATTTCTCGTTTGTCTTCTGGTCGTTGGAGGCGCAGCTTTTCGATGCGTTTTATAGCAACCTCTCTGCCATCCTTTTCATGGATTCCAGCAAAAACAAACCCGAATGAACCTGAGGCTAAATGACTTCGATGATACCAAAACTGACCCACTTGCTCACATTCCTGTCGCCTTGCAACTTTGGCCAACTTTAGTTGATATGTCGTGGATACAGACGTCCAGGGAATAAGCAGCTGGACAACTTCCACAGGTTTGAGCAACAGTTCTTGGAGTTCAGGACAGGATTTTGCTATGTCGAGGCATGAAAGACCTGACGCATCAGCCATTCTGTAATCGGCTCCGACACTAAGAAGCTGTTTAGCAATCGTCCAATGAGCAGATGTTCTTGCTTTGTGGCCAGTGACGTTTCCTGGCGCTCTTCGTAGTACGATATTTCGGCAGCAAAGATGAAGTGGAGTGTCTTGGTTTTCTTTTCCGAGGAGATAACTTTTCGATGACTTCAAAATCTTTTCGACAAGAATGCTTTTCCAGAGGGCACGTGGTGACTCATCTTTGCAAACAGCATTCAAAAGCGAAGCAGCAATGGATTGAGATTGAATAAAGTTCTTCTCACACGCGACTTCAATCAAGGCTTGTGCAAGTGCAAAGGCTTCAGAGTTGACTAATACACTCATTACTGACTCGCCATTCTTGTCAACTGTCCATGGGTTAAGACCTCTATCAAGAACTAAATTCCAGAATGCTTTTGGCTCTAGTGATACGTCAGGATACAAGCGATCAGGCGTTCGAAGAAGTCGGATGTTTGTTGCAGCTACGAGCAGAGGTGTGCGTCCCAACGAGTCAAGATCGTTTGGGTTTGCTCCAGCGTTGAGCAAGAGCTTGGTAGCAGACCAAGATCTGCAGAGATGTAGAGGTGTTTCGTCATCGGCATTTCTCTCATTTAGTTTGGCCCCACATTCCAAAAGAATTTGGAAAATTAGCTGCAAATATTTTTCAAATGTGTCATCTTTAGAAATGGTAGCATCAGCATATATGGGGTCTACTACCGGTCTTGCATTGTATTCAAGCGATGCCCAAAGGTGAAGAGGAGCAATGAGATTGGTATTTCTCCTGTTAACTGTGAACCCGTTGGTTATCCTTGCCTGTACTATCAATTCCAATAATTTCTCTGTCTCTTTTGAAATGCTTTTTCCAATTTCAAGGTGGAAAATAAATAGACTATGGCATGAAATCTTTAAAATCAGATGGAAGACTGATTCCCCAACTCTTGATGTTACTTCAACGCTTGCTCCATTTTCTATCAGAAACCCGCAGACTTTCACAACAGTTTGAATTGCTGGAAGCTTCTGCTGGTGGCTAGCAATGCCATACGCCTCCCTAGATAAACAAAACAGAAGAGGTGTTTCATATTGTTGGTTCTTGACATTGAATGAAACTCCCAGGTCTCTGAGAAGCATACATATGCTCATAACGGTTGTTTGAGAGATGCCAATATAAGGTAGGCGAGTCGCATAGTGAAGAGCAGTGTTGCCATAGGAATCTACGCTGGGGACCAAAGATTCCCATCTTTTAACAAGATCTTTGTTTTCATTGGTTTCTTTGTTTACAGTTGCAACAATCTTTCGAATCATATTGCGATTGTATATGAATTTGGACTGCCTGTCGTTTAGGTTTTCATTGGCAAACTGTAACGCTTCCGAAATAGAGGAGGGAGTAGAAAGAGAAGACAAAATTCTGCAGAATACTGTGTCAATGACAGCCTGGAATACCTCTTCTCTAGAAATTTTATGTTTAATAAAAAGCTGAGTTCCATTAACTACGGATGGTCCCCCCAAATGGCAAAAATTGTTATGGATGTAAAATGACAGAATGCTAAGATGACAATTGTCTTTAACGTGCAAGAGGGCTCCTTTAGCAAGCAGCCAGCCAGCTACTTCGAGTGATTTTGTAAAAGCGTAAAAGAGTGGAGTTCGTCCATAAATATCCCTGACATTTACTTCAGATTTGCCATTTTCTACCAATTTGTGAACAACAGACGTATTGTCCATGGCATAAAACAAAGCAGTTTTACTCTCATTATCAGTTATGGTGACATCGGCACCAACATCAATCAATCCAGCGACGACAGCTTCACGATGTGCTTCGACTGCATAAAACAAAGGAGTATAACCCTTCTTATCTCTCAAGTTTACATCAGCACCAGAGGATATCAATAACTGTATCAAGGTTTGAGTTCCTCTTATTACAGCATAATGCAAAGCCGTCTTCCCCTCTATGTCTTGTGCGTTGACATTAACTCCAACATCAACAAGTGCAGTGTACGCGAGTTCTTTATTGTTTACTACGGCACAATGCAAAGCCGTTTTTCTCTCGTTATCAGTTTCGATAACTTCAGCACCAGCTCCAACCAACAAATTTACCATATCTCGATTAAGTGCATAAAACAGAGGAGTTTTTCCTTCACTGTCAGTCCTGTTGACATCCGCACCAGCATTACGAATCAATAAAGCAGCCACGTTTACATCATCAAAAGCAACAGCATAAAACAAAGCAGTGTTTTTCTCATTGTCAGTTAGGGTGACATCCGCACTAGTATCAATCAAGTCAGTTACGACAGCTGGACGGTTTTCTTTGACTGCATAAAACAAAGCTGTATAACCGTTCTTATCTCTCAAGTTTATATCAGCACCAGAGGATATCAATAACTGGATAAATGTTTGAGTTCCTCTTATTACAGCATAATGCAAAGCCGTCTTCCCCTCTATGTCTTGTGCGTTGACATTAACTCCAACATCGATCAGTGCAGTGGACGCGAAGTCATGGCCATTTGCTACAGCACAATGCAAAGCCGTTTTTCTCTCGTTATCAGTTTTGTTAACTTCAGCACCAGCGTGAACCAAAAGTTTTACCATATCTATACTCAGTACATAAAACAGTGCCGTTTTTCCTTCACTGTCAGTCTTTTTGACATCAGCACCAGCATTTATCAGTAACCGAGCCACGTTTATATCATCAAAATCAACAGTGTAAAACAAAGCAGTCTTTTTCTCATTGTCACTATGGTTTACATCAGTACGAGCATCAATTATTAAGGAACTAATGGCACTTGAATTGGTGATTTTGTTCCTAATAGCATAAATCAAAGAAGTCATTCCTTCGCTATAAATTAAGTTTACAGATGCCCTTTTAATAGCAGGATCCATCTCTTTTTGAAGCGCTCTCTGTAGATGGGATAGATAAACAAAATTGTTTCAGATTAATTTATTCCATCAAAGCTCATAAGGGGGCTGAACATTTCTTTAGTGCGATGCTCCGGAATATTAAGATGTGCGAAGACGAAGACTTTTAGATTAATGATTTTGCTCTTTCTTCTTCAAGGTAAAGATTAAAATACTTTCATGACGCCTTGAAGTTTTGCAAAGCCGTAGTACACTCATGGACCGCGGAGCAGGGGGGGCTGGGGGGCTATAGCCCCCCCAATAATGGAAGCATGCCCCCAAACCCCCTAGGTCTTCCAGTATTTGGTGGTCGTTAGCCCCACCCAATCAAAATTATTAGCCCCCCCCCCCCCCAATCAAAATTATGCTCCGCGGTCCCTGACACTATTTTGCTAAAAGATTTCGTAAACCATTATTGTTAGCCTGAGAAACAGACGTCTTTTCGCTCCTCATTTCCCCGCAAAAAAGAACGTCTGTTTTCTGAGGCTACATTTTATATTGAAAGTAAGACAATAGATCCTTTCTTGCCAATTTTGTAATATAAGGTACCCATTTACTTGTGCTTAAAGCAGTATTTCAGCTCAAAAAGCTAAATAAATCTATTTTCAGCCTTTTTGCTATAGAATTCAAGTAAAATTCATTGTATGACTCGTGAAATTCAACGTGGAATTCCGAATTTCCTCGTCAGCAAATGAATTTTACTATAAAATACATCTCTGAAGCATTGATGAAAAACGGAGAAAAATCCTTGCAAGTATTACTAAAATAATTCAGGCTGCAGTTTGTGCTTCATCCGCGTCTCGGGTTTGCATAACCATCTCTAATTCTCCCAACCTTCTCTCGTGTTGCTATCAGGCTATGGCTATGTACACCTACTTGCGAAAAGGTTGTCATAGAAATTTGAAGATTCAAAGTTAGTAGTTCGTGATTTAGTAAATTCACCGATTCAGAATAAATTATCGCCGATGTTCAAATTTAGACCGTCGTCATAACTTTTTTTCTGCCCACAATTTGACATTCAAATTTACACACAGACTGTATCTGTGATAGATTATAGGATTCTGAAATTTTCAGAAAAATCGTACACGAGAATTAGGAGAAAAAAGCCAAAAACTAAAAATATCATTGTTTGAATTTCCGCCGTCAAAGGCTAGCCGTTTAGGAAACATGAAAATAATGTACATTGTTAGAATTTAGGATAATGAAATTACAATATGTGAAAAAATCCAGTTAAATTGACGTAATGAGTTTTGCGAAGCGAGCGAGAATAAAGTTGAGCAAAATTCGCCCTGAATTAGTTGGGATCCACCATAATTAAGACATGTAAGAGAAAAAGACGATAACTTACTTGGAGAGTCGATGCGGTCAATTGATGTAGGAGGCTACAATGCTCGCCAGAGCTAGTCAGAAATCCGAGAGATCTTCCAATGAGAGTGTTTTGGTTCCTTTGGAACAAAGCATTTCTACATTTATATGACTGTTGCAAATGTAGAAGCTTAGTTAGGTATAGTCTCAAACGCAATAGATCAGGGTTTTTTCGACTGCGTTCACAATGGCATTTAAGTAGCTGAGCTCGGTCTGAAATCCCCAATTCAAGTCATTTATTATGTATTTGTTAAGGAAAATAAACGACATCATAGTCGATGTCTAAAAGCTCTAATCTTTAATTTATGTTTAATACCGCACCATATAGCATAACCCATTTAGCACTACATGTTCTTACTTACCTTTAATATTCGCTTCATGCTATATTTGACTTTGGTACTACCGAGTATGCGGAAATATCAAACAAACCAGGTGATCTGAGCAAAAGCGATTAGCCAATCAGATTGCGAATCGTACATGATATCCGAAAAAAAATCAATCTCATGCGTCTTTTCGAGCTCAATCATGGATAAACAGAGGGAAATCAAAACAAAACCAAATAGCAACAAGTACAATAATGCTAGGAAAAGTGTCATTTAGCCAATTATTTAAGGCTAAAAAGGTTTCTTCTCAAAGAATATGTTGTCTAGATGAGACTAAGAATATATTTTCATCGGTTAGGTTAATATTCATGGTTTTTTATTAAAGAATTACCGTTGAAACGATCTCGAAGAAGCTGCCGAAAAGCTTTCTCGATTCCTTGGCAGGATTTAACTAAAATTTCCACACCTTACGCTGCTCTTTTGTCCTTGGCAATCTCCAGGACGCTTTGAACCTTAAGACAATCCTTAAGAAAATCATTTTGCGATTTAATGGAGTCAAAGTATGGAATTCTATCTCTGAATCCATTATGTGCAAACTAAAATATAATATATAATTTGATAATATAATATATATTTAACTATAATTCATACATTTATTGTAAATATAAAAATACTATATTGTATGTGTGTGCTAAATAATATTTATTTTTTCTGCATTTCTACTTTATGTATATTTTTATTGTAATTTATATATATTATTGCACTTATTTACTAATTTTTCCTTTTTTGATTCTATTTCCGCCACTTTCCTGACCATAACATAAGCACTAGTTAATTAACTTATCAAATGTATTAGGGTACCTGACTTTGATTAGTTTATATATACTATTTCAGGTCTCCTAGCACCTAATTTTTATTGCTACTTCTAACTATTTGTTGATTTAATTGTATAATAAGTGGTGTAAATTAATCAAAAAGTTCAAAAAAGTAATAAAAATGTTTATCTGTTATTTATACACCCTATGCACAAGGGCGTGGCCATGGAAATACCTTAGTTCATCAGTTATTGAAAAAAACATTGCTTTCATTGTAAAGAGTATATAGATTTTAGTAATCTCCAAAAATTTCAGCTTACTAACATTAAATGATAAAAAGCTACAGCTGTTTGAAATTAGAAAGATTTGTATGGAAACAACAACCAAGGCCTGACCAGCCTCGTTTTCATGTTTTTGATACATTTCAAATGCTTATAACTCTGCAGTGATTTAATATATAACAACAGAACTCTACCAAATTACTAATTTAGACATGCTCTTTCTCATGATCAAAATATATTTTTGAAATCATTGATGATTCATGGTGCTCGTTCCCAGTCTCTACTCTTTATGCATAGGGTGTATAGTGTCTCGTTTTCAATAAGAAAAGACTTACGGTACGGTGGGCGTACGGTGGATGATGGGATTCATTCTTTTTCAGATCAGGAAATCATGCTTTGCGCGCCTAGTCAGATCACCTGCAACGAAACGTGATCTTCTAAAATACTAACCTGAGTATCGGGCCCTGTCCCCTCCCCCGCCCTTCCCCTAGAGCCTGATAATACTGGCGTATGACTCATTTCTAGGTAACTGAACAATCTCGAATGACCAAGAATGAGAGGTCAACTTGGTAGCTTTATTCAAGTAGCTGAGCTGAAACCATCAATTCAAGCCATTTATGATGTATTTATTTAGGGAGACATTTTTCACGCTAATGCAATAGTTATTTGAAAATCCCCGACCCCATGAAGTAATATTTATTATTATTAACTTATATTGCACCAATCTCAATATTCATTTTCATCGAAGTTGGATTTGAACAAAAGATGCTGTATTTCATTGTTGTTGGACAATAGTCAGGCCATAATTTCAGAATACGCAAGTGTTGTGCATTGGAATGGCCCGACTCGTTGTTAATCACAACAATGATCACAACAAGTATCTTTTGTTCAAATTTCAAAGATGATAGAGACATGTGAATAATCCAAGGTATTAAAAAAGGTCTCTATCATTGCAAGCTCACCGTTTGTCTCGCTTCGATGCAAAGGCTCGGCTACCTTTCAAGATGGCACCGGGAACTGCGAAAGGGATTATTGCATAAAAAAGACTTTTTGAACAGAACTCTTTACCTTGGACGAAATGTTTTCCCATTTCAGACTACGTGTCATTCCCTAAAGTATCATTTCTTAGTTTAACGGTTGCACATGAGAAGACACATGAATATGGATACAACTCAAACAAAGAATCTTATTCTCAAGGGAATCCCGTGATATAAAATGGGAAAACAATACACCCAAGAGCACCCAAGGTAAAGAGGTCTTATCTATTCTAGGCTAGATAAAAAGTCTCCATTGGATCGACTCATTTTCCTGTTATTTGAGGGGGAAGCTAGAGCACAAGACATATTTGCTTGATGTCCCAATGTCGTCCACTACGTCATGGTAATACAATATTGAAGAAACAGAAAACGCGCGCGCGTGCTATATCCAGATGTGCAGTTATGGTAGCTGAAATTATTGAGGGAGTGAAGAGCTGGGGAAGTGGGGAGGGGAGGGAGAGGAGAGGAGAGGAGAGGAGAGGAGAGGAGAGGAGAGGAGAGGAGAGGAGAGGAAAGGAGAGGAGAGGAGAGGAGAGGAGAGGAGAGGAGAGGAGAGGAGAGGAGAGGAGAGGAGAGGAGAGGAGAGGAGAGGAGAGGAGAGGAGAGGAGAGGAGAGGAGAGGAGAGGAGAGGAGAGGAGAGGAGAGGAGAGGAGAGGAGAGGAGAGGAGAGGAGAGGAGAGGAGAGGAGAGGAGAGGAGAGGAGAGGAGAGGAGAGGAGAGGAGAGGATATATTAAAATCAGAACAAACAGAGAAAAAGAAAGAGGGGAAGGCATTCTGCAATATTGTTTTCTTTTGCTATCATCCTAAGTATTTAGTTGTTTGGCCTAATCATATGTATCCGCTAGCTAACTCAAAAATCAAATTCTTGAGCCGCTATGTTAGGAGATTTACTGAAAAGAATTCATCAATAATTCTTTTGTCAACTTTTTCCAACATGGCGGCTATGACGTCATGTGCAAAGGTAGAATTAGAATTTAACGAGTTAGGTAATTTTGTGCAATCTCGAGCCCAGAGTCTTCCGGCTTTTTGGTCAACGGGCTGGCGTCTCCATTCCCTGACGACAGGGAGGTGCTGGAGGACTCTGGGTACGAGATTGGGATTTGTGGAGGAAGGAAATCGGGCGATTAGCATGTTTTCAACCCCTGAAAATTTTGAAATTGAGGTTCTCGTAAATGCATGCAATTTCCAGTGATATATAAAGCATTTCAAAGAGTTTAGGGCAGCTCATAACAGAAAATTATTGTTGTTTTAAAAATCATGGGAGAGACCTAGTGAACTCAGTCACAAACCGCCATTTGATATTGTTGGGCTCCCTGTGCTTTACCGGTCTCAGCGGTCTCCTCCATGAATACAAACATTTTCCTTTCTCGCTGTTTGTTTTTATACTCATATATTTTTACCAAATTTTAACCAAAAACAGCTTCAAAACGTATCAGAATCAAAACCCCTACAACTAAGTATGATATATTTAGCTAGCCTGAGCTTCTGGAGCAAGAAAACGTCTTAGTTTGTATTTTTAAGCGGCTTTTTGCGAAGCATTTGATCTGAATGATGTCGGACGATGTTGAATCTTTGACGGCTTCTCTTGTGCGAGAATATCTCAGCAGAAAGGTAAAAAATATCACTCTTCTACTCCTAGTTAACATTTTATTATGTGTAGAATATATTTTTTGGAAGATATTTAGCATTTCTGTACAATAACTATATTTTCGCACCCTTAGTAACTGTCGCCTTGGTAATGTGTTTATAAACCTTGTATGACCTCCTTAAGGACCGTTATGGCCGTTATTTCCTGTTTTATAAGCTTAAATATAATCGATTATTTTTGATCCGATAGAGTATTATTCTCATATGTGAAAATATTAATTTTTTCGTGCAAAGCTCTCTCAAGGTTTTTTTGGGATTTGTGTGTATATTATTTCAAATAAGTGCTGAAAAGATAATATCATTCGATGATATGAGATGGTCATGAAAACTTACCAAGTATTTATTGTATTGTTAAAAGGGATTGAAAAATTCTTTGACAGTGATGGACCAGGAGATGCCGAGAGATGAACAAAGGTAAGAAATAACTTTTGAATGTCAAACATTATTGCACATATTGATAATAACTCCTCAACAAAATGCAAACTACATGTACTGAATAGTACCCTCACAGTTCCCTGCGAAATCTTGAAAGGCAGCCATGCCTTTGCATCAAAGCAAGACCAATGGTGAGCTTGCAGTGATAGATACCTATTTTTAACACCTTTGACAATTATTCACATGTCTCTGTCATTGCAAGGTCACCTTGATGGTGCAGGGAACTGTGAAGGGGAAGTCCTATTCAAAATGCTTAGTAGGACAGGGATGGCAGCAAGAGCACATGTATTGTAAAGTGGAGGGCTAAAATCTTTTTTTTTTTTCTATACAGAACTCAAACTAAAACAGAATAAGAATTTTATTCTGACTCATAAAAAGTTGGGGGGCTATTATGGCTTTCTCCTCCTCACCCCCCCCCCCCCCCCCCTGCTGTCCCTACAAACATTGAATATTGTCTTGCTCCCAGTAAATGGATATAATAACAGTAAGTTATTTTTGCATAGCATCAGTAACAGAGCTCAGCTAGCAAAGGAGATCCATATTGAGAGGTTGATGAAGAAAAACAAGGTAAATACAAAGTGGCAAGATTCCTATAAAGTAGAAAAGTTTATCGTAATGTAGTTATTAAAGGGGCACTTGGATGAAAACGCCCCATATTTTGAAAGTCCGAATAGTTCAAGTATTTAAGAATAATATGACTCAGTCATGATTATGAAAACCAGATTGGCAAAAATTTTAGCCTGGGAGCCACTCGCAGTTGAGAAATTTTGGTTTAAAAACTAAAAGAACAATAGGGTTGAGTAAATGACGTCATTTACTCACAATTTAGATGCTGAAAAAGATATATAATGTTTATCCGCAAATTTTGACTGTTTAGAAAATATGTTGCTTGGCTACTATTGGTGCCATATAGATTAGTTTAACCAAGTTTCAAGGCATTTCCAATTTTCATCGATTTTCATCCAAGTGCCCCTTTAAAGATTAAAGCATAGCATAGTTTGGATGCTGCATATCTGTCTTGTTTGTTAACAATCATGTGCACAAAATCGATTGTACAATTTTCTGTCATATATGACAAAATTAGGTTTTGGTGATGGACATCAATCAAAGTGTTTCGGCATAAAGTCAGAAAACATAAATCTTTGAAAGGTGCATGCCTATGGAATACCATGGTAACGCTTTGATTGAAGTCCACCAAAACCTACTTTGTCGCAAATTATAAGATTTTGTGAATGTGATTGGGAAGTGCTGTAAAACAATCTTTTTTTTTCCACATAGGAACATACTATTGTCTATCGTACCATGTTAGAAGTGATAGTACAGTACTTCAGGGAGAAAGGGCTCTCTTCATCTACGACTAATGTTGTCAAGAAGCCAGTAACAGCAGTACATGATACTACTCGTCCATCCACAGCAGGCTTCAGATCTGCAAGGTATAACAGTAGAACAAGTCACCCTGGTGGGAGGGGTGCACAGGGAGGGGTGAATGGATGGTACCCACCCATCTATCCACCCAGGGGAACAGGTGCACAGGGAGGGGTGAATGGATGGTACCCACCCATCTATCCACCTAGGGGAACAGGTGCACAGGGAGGGGTGAATGGATGGTACCCACCCACCTACCCACCCAGGGGAACAGGTGCACAGGGAGGGGTAAATGGATGGTACCCACCCATCTATCCACTCAGGAGAACAGGTGCACAGGGAGGGGTGAATGGATGGTACCCACCCATCTATCCACTCAGGAGAACAGGTGCACAGGGAGGGGTAAATGGGTGGTACCCAATAATCTTTAGGAGATGGTTCCTTTCATTTAACTTTGATGATTTTTTCTTCTTTAACCAGAGAAAGAAGATTGTCTGCCGATAAAACCAAGAAAGCTGACAAACCATCAGAATTAACAGAAAATTCATCTGAAGACAAACTAGATTACATTGATATTCTGCACAGACTTGAAAAGTCAGAGAGGGTGCCGAAGAACAGAGAATCAAAAGAAGTAGTTCACATGTCTTCCATTCCATTAACAGACAATATCCCTCCTGCTAAAGAAACTTCGTCAGGTAGTTTTACCCCCATGAAGACTCATCGGAGTAGAACACGCAGTGCAGGCATGGCAGGTCCTGTCATTAGTTCTGGTCTTGCTGGAACGAGAGGCAAAAGACCAGGTCATACGAAGAGCCAGACATCAGAACTGGCCATTACTGGGCATAAATTCCAGGCCGATAAAACATCCTCTGAAGACGTCAGTGTTAAGAGGCACACAGACACCTTAAGCAAAGATGATATATTATCGGTTTGTAGATTTCATGGTCTTTAATTTGATATATCTTGACGAGTGTATTGATACGCCTTACTATAATTTATGTCTTTAATTTATGTATCATTGTCTCTTCAGAGTGAAAAAGAAGAAAACACAAGAGTTTTATCTGCAAGAAAATCCGAAGTACAGAATCATATTTTTAAGTAAGTCACATGAAGAATTATTTAAAAGATCCTGTCCACACTTATACATTTTCAATCTTAACCACATGCTTTTGAAAAACAAATCCTGTGCATCCACAAATGGTTACCGTTTACAAATCATTTTTTGCTTATCTGCACGTCACACTAAACCAATTTTAAAACAGAAAACAGAAATTATGTACTATTCGAATATCAGCAAAGCAGGTGATCTTTTCAGGTGGACCATTCCTTGTGCTGCATTTACAAAACATTTTCAAAAGTATTGGTTTACTTCGTTTCCATGTGAAGACATAAAAACCATTTTCAAAAGTATCCACTTTGGAAAGCATTTTTGAAAGCATGTGTTTATGGTGAGCGTTTTCATCAATGATTTATGTGTGGATAGGGCCTAAGTTTTTATTGCCGTTTTGCAACAATTGCATTGATGTTGAAACACATTGTATCCCACTCGAGCTCTGAGGTGAAGTTCATTTTCCTTATTTCTCTGTAGCAAAAGCACTCATATTTCAGACAAGATTGACAAGGTTAAAAAAGACACAACTTTAAGGTAAAGTATAAATTAGAATAAAACATTTCACTTAATAGCAAATTTATTTTCATCTAGTTACGATTATATTTTCAGACCAGGTTCATCTGCAGGTCCAAGAAAAAACTATCAGGTAAGGAAAAAAAAAATTTGAATGTGCAGTTCATTGACCATAACATATATGTGTGCAAGCTTTTTCTTAGTAAAAAGGATGAGATACAATGTTATGTCATGTATCAGCGTGCGTATCAATCAGCCACTTAAGGTGTGCCTATACATCACACCACCTCTAGCTCTTTCTCTAGCATGTTAGACAAGAATGTTAAAAGGTAATAAATTATTGTACCAATATTTTACGTTGGTAGCTTCTTCAGTTGAAATTCAACTGCTATCAAATGGAAGTTGATGGCACTTTACCAACTCTCACTATCAGTGCTCCTTTATAGGAGTATTCAAAGCTGAAGCTACATGGATTAGAGAGAAGAAGACAGAAATACTGATCTTGAGGATCAAACCATGAGCCTCTATGATTTTCTTTCAGCAGCAGAAAGAGGAACTAGTGTTTGAAGACATTGATGACGACCTTGATGACAGTATTGGCCAACTGTCTCTTGGTAAGTAATGATGATGTTGATTGTAATCATCCTAATAATATCCTAATAAATATCTGAGTGAGTGAATAAATCCTTGATGACAGTATTGGCCAACTGTTTCTTGGTAAGTAATGATGATTTGATTGTAATCATCCTAATAATATCCTAATAAATATCTGAATAAATCATGATATCCTAATAATATCTCTTGTGTTGTAGGTCCAACACAATCTATCATGACAGACTTTGAAAGCAAACCAATATCATTAGAACAGGCTATGGTAAGAAAATAAAAGTGAATGGGAATTGAAAGAAAATAAAAGAAAGGGATTAAAAGAATTTACAAAAGAACTGGGATTCAGTAGACTCAAACAGGGCTTAAAACTACAGCCAGTTATCAAACAATGTCTGGTCAGAATTGGAACTTGTCTGGTGAAATCTTTGTCATGCTGGCCATTTTGACCAGTAATAATGAGCCAGAAACAAGATATGATCATGACCAAGCTAAAACTAAGTTAGCTGATTTATCATGACTGGTGATCATGACCTGTCTTGCTCAAAGCAATAGCACTGGAACAGTCCATAAGCAGAGAATGGGAATGAATGAATGAAAAGAAATGGGAATAAATGGCATTAAAAATGAAAGCAGCAGAAAGCTAGATTGGGGCATCAAAACCAGTAGCGAATGGTAAGAGATGAGAGGTGAATGAGAATGAATGAGAATGGAAGAAGAAAATTAAACAGAGTTAATGGGATGTTTGCGGGGAATAAGTAAGTGGGAAAAATAGAAATTAATTAATTAAAAGATGTTGTTTCATCTGTGCTAAGATTTATACTTAATTGAAACCAGCTTTCGGCCTAAGTGGCCATCTTCAGGGTTGTGAAAGTGCATACATAATACATAGTTAACGGAAAATGGTGACTGGTAAGCACAGGATACCCATTGCTATTATTTCTATTTGTTTAGGCTCTCAAGAACCTAATCTTTGGTTCAGCAAAAAGCTGTTTTAACCAGGAATGGAGACAACAGAGTTTTAACTTCTGTGATCATTATGACTTGGAGTATGGGATAGTACAGCACAAGGTACAGTAAAAAAACTACAACATTGAATGGTCCTCAAGGTTAGGAAATAGGAGCAACAAAATTGTACAACAAGTTGCAGGGCGAAAGTTGCTCGACATATAATTATATATATTTATCACCCTGTGTGCAACAATTTTTCATTGTTGCAGAGAGTAGAAAATGCTTCTACTTCTGCAACAAAGTCCTACAACAAAATTGTTGTTGTAGCGTGGCATGGTAATACAAGCCACATTCACTCTCCAGCTTGCATGATTTTGTTGCTGGTAGTTTTCATTTCAATTAAATGATTTATTTTCTGAGGAATATGACTCTTGGATCTCACAGGGTGGATCTTGTGGTGTTCTTGCTGCTGTTCAAGCTCTTGTTATTAAAAATCTTCTGTTTGGAGAACAAAGAAAGTCAGATCCAAGAAGGTAATGTTTGTCATGATGGTTACCATAGTGATGGTTCACAGTCTTGGTTCGCTATTGTTTGAAGGGGAACCATGAATGATGTTAACCATCCTTATATTTCAATCCAGCTGTCTACAACCATTACCTCATGAGAGAAGTAAAGCATTAGCATCATCCATCACTGAAATCCTCTGGCAAGCAGGAGACTTCAAGTCTGCAACAGTGGCACTGTAAGTTCTCCATATAATATAATAATATTATACATGACTTTAAGGTCAGTACAGGTGTATGGTTAACTCACAGATAGAATCCTGAAACAATCTCTGGGCTGACCAAAGTCAGGGCATGGCTAACTCACAGATCAAACCCAGAAACAACCTCTTGGCTGATCTAAGTCAGAGCACAGCTAACTTAGATGGAATTCAAATTCAGTGTGCTAGTTCTGGTGAAGGGAGAAAGACCAGAGAACCTGGAGAGAAACCCTCAAATCAAGGGAGAGATCATACAAACTCTACTCATATCTAATACCAAGTCAAGACATTGAACTTGCATCGCAACAATGTTGTGCAACAAGTTGCACAATTTTGTTACTCATATTAACACACCTTAACATTGAAATGCCTAATTACTTAAAAGTTTGAAAATTAACACTTGACTTTATTTTTTAGACCAGCTGGCTTTGGTAGCTCCAATTTTGTTGGTGCCGGCCGATATAAACCTGACCAACTCACTGAAAATGTTAGTAAAATTTCAATATTAAAATTAACAATTTTATTACCAATTATTAAGCAAGAAATACTCTTACTGTAGGTCTTGAATGACGGTAAAATCTTAGTACATGGGAAAACACTGGAATCTCTTCGAATTCATTTGTAGTAGTTATTTCAGCTTCCTTAAAGTTTCTGTGAACTCAGAAGTTGCTTGTTGCCTGATGGAATTTGGTTTTTCACTGCTGCTAGTCAAAAGTATAAATTTGAAAGTACTGACTCAGATTAGCTTTGATTGACAGCAGCAAAAAACCAATTCCACATTGAACAAGCTGTTGAAATATCTGAGGTCTCAGAATATTGAGAATCACAGTAATACTATATTACCAGGGGTCCTACCAAAATTCATGGCAATCATCTTTTTGTCTTTTGAATCTCTTGGAAGTCACTATATTATCACTTACTGGTATCACTCACTCATTGTATCCTGAACCATACAACCACATGGTCTTTTGTATAATCAGTTTTGCAATGTGAATATAGGACCATTATCAATGATACAGTAGTAGGTTATAATATATCAGTTAGGTTTCTGGATAATTTGTACAAAATGTTTTCGTTTTTTTAATTTATTGCAAGTTTACAATTTCATACAAAAAATATGTATTTAACATATTCAAATTGAAATCTTTGATTTTGCAGCTTGTTCTTCGTACATATACTTCACGGGATGGACTTTATAATTATGTCAACCAACAAATTAAACAAGTAATTAATCAAATTATTTCTTTCTTTTTCTTTTTCTTTTTCTTTTTCTTTTTCTTTTTCTTTTTCTTTTTCTTTTTCTTTTTCTTTTTCTTTTTCTTTTTCTTTTTCTTTTTCTTTTTCTTTTTCTTTTTCTTTTTCTCTTTTTCCTTTTCTTCTTTCATTCATTATTTTTTCTTTCCCTTTTTTCTGAATTTCTTTTGCTTTCAAACTGTATACATATTTCAATTTTCATATTTTATTTTGCCTATCATTTTCCATTTTCCCTCTTTTTCATTTTCTCTCTGTGGCCATTTCCATCTTAAAGTTATCATATCTTCAGGATACTCCTATTTAACAAAATATAAATCCTCAGTAGTAATTCATATTATTATATTATCATAATTATCTTATTTTTAGTTTGAGGACCAGTCCAGCAGTGGCTGCATACTTTTACTTTATTCTACAATATTATCAAGAACTATCAAAAAGTGAGCATTAGTTACAAAACTCCTGGTATTTATTTTAATTCATAACTAGGTGACCCAGACTTCTAGCTATAATAATTTGAGACATCTGTTTTTTGTTTTCATCAAATTTTCAGCAGTCTGAGCTAGTATGCTTTTGATAGACCCCTTGCAGGTGACGTCAAAGCAGCTCAATTAGGAGGACAAAGCAAAATAATTTCTCTCTCCTGAGAATTGGAACCTATTGTTTTGTCCTCCAAAATGAGCTGCATTCCAGCATGCTGCAAGGGTCTATAGACAGAGGCCAAAAACCCAGATGAACCTATTGTTTTGTCTGCCAAATTGAGCTGCATTCCAGCATGCTGCAAGGGTCTATAGACAGAGGCCAAAAACCCAGATGAACCTATTGTTTTGTTTTTCAAATTGAGCTGCATTCCAGCATGCTGCAAGGGTCTATAGACAGAGGCCAAAAACCCAGATGAACCTATTGTTTTGTTTTTCAAATTGAGCTGCATTCTGATATGCTGCAAGGGTCTATAGACAGAGGCCAAAAACCCAGATAAACCTATTGTTTTGTCCGCCAAATTGAGCTGCATTCCAGCATGCTGCAAGGGTCTATAGACAGAGGCCAAAAACCCAGATGAACCTATTGTTTTGTCTGCCAAATTGAGCTGCATTCCAGCATGCTGCAAGGGTCTATAGACAGAGGCCAAAAACCCAGATGAACCTATTGTTTTGTTTTTCAAATTGAGCTGCATTCCAGCATGCTGCAAGGGTCTATAGACAGAGGCCAAAAACCCAGATGAACCTATTGTTTTGTTTTTCAAATTGAGCTGCATTCTGATGTGCTGCAAGGGTCTATAGACAGAGGCCAAAAACCCAGATAAACCTATTGTTTTGTCTGCCAAATTGAGCTGCATTCCAGCATGCTGCAAGGGTCTATAGACAGAGGCCAAAAACCCAGATGAACCTATTGTTTTGTCTGCCAAATTGAGCTGCATTCCAGCATGCTGCAAGGGTCTATAGACAGAGGCCAAAAACCCAGATGAACCTATTGTTTTGTTTTTCAAATTGAGCTGCATTCCAGCATGCTGCAAGGGTCTATAGACAGAGGCCAAAAACCCAGATGAACCTATTGTTTTGTTTTTCAAATTGAGCTGCATTCTGATATGCTGCAAGGGTCTATAGACAGAGGCCAAAAACCCAGATAAACCTATTGTTTTGTCCGCCAAATTGAGCTGCATTCCAGCATGCTGCAAGGGTCTATAGACAGAGGCCAAAAACCCAGATAAACCTATTGTTTTGTCCGCCAAATTGAGCTGCATTCCAGCATGCTGCAAGGGTCTATAGACAGAGGCCAAAAACCCAGATAAACCTATTGTTTTGTCTGCCAAATTGAGCTGCATTCTAACGTGCTGCAAGGGTCTATAGACAGAGGCCAAAAACCCAGATAAACCTATTGTTTTGTCCGCCAAATTGAGCTGCATTCTAGCATGCTGCAAGGGTCTATAGACAGAGGCCAAAAACCCAGATGACTCTGGCTGTCCAATGGTCATGTAATTATTAAAATGGGCATAACAAAAATACATTTCATCCTTCAGAGTCACGTCAGATATGGATGACCCCAACAACAAACTTATGGGTGCACATGGATACTGCTCCCAGGTATGTGGTCACATGATAATGGTTACCATGGTGACAGTGTTCAAGTTCAGAGTTGACAACTATAAAGCTCCTATAGCAACCACACTTAGGGTTGATCGTGGTTACCATGGAAACATTGTACAGAAGAGTTAGGTTTCCATCCTCACGACATCATGTTTAACTTAGTAGACTCATCGACAGTAATTGTTATGGTTACCATGGATACCAAATATTTAGTATCTTCTTATGGCACAGATAAACAATTTGCTGTAAATGACCCACTCACCCAATGACTGCTCTGTTTCTTTGTTTATTTCATTGACAGGAAATGGTCAACTTGATCATCACAGGCAGAGCTACATCCAATGCATTTGATAATGTGATAGAGTTAGACTCTGGAGGGTCTGCGGCAGCTGTTGTACTGAAGGGACTGGACAAACAGGCTGATGTTGGATTTCTATCACTGTTTGAACATTATGGGTCCTGCCAGGTATAAGCTGTACTCAATAAATAAGAATTATAATAACAACAACAATGTAACCACCATCATCATCATTAGCTTCACCATCATCATCACCTTCACCATCATCATCACCTTCACCATCATCATGACCAGCATGACCATCATCATCATCATCATGACCATCATCATCATCACAATCATCATCATTATCTTCATCACCATTATCACCTTCACCATCATCACCTTTACCATCATCATCAACACCACGTCTGTCATCACCATCATCATCATCAACAACACCACTTTTGCCATCATCATCAACACCACGTCTGCCATCATCATCATCATCATCAACACCACGTCTATCATCATCATCATCATCATCATCATCATCATCATCATCATCATCATCATCATCATCATCATCATCATCATCATCGATTATTTTCAAAAAGACCCTTTAGTTTTCCTATAGTAATTTGAATTCAATTACAGGAAACACGATATAGGCAAGCATTACATACACCTTAAAATAAAGACCCATTCTTGTGTCATTCCCATAATTATGGAATTTCTGGATCATGATAGGTGGATGTGAGATCATAATTAAAGAAGTTGCTCCTCATTCCCCTCCTTCATCCCCTCACCTAACCATTCTCTTACCATCATTTTATATTGAAGAAACCATGTGATATCTTTCTGTACAGGTTGGAATGAACTACAAAAATCCTAAGTTCCCAATATGGGTGGTATGCAGTGAGAGTCATTTTAGTGTGCTGTTCTCTATCGACAGAACGTTATTAGAAGAGTGGTAAGTGTCGTGTAAATAAGCATGCAGGAAAAGGAATAATGGGAATGAAAAGATGAGTGGGATAGGATGAAAAAGTGGGATGGAATAAAAAATTGGAATGGAATGGAATTAATGTGCAGGACAGGTTGGAAGAGCAACAAGAAATGGATAATAGGTATGGGATGAAAGAATAGGATAACTAAAGGATTTGGAATGAGATGGATGAATGGGATGGGATGAAAACATGTGCTTGTATGAATGAGTGCAAAAACAAAATGAATGAAAAGGAATCAGTGATTGATATCATGGATAAATGTAAAAGAAAGAAAGAATGGGCTAAGATGGATGAATGGGACAGAATAATCCCCTTCACAGTTCCCTGCGCCATCTTGAAAGGTAGCCATGCTTTTGCATTGAAGTGAGACAAACAGTGACCTTGCAATGATAGAGACCTTTTTTAACAACTTCAGTTGTATAATTATTCATGTCTTTATCATTGCAAGCTCACCGTTCATCTCGCTTCGATGCAAAGGCACAGCTATCTTTCAAGATGGCAGAAGGAATGGTGAAGGGGACTATTGATGAGTGTGATAAAATGGATGAATGGGATGAAATGAATGAATGGAATAAAATTATAAATGGGACATGAGTGGGATGGTTGTACTATTTCTGTCTGCACATGGAAGATTTATTTAAATCATTGTTCTGTTTTTATCTCTAGGGATCAGAAGACAAGGTTTGATTTATATTATTATGATGGTTTATCCAGACAAGATGAAGAAATAAGACTAACTGTGGGTAAGTTAATATTATAAAATAACTGAGTTACTTAGATATCACTTTCTAATAGTCCCCTTCACAGTTCCATGAGCCATCTTGTAAGGTAGCTGTGCCTTTGTATCCAAGCGAGACAAACATGACCTTGCAATGATAGACATGTGAATAATTTATAGATGCAAAGGCCTGACTACCTTTCGAGATGGTGCAGGGAACTATGAAAGGGACTATCGGGTGGGGGTGCATGTTTTATGATAGCACACAGCATGCATATGTAGGGGTTCTGTTTCATCATTTGTATGCAATCATTAACTTTGTTAAAAAATTCCCTGATGCCAGATACAAGCCAGGAATGTCCAGACTATCAGGATGGAGATCTAGTGCCTCCTTTGGAACATGTCATAAGAACAAGGTATGCAATCTATTCTATATGCTGTACAAACATCTTTTGTTCACTATGCCTTAAATATATGGCAGTGGTGGACCCAGAATGAATTTAAGGGGGGTGACTATTACATAGAAAGTACCCAATCCACCCCCTGGATCCATCCTTTGAACCATTTCAGGTGTCTGTTACCTAGCTAGAAAGGCATCCCATAGCATCCTTTTGGGGTTTTACCTTATCCTTTAATCTTATTATTTCAACCTCCAAAGGGGGGGGGGGGTGGCTAGCTACCCAATCCACCCCCTGGATCCATCCTTTGAACCATTTCAGGGGGTGGCTGTCATAGCATCCTATTTTTTGAAATAAGAGTTCTTCCTTCTTTAAATTAATCATAAACACTAGTTGAACACATGGCGAAATTTTATTTCAATCGACAAGAAAAGTCTACATTGTATACTCGGAAAATGCTCGAAATTTTTTAACCAAAAATAGTGACCCATAATTCCTTTGAGGAAGGCGATCAATTCAGCTGGTTCTTATATCATTTACTGTTTATTATGTATGTTTTATAGATGGAAGAAGGCAGTGATAGATTGGAATGGTACTGAGCCCATACTTTAAGATCAGCTTCAACCAAAATCTTCTGACCATTTGTTAGTTATAATCATTACATGTCGACACTAACTATTACCAGTCCAACAGTTATATCCCAAGGTGTCCCACTGGGGAAGGGGATCATTCCTCTAGTGTCGTCTTTCCCTAGGCACCGATTGGGCAACCCAAGTACAATGCCAACACCAACACAAGACTCAAATGTGAAATTCTATTCCTTTTGCCTTCTGCAAAGATTTCTTAGGTGAAAAACTTATTCTTGTGCATGCATTTGCAAGTGGAAATTAGGCCTTTACTGAGATCAGGGAGGTGGGAGATGTGATTTTTTAAGATGTTGGTTTAATGTGCCCTTTTTAAAAAAAATAATGATTTCTGATATTTAATATCACTGATACAGACATGATTGTCTTTTTAGTTAATAAGTACAATTCATGTAAGACCAAACACTGTAAATTATTTATTAATATTTGTAAAAACAGTGACTTTTCATAATTATTGCAAGGTAAAGGGAGTAGAGAAGCCCTTTAAAAAATATTAGGTCATGAAAAATGACTGAAATATTCACTCCAAACGCGACTAGTTCCTTTCAGCTTAAAAATATTTTGTTTCATTGTATTTATTGAGACGAACAAAAGAATTATGTGAAAAATAAAGAGTTGAAAAATTTACAGTCAGAGTGATGTGAGAAAGTATGACCAGCAATAATGTACCTGCATTCTTGTGCCCAGGCATTTGTATGTTACATATGCACAGACTTTTGTATGTTTAACTGACACATTTCATGAAAAAACTTGTTTGGCATCCAAAAGCCTTTTAGTGCATAGAAGTATAGGCAAATACATTAAATGTGGTCATACTTTTGTGTATCAAGCTGTAAGAATCAATGTGGTTATGATAAATTCTTTAATTTTTTTGCCAACAATGCAACAATACAAAAAATGAAAGAGAAAACTGTTAAAGTGCAGATTGGTTGGTTGGTGATGCTGCTATTCTTTCTTGTAGTCCTTTCCATGCTCTTTCTACTTGTTTTTGTGTATACTCTGGTTCCCACAGAGAACTTAACACCACATGTGCGTGACTGACTCTATCATCATTGCTCATTTGTGCTCTTACTCTGTTGATAGCCTGTTGTTCATTCATCTTATCCCTTGATAGCATACGGTTTATTGCTTCGTTTTCTGGCACAAAAGTCACCCATATTTCATCTGCAACACTATCCCAACCAGCTTCTAACAAAACAGCAGCCTCAACTACACAAACTTGAGCGCCTTGACTTGCAAATACGTTTATTTTTTCTTCTACTAAATTCCTAATCTCAGGCCAAACGATCTTATTCAGTTCATTCAATTTAGCGTTATCTGCAAAAACCATTGAACCAAGAACTTTTCTGTTAATTGTGCCATCACTTGCTACAACCTCTTCTCCAAATGACTCCACAATCTGACTGTAGGCTTTCTTTCCCGGGGCATAAGCAAGATGGCCCAAAAGATCACAGTTAATCACTGCTGCTCCAAGCTTTTCAAGCCTTTTACTAATAGCTGATTTTCCACTGGCTATTCCTCCAGTAAGCCCTATAATATATGGCCTCTGTGAGCTTTCATGTTGTCTCTTCCTTGGATTGCCGTTGACTGGCCTTAGTAGCTTACCAAGAAGCTTATGCCGTTCAATAGTTGAACTCATCTTTTCTTCAGCATCACTCTTACCAGGGATAAACACATCTGTTTCCTCTGTTATGATGTCAATGATGTGTGCTTCTAAGTTTTGTAGGCTGTTCTTCTGCCTTGCTTCATTTACAAATATTATTCCTTTCTCTGTTTCTTTGCTTACAACGAGGCATTTTAGGTTGGGAACTGTACCTGCTGGTCCAATGGGGTCTGTCAGAGGAACGACATTATGTTGTAGACCTGTGTAATGACAATGCATGTTAAAAATGGCACAATGAGTCAAAATATTTGGCAAGTATCTATACCATAGCATCAAAAAAGCAGTCCATGATACAAAAGATAGCCCATTGTGTGTAATGACAGAATACATGTTAAAAAATGACACAATGAGTCAAAATATTTGGTATGTATCTATACCATAGAACCAAAATAAGAAGTCCATGATACAAAAGATAGCCCATTCCATTATTCCCTCACAGCTCACAGGACTGTGCGTGGCAGGCACAGGCACACAACTCACTCTTTGTTACATTCCACACCCAAATACGTGATTATATACAATATAGAATTTCAAATCTAAAACACCTTTGTACGAGGGTGTGTTTGTCATTATAAATTTTGCTACTACCACGTATGATAAAATTGACTTTATTGTAGCTATAATAAAGTCAATTTTATCATACATGGTAGTAGCAATTAAAATTTATAATGAATATAGAATTTGGCATGGAAAACCAATATAATAACTATATAGAGGCTTTGCACCATCATCAAGTCTTGATCGATGACAGCCATGACAGGAGGCAGCAACAATTGAATCTGGTCTAATCTGGTTTACAGTGTATGTAGGTCAGTAGGTATGTCCTAAGCAAAATATATTTCTCCAATAAATGAACTGCTGGAACTGGGGTTTTGTCAAAGTCTAGGCTGAAATGGGATTCAGTTTCTCCTTATAGGAAACCCTGACATTTGTGTCAACCAATAGCCCTCTTTACCTTGGGCATAATGTTTCCCATTTCAGACTGTCATTTCCATGAGATACTCCCTAGAATTTTGTTATCAAGAGAATGACACATTATTCCCAAGGTACATATAAAGGACCATATATTCATCAATTATTATTGGGCTAATCTTATTCTTGTTTGTTAAGCACTATTGGACAATGATAATTGGAAATGGTGCTCTATAAATAAAGATTATTATCATTATTATTATTATTATTATTATTATTATTATTATTATTATTATTATATAAAGATATTATTAATACCTGGTCTGATATCTTCAATCAGTTGTTCAACAATCCTCTTTCTCTCTTCAAACGGTTGAATAAGCTCCTTTAACACCTTTTTCTCCAACAATGGTCCATCACTGAGGCCCACAGTGATCTTTCTCTTACATAACAAACAGGCAACGCCAAGAAGTAGCCTGTGGCCATCATGGATATGATCAAAAGTCCCTCCCAAAGCTACCTCGTCATAGACCTTTAACGAAGGAATATTAGGGGAATTGATTGAAGACTCTGAAGACTGCGAAGGCAGGTCTTTATTCAAGTGTAGAATCCTGGACTGGACTTTAGACAAACCCAAGAACCGTTCGTTCAACCAACTCTTGATGTTATCCAAGGTGATACTTTTCTCGCTGGACTCAGGAAAATCCACAACGAGAGCAATATCAGGTTGCTTGGACAATACTCTAAGTTTAGGCTGCCCCAGCTCTGGTAGAAGAACTCTGATATCTACATCATCAGGCCTACCCCGACCATAAACTTGAAGCAGAAGAGAGTAAGCAGTTGAGAGACAAGCCGCTTTGGAACTGAACAAATCCACGTATAACACATCCCTGACATCTTTGGACGCTACTTTAATAATGTGAGGTATAGAAGCCTTGACACATGTAGGATTAAGTACCAAAAGTCCACATCGAAACATTTTTGAGGGCGTTTTTAAACCTCAGTTGATTCCGATTCGTAATAACACAAAATAACCAGGCGTTACTTTTTGAGGCAAAATCCTCCGAGGAGGAACGAGTACTAGATTTTCTGCTGACAATAACACTGCGGGCTCGTTTCACATGGATTCCCTGGTCTTTGATTTCAAAGTAATCCACCTATCAAGGTTATGTTGCCATTTGAGCGCAAACGGCGAATATTTTTTCGATTTCGTTCGAGTTTGTCCTTAAATGTTGCGTTTCTAACGGCATCATCGGTTTCGATTCACTACTTTCAAATCCCCCATAATACTTTGCGTTCAAGTCTTTTTAGTTGAGAGATTCAAAAGGGCACAACTCGCTCAAATTCAATTAGAAAGACTTGAAATCTTCCCCAACGATAAAAAAGAAGATAAAGAAGAGTAGAATATAACTCAAATGTGATTTATTACATTTCTAGTATTTTTAAATACTCACTCATATATCAGCTCGGCTTTTAAGGTGTTTCCCAGTAGTTTTTATTGACCACACTTCTCATGTTCATCTAGCGAATTGAAAACCTTTTCCTGGTCTGATCAAAATGAATTTTACACCAGTCATCAAGCATAGATGGAAGTTTTGATTGATGTCAATTTCAACTCGATCGGCGTTTCCATGGCAACGGAAAACAATGATCGTTGAAATCAGTTTTCCTTGAATATCTCCCGTTTTCGATGAGCTTCAGAAAAATGACTATATACATGCTAAACTTTGCATTCAGGCACAGCTATTCAGATGATGATTAGAGGGTTGGATTAGAGCGATTTCGAATAAATCGCAAAAACATTCTGTGACCGCTTATTATGATACTGGAAACTATAGCAGAACAAAAAAATCCTTCGCGTTCGCAAAATAATGTCAAACTACTGCTAAACGTTACCTACAATATCTATTTACCTTAGCTGTATTCATTCGTTCGTTTGAGAGATAATTTTGAAATTGCTAGGTAGGTGAAATCGTTCAAACTATTCTACTGAAAGCACCTGTACAAGAAATATTCTAACTTCGCAAAGAAAAAGTTTTCACAAATGTCGCTTTCAGGAAAGGTAAATAGAAATTGTAGGTAATTTATTTTACTTCGATCGATCAAGCGGGGAGTGGTTGCCCAATAGTTGGGTTTCAATCAGCTGATAAAAGTCTTTGAATCTCGTTATCTGCTCCAAATGGTGGTCAAACACTGACCACCATGTGCTGTCAACCAGAAAGAATTCTATTGAAAACTTGTGATTCAGCTGAGGAACATTCCCAGCTATAATCCCCTTCAGGCCTGAGTTCCCTTACAACTTGAACGTGTCGGAATGTAGCTCAATTTCGAGGGCAAAACAAAAGAATTTCAAATTACTCCTGAGAAATGGAACCTATTGGTTTCTATTCATTCGGGATCATAGGTATTCTGCTATTGGCAAACATCTTGATAAGCATGGGAATATATATAATTTTTGTAGTTCTAACTTAAGTAGCCTTTTTTCTATTCTTAAAAAATGTCAATTTAAGTTCGATTACCTTCTCTATGAAATGTTATTTACTAAGGTTCTTTTAAAAGCCTAAGCTAGCTGTTTTGTCTCTGAGGCTTTATTACATTCCTTTGTGCAACATTTTCTTGTATATAGCCTCGTTATTTCATTTTCTTTGCTGGATAATGACTTAGGCTAAGTCGAAAATCGCAGTTTATATTTCAATATCTAGTTTTTTAACCATGTTACATAATATTTTATGGCAATTGTTTTTGTCAAAGACCTATTGTTTTGCCCTTCAAATTGAGCTGCATTCCGACACGTTGTAAGGGCTCTATTCTCTTAAGTCATAAACTCGAACGTGCTCCTAATTTGCATAAAGGGAGAGCTTAATAAAATATTTTTGAAATAATTTGAATTGAGAAAAGATTTTGTCTTCACATGAAATACCATCAATGAATTAGTAAATGTGTACAGTTTCAAAGAATAATGATAATTGTTTGCAGAGTTAGAAGTATTTAAACGTGCCAAAAACATGAAAACAATGCTGGTCGGGCCATGGCTGTGTTTCAGATATAAATCCTTGTAATTATAAATTGCTTTAACTTCCCTAGTATTTATGCTAGAGCACTCAAAGTTTACTTTAATACTAATCTTTGCATATGCTTTCGAATGCTTGCTGTTATGACTTTAGGAGCTAATCAGCTCCTGAGTGGAAAACAACACTAGTACAGTGATCCTCATTTATGGGTTTTGCATAAGGTCTATAGTACAATACACTGACTAGCTACACACGATAGAGGTTTTCCACGGCAGCTATTATATTAGAGGGCAAAACAATATAAACTTTCTCTTTGGGGAAGTGAAATATCTTATTATGAAAATCATGGCGTTAATCTCTCTACAATACATCAGATACATGTATTCTGCTTAATTGGACATAATTGGCAAAAAATGGTTATCAATATATTTATGTCCAAGTGAGATACGATGCGATACAGTACTACCAGAATCGATGGATCAATGCCCAGGCTCAAAATCCAATGCAACGCAGTAAGACTAGTACTAGCCATTCCGGCGAAACCTAGTTTTTGCATTGGATTGCCCCATGGTACTTCTTTTGTTAGGCTAAAAAAACAATATACAGGATTATAACCACAATAGATTGTACTTCATGGTCTTCCAAACAATAGACCCTAAACCTTACCTAACAAACGAGGTGCTTTACTATGAGGCAATCAAAAAGTAGGTTCCGAATGGTTAAATATTACTGCATTGCACTGGATTTCATTTGAGCTTTCACAGGCAAGCAGACGATTCAGCTGGCCGGTACACTGAAGGTCAATCTGGTGAGTACTTTACAGCTATCAATTTGATTCTATTTTTATGCACGTCTCTAAAACATTAATTTAAGGTACCAAGTACCCATCCACATTGACCCGCCTAACAACTAGAAAATTGCACATCTGGTTTCCTGGACGCTTTTGGCACCATGCGAAGGCCCCTCGAAGGACTGATACTCGGTCTGCATCATGTCAGTCAAACCCGTTCTAAACGTAATCGATGAATTAAGTATAACAAAAAAGCATCGTATGAATCAGTTTAATCCAAAAGTTTCAATTTAATTAGTACGGTAAACGCGTTACAACCATTTTGTACGATCATAGCTAAAATAGCGGAATAGGTTTAGAAACTTAATATTTAAGGTTTTTGTTTGGCGAGCGATGTTCAAATGTACCATGCATCATGTGTATTGACCGTGTACAATGTACCAAAGCGGCTGAAAATACTAAAACTACTTTCGTACTATTTTCATGTATATTCGAACACTAACAATAATAATAATAATAATAATAATAATAATAATAATAATAATAATAATAATAAGTCTTTATTCCATCAAAAAGATAAAAATACATATCTTAAGTTACAAAAATTGAATATATATATATATATATATATATATATATATATTAATAATAAGACTAAGTTGAATATATAAAAGTAGTCTTGAAACGCTTCGTATTGACTTTAGGGTAAAGGCATTCTTTTTTACGTAAATTATACGAATTATACGAACAGTTTTGAAAGTGTAAAATTTTCATTCTAAGATTACAAAGAGGGGGATAGATAATTCCGCGTAGATACAGTTCAGTTACTACATGATAAATAAGAAAGCATTCATTAAAACGAGTGTTTTTTCCTTTTTCAACGAACAATTAATCTCTATCATCAGTATAGGATTTATTGACAAATACCTCCTATTTTAGAACATTTTAAAGAAAACAATCGTATATGTTCCCTGAGTTACTATGACCTACTATGACCAAACTTTTCGACTTTTCCTTCTCTGTGCAGTCAACATATGACAATGAATAAAGTCTAACAAAAACCTAGAACAATAGGTTTCCAAACCATTCCACTCCATTAAATATGGTACGAGAAATATGTTGCACACATTTTCATAATTACACAACCATGACGTCTGGGTTTTTGGGTGCTGTTGATCAAAAATTTACTACGAACAGACCGTTAAAATTTTGTTTGAAAAAAAAAAAAAAAAAAAAAAAAAGACACAGACGACTCGAATCATAGCTAGCTTTCTGGGTCATTATAAGAATGGGTATCAGACTGACCTTATTCGGTACCGGACGAATTTTTAACCCTTCAAAAGTTTGACCAGTTTAGTAATATATACAATATGAGTGGCCGTGTTGTCTCAGATACAGTCATTTGAAAAAACGTTGTTACTGAGCGGCTCCGCGACTACGCGACTAGCCCGAATGGGAGTATGGGTAAAAATTAATGAAGCTGTTTAACGTTGAAAGGGTTGCTGCTTGTGTTATCTCATTAGTAGGCAAAAAAATCTACTTCAGAGCGAATAATTAAGCGCTTCAGCGATTTCTACCCATGCTCCGTTTCGGTTCAGTCGCGTAGTCGCGGAGCCGGTCAATGACAACGTTTTTTCAAATGACTATATACAAAAACGAGCCGACGGCGAGTGATTGTATGTCTGATACAACACGGACACGAATATTGTATATTACTTATGAAACGTCTAGGTGTATACATTCATGTTCTACTAAAATTTTAAAGATAAAATTGAATTTAGCTGAGAAAATTGGAGTTAAAGTTTATGCAAATCAGGACGATTTTGTATCAGATATACCACCTCCTCCACGGACAATGATTTTTATTGTGTTTTCCTCGTTAATTATTCATGAGTTTTATAAGTATAGGTAATAATATGGTTTCGAGTGCAATTTGAGCTCTTTGAAAAACACACGAGTGCGAATTATCCCAAATTGAACGAGAAACCATATTACTTGTTTAATAATATACATGAAAAATCTTACAAACTTTACCGTCCGACATTGAAAAACTCAAGAAAAACTCTGAGCGCGCGCTCAATGACGTGAGATAGCGTCAGCAGCGCGCGCTCTTCAACTGAAATCGACAAAAATTTATTCAAAAAGAAAATCACCAACTTTTTAGCCGTTTTCACCGCTTAAACTTGTTCCTACACGATCGGAAAATGCATAGTCTTGATGCTTGATAATGTTATTAACAGCAGAATAAAAAAACTTGGTTTGAAGACCGTTTTCGGAAATTGTAATTTGCACTGTGTTACACTTTTTTGCACTGTGTTACAGATTTTTGCACTGAATTACCTCTAAAATGTACTGTTCATCAGCCAATCAGAATCGAGTACTTTTTGTATGTATATTATTATACCATTTACAAGGAACCTTCTCTTTAATTTGCACAGCTAGGCGTTTGAATTCTTGTCCGGATAGCATGTATCGGTAATGTATCTACATGTATCGTGTAAACGGAACGCCTAAACTTACGACTTTTTGAACGTACGGTCAAGAACTCGTAATACGAGCAACAAAATCGTGCAACTTGTCGCGCAACATTATTACATTGCAAGTTGCAGAGCGATTTTGACCGTATTACCACTCACGTACGCAACTTGTCACGCACCAAAATCAATGTTGCAGGTTGCCGGCTAGGATAACGAATCTCGTGATCTGATTGGTTGATATTACTTGCCTTTTGAAAACAAAGATGGCGGCCGAGGCTGCTAATCGCAAGAGAGTTGCGTCGGTGTTTTTTTGGGCTTTTTAATTGATGAATTTGAATTAGAAGCCTGTCCTTCCTGTTCTTTTTTAATTTCTCTTACCACAGCAGACCGAAGACCATGGAGAATTTTCTTAAGAGTATATGGAGCCATGTTAAAATTGTTAGAGAGTGTCTCCATTGCTGCTGTCTTTTGCTGTCGGTTGTTGTACTCTGGGACTGATGAGTCCCAAAGGCAAGTAACATCATTAGCGCGGATCAACTTTCAATAATGATATTTGAATATGCGTGTACATTCATGAGTATCAATGGACAATCAATAGCGCGTTTGTACGTTCGTATACGTGGAATGCATTTTCTTTAGCGCGCAGTTAAACTTCAATAACACGAATCGACAAACAGTTGCGTTTATTGAATAATAATAATAATAATAATAATAATAATAATAATAATGATCTTTAATGAGGTAGCCAACGTCACGAAGTGATTTACAGAAGGGTCCTCAGTAAAAGAATGGATAAATATAAATTAAAAATGTATATATAAAATGTCATATAATTTAAAGTATAATATATATGAAAGTTAATAGAGTGGTTTCCATGAAACCATGAAGTAGAATGTATCTGTGATATGGTGAGCATGAAGTAAGACCAAATTAATGACGTGTGTGTGTGAGAGAGAGAGGTTCAAAAATCTAGATCTAGAGTGGAGTAATGCTAACAAAAGCTAGTAAAGTAAATAAACTATAATCCATGGGTTCATGAAGATCACTCTACTAGAATGTTTTTTTTTTTTTTTTTTTTTTTTTTTAGAAAATATAATTCAAAGATTACTTATACACTACTTTACGAAGGCCTTGTTTAAATTTACTTAAAGATGAAACTTCCCTTAAGGACTTATCTAAATTATTCCAATCGTCTATAGCAAAATTTGTAGACGTCCACAAGCTCCAGTTCCTATTAGCTGTAGCCTGCATTGCAGGCGTTCTTCGTTGGTTCTTTCCGGGACGGGGAGGATTGGTGAGAGGAAGGGAGAGAGGAGAAGGGAACGCCTGCCCGCAGCCATTGTCTTTTTCAAATTCCCCGTTCGTACACGAACGGGTGCTCTGGTTGGCTCGGCTTCGTCAATTATGATTGACATCTGACAATCAATGTAAAGATATTAAAAAAGTGATGTAATAACACGTCTGCAAAAGAAGAGGCTAGTGAAGAAGCCGAAGTTGCTATCGAAAAAAATACTTCAGAATATGACTATAAGAAAGAGCAGAAATAAAACAGCTTGTGAACGGTGGAGATCTCCTAGCATTACTTCTACTGGTTTTGGAAAAAAGCCGCATGATTTTCCAATGTCTCCCTATAGCTAAATTATGCTCGATGTTGAAGAACACGACTTCGAATTCGCGAGTGATAGTAGTCTGTCCTTTGAAGATCATCGTAAAGGATCAGCTTTTAGAAGCAGCTCTAATGGGAATATATAACTGCAGGAACACAGGTCAACCCAAGCTCTGTTTCTGTATTGAGCAAGTTATAGCCATATCAAAATTAACCCTTCTCTGGCCCTTATAAAGATCACATAAAGATTGGGAACCGTTGGCTTCGGCGACTCAAATTTTCAAGTCGGCTCACTTCAGATGCAAATAAATCCCTCCATTTTCAATCAATGAAAATTCCGACGCCATAAATTAATTCTACGATAATATATCTTTCTGTATGTCTAATCTTACGGCACCAATCTTTTATTTTCCCGAAAAAAATCCGGCATACATCTCTTAATTACGGCCTCAAGACCCTCGCACAGATCAGCTTTCAACACATTTCTATCAATTTCAAACATTCCAACGTTGTTGTAGCGTAAGGTAAATATCCTTTCTTTCATGAAATATTGCCGATTTGCACTTTAAAATTACATTTGCAGAGCTTACAATATTCTCCGTGATTGCTAACACCAGCAGACATAATCGCAACAATTTTATTTGACAGCTACACACGAAATTAGTGTACATGTTTTTATCGGAAGTAAAATTTCACTTCCTTTTTACCGTGATTTGATAGGATAAGTTTTGACAGTTCTATGATGGATTTTTGACAGTTCTCTTAGGAATCGTGCATAGTTAATAGGGGCGTATTTGAAAAAGACAATGGCTGCGGGCAGGCGTTCCCTTCTCCTCTCTCCCTTCCTCTCCCCAATCCTCCCCGTCCCGGAAAGAACCAACGAAGAACGCCTGCAATGCAGGCTAATTAGCTGCTGTTTTCCGCATATTACTATTAAATCTAGTGTTATAGTTAAGATAAACCTTATTAGAATTAATATCAAAATTATGAGCGAACAGTTTGTTTAGACACTTATAGATAAATATAGCCCGATGATCAGCACGTCTGTGCCTGAGCTGCTTCCACTTAAGCTTTTGTAAAGCTTCCGTTCCTGACGAATGATAAGGTAGATCTAAAATTATGCGTGCCGCTTTATTATGGAGAACTTGAAGTTGAGTCATAAGAACAGAATTACCCCTATCAGCCCAAATGATATCTGCGTAATCAAAAATAGGCAAGACATAACTATTGAAAAATAATATTCTAGCCTCTAAAGGTAAACATTGACGATCGTTTACCCAAAAGTGAACATTCATTAGTACGATTAACATAAGCATTGACAATCTATAACGCGTTTGAGCAATCATGAGCATCAATATTATATTCATTATCATGCTTCGACAAACATTTGCATGATTCAAATAAACAATAAGATGATACTTATGATGTTGCTTGGGTGGCGTCGTTGATGAAAGTACTGATTAAGCGTTATTGATACAACTATTGACACAAATGAATGTACATTTTCTGCTAATGAACAGCAAAAGGTGTATTAAAGCTAGCCTCGGTTTGACAGGATTTGCCTCATTATGCGATAATGGAGTGGAAACTAAGGTGCGCACGGGCCTTGAAAAGTCCTTGAATTTCGAATTTCAGTGTTTTTCTCGTTGAAAAGTTCTTTAATTTCTGCTAAACTCCTTGATTATTTTAACTAAATCTCTTAATTTTTTAAAGATTTTTGAGGTACATAGTTTCATATATTCAAAGAAATATCTTCGTTTTAGCAAAGATTAATTAAATATGTGTTGGGAAATCGGCGGGGGCTGATCGAGTTCATTATCGCGTGATCGATCATGTCATTGTCAAAACAATTGTTTAACAATGGGGCGTTATTCATATGATTCTAGAAGTTTCTAAAAGATTTCGTCGCTGCGTCTATCATGAGAAGCTTATATAGCCCCTTAAAAAATTTCTTAGCGGGAGGTTTATAGGTGTTACGCTTATCTTGAAAAGGTGTTTTAATCCTCAAAAAGATGTGTGTTTTATATTTAGATAACAACAAAGTAATGCAACTACCCTGGTTCCAGAGACGCTTTTATATAATATAAGGCGAACCGTGGCTCGTCTCACGCCACGGTTCGCCTTATATTATATAAAAGCGTCTCTGGAACCAGGGTACAATGCAACACACACAAAACAGATATCCGAAACACAGCAAAACTGAAGAATATCAAAATATTCTCACTGTATAAATATTGTAGTGATAATTTTTGCGTAATATGAAGCTTCTAACATAAATAACCTCCGTACCATGTCAATGATTAACAGGAGTTATAAACAAACTTTCCGCTCTATTTATTGTATTCATAAGGAGCTGCAGAGGCCTCGGAATGTATGGAATGCAATTAATCTTTGCCTTAAATACTGCAAACTTATTCAGCTTCGTGTGCTGCACTTCCCTCGGAAAAATCGCCACTTTGCAGGGTAATCCTCGTGACAAATATTTATTGTATTTTCGTGTATCATTAGTTTGCAATGTTAGAATAAAGCATGGTTCTTTGTGACATTATTTCTGATTATCTGGTTTCACGACTCACCAGGCGAATTCGCTCATTGCCTAGTTATCGTGTTCTTCAACTCCTTTAAACAACTAGAAACGGCTTTTTATCGATAAAAATGGAACCCTTTCCTTGTGCTTTCTAGGTGTTGTCCCGGGGGTGTTGTCGCCCGAAAGCAGTAGAATTGCCAGGTGACGGCCCGCAGTTCTATGAGAGGCTACCTTTTTTATCGAAATAATTCCGCAGTGTTTCGATTAAAGGTTTCATTTGTATAGACGCATCAAGAGTTCCGCACTGCTGCTGGGATGGGATGATACTTTGTAAAATATGCAATTTTTCGGTATATTTGATTCAGAATTTTCTTAACGGTACGCGATCTTGAATATTTAGTGAAAATTGTGCTTGACAAGAAAGATGCAACTAAAATATAGCATATTTTACAAATTTTATCCCACTTTTTAATCCCCTGAGCATGCGCTTAGAACAATAGCAATAGAACTCTTGATGGGTGTATTTAGCAAACTCGAAAATACAATTGACCGTCTCGTAATGTTTTGCTATATTGTTTATAATGCAACACGGTTATCTGAGAAGCAATAAACCATAAAATTATTTCGTTAAGTAATTATCCCCGATATAGTTCGCCGTCTATTGTTTAGTTGCGGTAAGGAATTCAAAGAAGCCACTACATATTTGAAAACGCCTAGCGCCTACAAATCCGAGGCCTCTGCAGCGGCTCCTTGTGGCTCATACACATCTCCGTAATCAAGGAGTGCTCATTCAGCTGGTAGTGGTAAACTGAGTAAGTAACTTCTTTGTCTACAGCCATTGCTTTTAATTCATCACTTTAACACAGCAGAGGTATGGATTGTCCGTTTATTCGAGTAATAGATCGTATTTTATGAAATGTATATGTGATCGTACCATACTGAATGGACTCAGAAAAAATTCTGAGCCCCAGATGGGAATCGAACCCACGACCCTCCGTATGCTAGTCGGACGCTCTACCACTGAGCTGCTGGAGACTCTAATGGCGAGTAGGTCGTTAATGTGGGTTTGATTGTGACAATTGTGATCGTATTTTGTTCTATAGCGTAGTTCCCGCCAAAAGTGTAAGTTCACAATATATCATACGGTATGTTCGATACAATATTCGGGTGAATAGACCCAGTAATAATGTCTCAACTTCGCTACTTATATGTCGGCAGGATTTTATCTGATAATGTTGTTTTGCGTATGATGATGGAATATGAAATGTATATGTGATCGTACCATACTGAATGGACTCAGGAAAAAATTTCTGAGCCCCACCACCCTCCGTATGCTAGTCGGACGCTCTACCACTGAGCTGCTGGAGACTCTATTGGCTCTATCTGTAGCTCAGGGAAATTTTGCGAGAATTATGCATCTACTTGGTTTAAAAGTTTAGAAATTGCGATGGAGGTTAGTACTAGTACAAATGACTGTAGAAATTGGCCTTACTTCGACAATATATGATAGTATATACTTGGGCGATAGAATGCCTGTAGAATGGTGGTCTACTTGGATCATATAGAGGTAGTTTAAAGATCTTGTTAGCGCAGAACGCTAACAGTTTTGTTTATTTATTTATTCATTTATTTCGCCTTTTCCTTTAGAGCAGTTCCTTTCCAGTTCATGAGTTTCGTTCTTTGTTCTTTTTTGTCCTTTGTTATTCGCATGCATGATTACGTTCCGTAATCTTAGTAGTCGTCGTTTCTAGTTGCCGAGTTAACCGTTGCGAGTACCATACAGTTTGTTTGTAACTATTTCATATCTTTCTTTATCGTTTCTTCAAGCCCTTTATGTAGTTTTATTATTGAATTATTATTCGTTTAATATTGTAAGAAAGAGAAGAAACATCATCCAAGGTATTCAACGAGATTTTTAGCAATGAGGATCACAAACTGTACCATTTATTGCCTAAAAAGAACACGCCAATTTATTCCTTGAGAAACAAAAGATCCTACAATTTATCAAAATGCAAGACAGAGCGATGAAAAAACAGTTTTATCTTGAGTCACATTTATAGTAATTAGATTTTTAAATAATATAATATATATATTGTTATTAAGTAGGTTTCCTTCTTCAACATATACAATTCTGAAGTCATTTATAGCTATATATTGTATTTTTGCTATCTATTTTATAAATTTCATGTATATAGTACGTAATTCAGCCTGTGGCTGCAAAGTCTTATTCAAATAAACTATCTATCTGTATTATTAGGAACCTTACTTGCGAGTGTTTCAAACTCTGCAATAAAAATGTGTTTGAAATGGCGACCACATATCTGTAGGAATCGACTCTACTTGGGCACTAGAATGCCTGTAGAACGGTGGTCTACTTGGATCATATAGAGGTAGTGTAAAGATCTGTAGGAATCGACTCTACTTGGGCACTAGAATACCTGTAGAACGGTGGTCTACTTGGATCATATAGAGGTAGTGTAAAGATCTGTAGGAATCGACTCTACTTGGGCACTAGAATGCCTGTAGAACGGTGGTCTACTTTGGAACAAATAGCGATACTAGTACTAGAGATTTGGGCCTTAACATACTGGATACGATGAGATACTTGATGGCACAGGAAAACTTCATTTAGCAGTGACATTTATTCTTCGCTAAAATGATTCCATTTGTATTGAAGCATTGTGTTCTTTCTGCATCATCAATATCCATGGATATTAAGGTGGCTGACTACTTTAGCAAGGAATAATTACAAAATGTTCTTAGAATGATATTTTACACAGAATTTAATGCTGATTCCAAAAATGAAAAGAAAAATGGGGTGTCCCGAGCTCGTTTTCGAGATAATGAATTTTGAAAATGACCATCTTGACAAGTTTTCGAAAGAAAAATGGCGGAAATCAAGCTTTGCACACAAAAAATCATAACTCAAAAATTAAAAAAGCTCTGGAAGCAATTTTCTCAGGAAGTTTACTTTAAACATTATTTTCGAAGACTAACTAAGAATATTTGAAGAAAGTTTTAAAAATAAGATAAATATTCAGCATCTTGTTAACTCAATAAACCGAAAATCGTACTCAAACGACAACAACAAAAACACATAAAACGCTTTTTTATAAGTTCTAATAATTACGTTTTTTTGAAACTTTCTCAAAAGATTGATTTTTACCTGTTGTTTTAGGAAATTCAAAGAAAAATATAGAGTCCCTTGCAAAATTCGGGGTTTTTGCCCTGTTGAAGTTCAAAATGTGTATGGTTCCTCAATAAAATATTGAAGGTTGTTATGCGGTTTTGCGTGGATTTTGTGCGCGCGCGCATCGTGGGCTCAAATTGAACGTTAAAAAGTAATAAGTCACCTTAAGAACGCTAACATGCGTACATCGCTAGCTATTTTAATGGCCCCGTTTTTGTAAGTGCTTTTCAGTTCAATTGTAATCTTTCAGTTCAATTGTAAACTTTTTCAATAACAATGGGAACCTACATATGTTGATATTTACGCAGGCGGGGGGCACCGATAGATTTGACTCAAGGTGTTGAGCTAGTGTGAAAATGTATCAAATTTAGTGACGTAAGAGTACACTCTTAAGTCACAATCTGCGAATTTTTTTAAGGGGCTAAGCTTCTCATGAGTACACTTGCAATTTTTTCAGCGTACATTCGGAAAAAGAATTTTTTTTTTTTTAACTGAATTGCTTTGAAATTCTTGGAAAACGTGCTGGAATAGACCATTTCCAAGATGCGCGAGCGATTTCAAAAATATCGCAGGAGTGTACATGATCTCGAGGCATTTTCGGGCAGAGTCAATAGCGCGCATGATCTTGCCCAAAAATGCCTCTTTTTCATGTCTGCGCCTGCGATATTTTTGAAAGCGCTCGCGCATCTCGAAAATGGTCTATTCACGCACGCGCAAACGTTTATCTTTAGCTTGTTTCGTGCGAACTATGTTACATAAATTCGGCACATGAGTAGAGCAAATTATTAACAAATTATTTTTATCAATTTCAGTATTTGTTCCTAGAGAAGATTTGTTGGCATTTTTTGTAGTGGAAAAATGCGTAAACGAGTTACCCTCGCCACATGTTCTCTCAACCAATGGGCCCTGGACTTCGAAGGAAATGTTAGAAGGATTTTTGAGAGTATTCAGATATCTAAAGATCGTGGTGCTGCCTACAGACTAGGCCCAGAGCTTGAAATCTGTGGTTATGGCTGTGCGGATCACTTCTACGAGAGCGATACACTGATGCATTCACTTCAAGGTCTTGCCAAACTACTGAAGTCTCCCTTGACTCGTGGGATAATCTGTGATGTTGGGATGCCTTTGATGCATAAGAATGTACGTTATAACTGTAGGGTAATTTTCCTTGATGGACAGATATTACTCATAAGGCCTAAAACCACGCTTTGTAATGATGGGATCTACAGAGAAGGTCGATGGTTCACTCCATGGACAAAGGTATTATAAGTATTATTCATTATGTACTGTTTAACAAGCAGGAATGTTTTGTCAGGTTTAAAAGCACGAGGCGGAGCGCTGACCTTGATGAGGCTCTAAGTCTTCATCTAAACTTGGACTGACTAGTGAGGTACCTTTATCGCTAATAAAGTTGTCCTTATTAGTATTCTTTATATAAAGAATACTAATAAGGATGAGAACTTTATATAAAATAGTCATCTTATATTAATTAGTGTTATTTATATAAAGAATACTAATAAAAGATATTGTGATTTGATGAATTTGTTTCTATATCTTAGTGTATTTACAACTTTTTTCTTATTTTGCTACAGCCAAGAGTGACTGAAGAATTCAAGCTACCCACAATGATCTCTGAAATAACAGGGCAGACTACCGCCCCGTTTGGAGATGGGGTTATCTCCACACCAGACACATGTATCGGAAGTGAGGTATGCGAAGAGTTGTTTAGCGTCAATAGCAACCATGTTGCTATGGCGATGGATGGAGTTGAGATCATTACCAATGGAAGTGCCAGCTGTCATGAGTTACGGAAGCTGAACAAGAGAGTGAACCTGGCAACAAGTGCAACCGTTAAGGTACGGTTATTTGGGACATTGCTAGGGAAGTGAAGGTCCGATCAACCTCTTTATAGCTTGAGCGTGATCATTTCCCATCCCATACCACGTGTCATTCCCTAGATTATCATTTCTTTGCTTAACACATGAATATGCATACAACTCAAACAAAGAATATTTTTCTCGGGAGAATGACACCTGGTCTAAAATGGGAAAATATTACGCCCGAGGTAGAGAGGTCTATCGCATTCCTCTCATTCGATGTCAAAGCAGCTCGATTTCCATGAGGATAAAACAAAAGAATTTCAATCTCGAGCTCCTGAGAATTGGAATCTATTGTTTTGTCCTCGATCCAAATTGAGCTGCACTCCGACGTGCTGCAAGGGGTCTATATTTAGTGCATCAGACTTAAAGCTGGGGTGGGGAGGGAGGGGGATCGAAGAGATAGATGCTGTAGCCAACCATTGTCTAGCGTCACATTCAACTTACTAATCAATGGTATACTTCATATCACTTTCCAGGGTGGTGGTATCTACATGTATTCTAATTTGCGTGGCTGTGATGCTGAGAGAGTATACTATGATGGTTGTTCTATGATAATAATCAATGGTGAGGTTGTTGCACAAGGATCACAGTTCTCATTACAAGAAGTTGAAGTTGTGACTGCAACATTAGATTTAGAAGATGTGCGCACCTATCGCTCTTCTTCGCTTACATATAGCAGTGCAGCTGAATCCTTGGCCCCCTGCTATCCACGCATCAAGACAGAGTTTTGTGTAACTAAGGATGACGATCTTACTATCCCAATCTCTCAACCAATCAAATTTCATTACCACACTGTGGAAGAGGAGATCAGCCTTGGTCCTGCCTGTTGGTTGTGGGATTATCTGAGGAGAAGTGGTCATTCCGGATTTTTCTTGCCTATAAGTGGAGGTACGTATGCCTTTGATTGGGTTACCTGCGAGCATGCGCATTAAATTCCAAGTACCCGGCCACATTTCTGCCTACCTAGTGCCTAGGGTTTCCCAGAGTTTCTGGCATTTCGTCAAGCATTCGTAGTAAGAATGAAAGGGCTCTTGGGTCGAGCGGGTGGACATGGCTGAAAAACAAGTCAACAAAAAAAACCAAAAAAAAAACGCGTGCTCACCTGCTGAAATACGATCGCGAAATGCTACTACGGTTTCGAAACAAAATCCCAAAATCAATTAGAAAGTGAATCATTATAATGTAAGACAGTTATCTGTATGTTTTTTACAGGTATAGATAGTGCATCCACAGGTTCTATTGTTGCATCAATGTGTCATTTGGTTTGTGAAGCTGTAGAGAATGGCAATCATCAGGTGTTGGAGGAGGCACGGAGAATTGTTCATGATAGGTGAGTAAAGGAAGGAGGAAAGGAATTAAGGAAGGAATAAGCAATGGAATGAGTCATATTTTGCTCCACATCTCCTTTCAGCAATTACACCCCAACAAATCCTCAAGAATTTGCCAACAGAATATTAGTAACGAGCTACTTGGGAACTGAGAACTCCTCAGCAGGGACAAAGAAGAGAGCAAGCAATCTGGCCCATGAGATTGGAAGCTACCATTTAGGTATAGTATTTACTTGCTGCGAATCAGAAAATCTAGAAACGACCTCTTGGCTGACATATCATCAGTCAGGGCTCGGCTTGTTAACAGATTAATTAACATTCAGCGAAGACTTCAAATGGCGAGTGGTATTGCTCGTTCATGTAGTGTATTTTCAATGGGCTTTTATCACACCTCGGCCATCTGTATTCCCATGAGAGCAAAAATTTATCTTTGTTAGGAACGTTCTTAAACGCCTCAAAGCGTGGGCAAGGGTACCCAAGGGATTCGAAACCATTGTTTTAACCAATATGACCGTTGCCAATCGCCAATCGCCGTTTGCCAATTTAACCTTTTTTAAATAGCTATGTTTTCTCTTATTCATTCCTAATTCATTTTTCAGACATCAACATAAGTTCTGTAGTTACTGCTGTCCTTGCTCTTTTTACCCTCATCACCTCGAGAATCCCAAAGTTCAAAGCCCATGGAGGTTCAGACCGAGAGAACCTGGCACTACAGAACATCCAGGCCAGGTTGCGCATGGTGTTTTCGTATCTGTTTGCGCAGCTTATCATGTGGTCACGTGGGTTGGAAGGTAGCCTACTGGTTCTGGGGACGACGAATGTCGAAGAGAGGTAACCGTACTTTGAAGTTTTGTCGATGTAAATTGGAGGTTTTATTTTGAAGTTAGAGTAGATTTCCTACGACCGTGAAAAGTGCCATACAACACCATCCTGGTATGACGACAACCATTAAACCAATCACATTGCACGAGACCACTGGTTATCCAATCAGAATGCTTTGTCACGACACGTGTTTTTCATAGTTATGCATGTTAGTGTAGAGCACATATCATGGCACAGAACCGTGAGAGATCGTGCATAATTTAAGGCAAGATCGACATGTAGGTGAAAACCTTAGAGCAGTTTTCACAAGACTATGAAAAACTTACGGCACGGACCGCGTCTTACCGTGACCGTGTCAGTGAGAATGAAACCCAAAAGCAAGCTAACCAACAACTACTTTATTTCACTATTAGCTTAACAGGTTACTTAACAAAGTACGACTGTTCCAGTGCAGACATCAATCCTATTGGAGGAATAAGCAAGCAAGACTTACGTTTATTCGCCTTCTACTGCGTAAAGAAATTTAACTTTAACGCTTTGATAGCTATCCTCAACGCTCCACCAACGCCTGAACTGGAACCTCTGGAAAATGGGCAGTCCAAACAAAATGATGAGGTGGGTAGTTAAGAGCTTTTTGAAGAAGAAAAAGTGTGTGGTGGTTAACGTTAAGGACGTTCGCGGGCAAATGCGTTTCCCTTGGATTTTTTTCCTTCAAACTTCGCATGGTGAAATAAGGTCGTCACATGAGTTCGATAAGCAAATACGTTATTGGGGTCACTGGACTCACTGAAGAGTGAGATGATATCAAAGTCGAAAATCGCTTGTGCGCAAACATAAATCGCTAGCTAGCAGAAACAAACGTCCTTAATTAGTGTTTTAGTAAGGGTCCCAAGCTGTACGTGTGAGACTATATGCTGCATGTCTTGAAAGCTCTAGAATGGTCCAAATCTATGTTCTATGTTCTATGCGCTTTTTTGCTTTTTGAATGGTTGAAAGCCATTTAAGAGTTGGTATAAAACCCTTACGTGACGTCTCGTAGCTCAATATGGAGGACAAAACGAAAAAAATTCAATCTCCTGAGAATTGGATCTCATTATCTTGTCCTCCAAATTGATTTTCATTCCGACGTGCAAGGGGTCTATAAACCTTTACTACGCAGCAGCCACGTGCACGATTATTCCCACGACAATTAAACTCAAACTCGATCATCCCGCAGTGCTTTATTGCGAGGCTAGCCCGGCAAAAATCTATTGTTCCGGCCAATATGGCTGCCACGTTAGAAGGGTCTATTTCATTTCATTCATGAAGAGTTTTCCTTGTATTTAAAGGAGGATCTTGGTTTGACACACGAAGAGCTCTCGGTCTTCAGTCGTTACCGCAGTTTCATGCGCTCTGGTCCTTACAGCATGTTCTGCAAACTGATACACATCTGGCAAAATAAGTGCAGCCCAGCACAAGTGGCCGAAAAAGTGAAGAAGTTCTTTCGCTACTATTCCATCAACCGCCACAAGATGACAACACTGACCCCTTCCTACCACGCGGAAGCCTATTCCCCGGACGACAACCGTTTTGACCTCCGACCCTTCCTCTACAACATCCAATGGTCATGGCAGTTTAGTACCATTAATGACCACCTTCGCAAACTGCAAGAAGTGGTAGTACCCCGCCAAAAGCCTGAAAAACAGCATGACCTTAAAAACAACGTGTTCCTGCCAGGAAAAGATTTCTCTTCCTCTTCAGTTTGTGCCACAAAAATGAATGGTGAATTACCTAATGGTGATTATACGCCGATGTTCACAGCAAAAACTGTCGCCTGAGTCCAACAAGGATCTTTCTCTCACACAAAATGTAACACGAGAGTATTGAGCATATCGGGGATTTTAAAGTGTATCATTTGACATGGATTTTTTTTAGTTCATTCCTAGAAGTTTGAGAGGCGCTGAACTGTGTTCTGATATCAAAATTGCGATGTTGGTTTAGTGTATATTAGCGTTGTAATCAAAATGACGTGACAAGGCCTAGTCACCTGGTCACTGATTTGGTCGCGCGCTGGGGGCATCTTTCAAGGAAATAAATTCGAGAAAAAAATTTGTAAGCACTATTTTTTTTTTGAAATCCTTCTAGCCCTTGTGACTAGTGACTAGCCCTTGTGACGTCATTTTTTTTGCAACGCTTGCCCTATCCAGCTGTACGAAAAACTAAGCGCGAAAAGGATTGTTGTTGTAATTCAAGCGGCCCTCGCCCGAGTCTTAAAAGTCATATATCTCACAGAATTTGAGGAGATGGATCGCAAAGATTTACTTTAATTTTTTAAACAACACGTATACTTCAATTTTTTTTCTCTAAATTCTTTGAAACGCGTGTTTTTGTATTGGGAAGAGACTTGGAACAAGGGCCGCTTGTCTAAGCATCGAAGCGCGCTGTGATTGGACGGTTCGTGTGTGCTCCGGACACCTGCATACCACCATTCCAGAAAGGTTCTTGGTTCTTTTAACTGTGATTTTGATATCGAAGTCCAATTCAGCGCCTCTCATACTTCTCTAGAAATGACCAAAACATTTTCTTGTCATTTTAACTTTAAATCACAGCTTAAAAAGATCCTTTCAATATTAAATGTATCATGATAACAAAACAGTCGGTAAAGTAGGTAAGCTTAATTGTATTAGTTAAAATTAATTGTTCAAAAATGGTTACATTATACGTACGTGACCGTTAGGAATTGTTGGAATTGAGAGGCGAATTTAGGGAGTGTTTCTAGCTTGAAATAGTTGCTTAATTGTATTAGTTAAAATTAATTGTTCAAAAATGGTTACATTATACGTACGTGACCGTTAGGAATTGTTTAAATTCACCTTTTCGGCGCTAGGCTTTCACGTGGTGAATCGTGTTACGGTCACCAAAAAGTTCGGACATTGTTGTTGAATTGCCACACGATCGTACTAACTTTTATACAATTTATTGACTTGATTTGTTTCTTCTGTTCTCAAATTTTTATCAAAACTTCTTTAGAAATAAATTATTTAGATAGTTTCACTAAGATTTTGAGAACAGAATTAACAAATTAAGTAGATAAATTGTATAAAAGTTAGTACGATCGTGTGGCAATTCAACAACAATGTCCGAACTTTTTGGTGACCGTAACATGATCCACCACGTGAAAGCCTAGCGCCGAAAAGGTGAATTGAGAGGCGGATTTAGGGAGTGTTTCTAGCTTGAAATAGTTGCTTAATTGCTTAATTGTATTAGTTAAAATTATTAATTAATTGTTCAAAATGGTTACAATTATACGTACGTGACCGTTAGGAATTGTTCAAATTGAGAGGCGGATTTAGGGAGTGTTGCTAGCTTGAAATAGTTGCTTAATTGCTTAATTGTATTAGTTAAAATTATTAATTAATTGTTCAAAATGGTTACAATTATACGTACGTGACCGTTAGGAATTGTTCAAATTGAGAGACAGATTTAGGGAGTGTTTCTAGCTTGAAATGGTTGCTGGTAATTGCTAATAAAAAGTGCATGTATCTACTTCATTTTGTGATCATCGTATTAAAAATCCATGATATGTTCAGGGGGAGGGGTACTCCCTGTAATGGACTAAACGGGGATGCTCCGCCCGAAAGGGGCACTTTTTTCAGGCCGCACGTATAGAAAAGGGATGGAAATTTGTGAGTTTTTGTATAAAAAGGAGAAAATTTTCTTCAAAGGTGTATGAAAGGGATACCTTTTCAGGCAAAAAGGTATAAAAAGGGGTAACTTTTTGCTGAAATTTGGTATAGAAAAGGGTAAGGGCTCGAGAGTCCGGGCGGAGCATCTCCGTATGAAACGACCCGAAGTACCCACCTCCCCAATATGTTTCCCATTGTTCATTTGTCTATTTGTATTCATCCTATTTTTTTATTTTTTTTTTTACTTTAATTCGTTTTATAAATGTAACCTATTAAAGAGATTAGCTCAGGTTTAGCTTTCATATCAATATATTGAAGTACGCGTTTTGTTTTTATGGTTTTTTGGGTTTTACTTTAGCTTAGGATTTTGCCGAGATACCAATATACCCGATATTTTCCCTCCACGATACCAATATTCTTCGTTTTCACATGTGGCGTCATAGCTAATTATACAAGGTATCTTTAACCGGAAGTCAGATATGCTGGTGGATCAAACACTGGACAATCCAAAATCATTCCAAACATAAAATACTCTTACATCCATAAATATCATGGGAAATACCGAATACCGGGGGTTTAAAATGCCCTGATACCAATATACCCGAAAACCCTGGGGTCTGAATCATTATTAACCAGGCGGTACTTTCGTGGGTAAAATCGTACGAGGAGGAATGAGTACTAGTACTGCTGACAATAACACTGCAGGCTCATAAGACTTCCCGGGTTTTTCATCTCAAAGTTACAATAATATTTTCATCTTCCAAATTCTCTTAAAATTCTTCAAATTCTTTTTTATTCCTAGAAGTACATTTGTTGGCATTTATGTATTGAGGGTTAACAAATTGTTGTGTTTTAAAGAAGCGAGTTAACAAGATGCGTGGCAGAGTTACCCTCGCCACATGTTCTCTAAACCAATGGGCCCTGGATTTCGAAGGAAATGTCAAAAGGATTCTTGAAAGTATTCAAATATCTAAAGATCGTGGTGCTGCCTACAGACTAGGCCCAGAGCTTGAAATCTGTGGTTATGGCTGTGCGGATCACTTCTACGAGAGCGATACACTGATGCATGCACTTCAAGGTCTTGCCTACCTACTGAAGTCTCCCTTGACTCGTGGGATAATCTGTGATGTTGGGATGCCTTTGATGCATAAGAATGTACGTTATAACTGTAGGGTAATATTCCTTGATGGACAGATATTACTCATAAGGCCTAAAATGACGCTGTGTAATGATGGGAATTACAGAGAAGGACGATGGTTCACTCCATGGACAAAGGTATTATAAGTATTTTTTCATTATTAAGTTTGACTTTCACTTTCACTTTATTTTCCAATATTTAAGCTTAAGTATTCAATAAATAAGACTTACAATAAGTAAATTGGGCTGATTCAATAGTAGGAATATAACAATTGAACATCGGTTGGCTTAGTTGGTTGAGCATAAGACTTTCATTTCGAAGTTGTGGTTTGAGTCCTGATGGGACCAACATCCAAGGTCTCAAAACATCTGAGAAGGTCCTGCCTTTGTATATAATAACATCTACAAATAGTTAGACCTTCATATGGCGTGGATGACCACATAATTTTATGGGGGTTCTATCTCTCAACACTATCTTAACCTGTATCAAAGAGGTAAAAAAAAAAAAAAACAATGAGGAAGTAAAGAAATCCAGCAGTACATGACCACCCTCAGTGTCTGGCCTTCACTAATGATTTCTTAAATAGTTTAATTGTGGGATGGGGATTGTGATTTTAAGGGGGTTGGAAATTGGTGCAATGTACCTCGAAGGGGACCATGCAACCCTGTGTCCTATTGTGTAACATGTCCAGCTAGCTCCTGTGGGCAAAAATCTCAAATAATAATAATATACTTGGCCCATGAACAAAGTTTTATAAGTACTGTTTAAGTACTGTTTAATGAGGCGTAGCCAAGTGGTTTTAGACCTTATAAAACATGATCTATGAGTTTATTGAACTACTTATGAAACGTCTAGGTGTATACATTCATGTTCTACTAAAATTTTAAAGATAAAATTGAATTTGGCTCAGAAAATGGGAGTTAAAGTTTATGCAAATCAGGACGATTTTGTATCAGATATACAACCTCCTCCATGCATGGACAATGATTTCTATTGTGTTTTCCTCATTTATTATTCATGAGTTTTATAATTAGTGATTTAACAAAAGAAAACACTGGAATTGGAGTCTGCTAAGTTATGTATTATACTTTACTTTTCTCACAGGCCACCTAAAAAATCACACTAAACAATTTGTATTCATTTAGGTTAATGCGTAACAGCCAAATTAACTAGCAGATACTTTCAATTTAGCTGCAATTCTTTGTTTTATTTTGTGACTTGGTGTATACAGAAAGTCGAGTTCAATTTTTTAAGAGAAATTTTAGGGATGGGAAATTACTCATACACCAGTAAATATGGTGTTGTTATTATTATTATTATTATTATTATTATTATTACTATTATTATTATTGTTATCTTTGTGTGTATTATTTTCAATTCAAGTAGTTAGTTGTAAATTACCTATTCGTAGTGAGATTTACAATTGTAAATGTAAAAAGAAAACAATGAAATAAAGTCTCCATTATTATTATTATTATTATTATTATTATTATTATTATTATTATTATTATTATTATTATTATCATTAGCTAAAGTTTTTCCATATTTTGCTATAGCCTAGAATGATTGAAGACTACAAACTCCCCAAAATAATCTCTGAAATAACAGGGCAGACTACCGTCCCATTTGGAGATGGGTTGATCTCCACACCAGACACATGTATTGGAAGTGAGGTGTGTGAAGAGTTGTTTAGCGTCAGTAGCAACCATGTTGCCATGGCAATGGATGGAGTTGAGATTATTACCAATGGTAGTGGCAGCTATCATGAATTACGGAAGCTAGACAAGAGAGTGAAATTAGGGACAGGTGCGACATTTAAGGTATGGTTATGTGGTAAATTGTGAAAGCTACTGTTTTTTGTTCAGTGTCAAAAGGTTTCAAGATGTTTCTCTCACTTTATTTGCTTCAAATGACATTCATATTAAACTTTCTTTCTTTGTACACGAGAAATATTTTTTTCCCTTTTTGACAGTATGTTTACTGTCTCACACTTCATAGATAGGTTTTACAACGTACAAGTATTTTATATGTGGGCAAACTTCAGTAGGGGAATTTATAATACAAAGGCGAACTTCAGTAGGCAAAGTTATGCATAGGCGAAATCATCGTAATTCTTGTCCTCCAGTTTTGATTAGGACAGACATCAACTTACTAACCAATGGTATACTTGATATCACTTTCCAGGGTGGTGGTATCTACATGTATTCTAATTTGCGTGGCTGTGATGCTGAGAGAGTATACTATGATGGTTGTTCTATGATAATAATCAATGGTGAGGTTGTCGCACAAGGATCACAGTTCTCATTACAAGAAGTTGAAGTTGTGACTGCAACATTAGATTTAGAAGATGTGCGCACCTATCGTTCTTCTTCACCTACATATAGCCGTGCAGCTGAATCCTTGACCCCCTGCTATCCACGCATCAAGACAGAGTTTTGTGTAACTAAAGATGACGATCTTACTATCCCAACCTCTCAACCAATCAAATTTCATTACCACACTGCCGAAGAAGAGATCAGCCTTGGTCCTGCCTGTTGGTTGTGGGATTATTTAAGGAGAAGTGGACAGGCTGGCTTTTTCTTGCCTTTAAGTGGAGGTACTAATTCCTTTTTTCTATTTTTCATTTCGACCCTCAGGCAGAATTGTTACTGTATTTGGTTTGCCATGAAAAATTCATGTCCAAACATGCCTGTCAATTAGCTGTCACTGCAGTTCCTCATATTGAATCATATCCGTCAGATAACATACATGTACTTTATTGGGTGATAGGAACTTGTTACAACAGAACATCACCACTGCACATTCACCAGTAGATGAAATGGACGGGAACAAACCGTTTTTCCAATGCAGGCTGTTCAAAGACAACTTTCTACCTTTTCTTGCTACTATGAATTCTCACACATACAGGGACAACAGAGCGGGGGGGGGGGGGGGGCCTTGGGGGGCTTTAGCTCCCCTCCCCACTTTTTCCCTTTAATTTTTATACTAGCCCCCTCCAACTTTAAAATATGCATGTGCTTCACTATCCCTCATATATTCTGTTCTCATGAGTAATCCATATGGACCAAAATATCATTGCCTTGAAGCAATATAGTCTTGTTGGTGTTAATATACTGTAGGTTATTGGGCTACCTGTGAATGAGTACCACAGGCAATCCACACAACTAAATTTTCTCTTTTTTTCATTGAAGTAAGCACACTTTGATGTTTTTGTCCGAATCATACTGAAAACTTGACAATTCACCATTTACATAACATTGTTATGCTCATCTGTCTTGTCTCCTTGATCAACTACCGGTACACCACATTAACGATAATCATTATCATCTACTGTAATAAGGTTATCTTTATATTTTTTGCAGGTATAGACAGTTCGTCAACAGCTTGTATTGTTGCATCAATGTGTCACTTGGTTTGTCAGGCTGTAAAGAATGGAAACCAGCAAGTGTTGGAGGAGGCACGGAGGATTGTTCATGATAGGTGAGTAAGAAATACTGTGATGGATGGATGGATGGATGGATGGATGGATGGATGGATGGATGGATGGATGGATGGATGGATGGATGGATGGATGGATGGATGGATGGATGGATGGATGGATGGATGGATGGATGGATGGATGGATGGATGGATGGATGGATGGATGGATGGATGGATGGATGGATGGATGGATGGATGGATGGATGGATGGATGGATGGATGGATGGATGGATGGATGGATGGATGGATGGATGGATGGATGGATGGATGGATGGATGGATGGATGGATGGATGGATGAATGAATGAATGAATGAAGGAATAAATGAATAAATATATCCATAAATGATTGAATTAGTTACTAACTGAATTAATAGACAAGGGAGTAAATGAATGAATGAAAGAATGAAAAAATGAGTGAAGGATTGAATTATTGAATTAACTAATGGGTAAAGAAGTGAATGGCTGGGTGGATGGATGGAGGGATGAATGGAAAGACTGATAAAGGGATGGATGAATAAATGAGCAATGGAGGGAGTCATATGCATATTTTCTGTGATATTTTCTTTCAGTAATTACATCCCGACAGACCCTCAAGAATTTGCAAACAGAATCTTTGTAACCTGTTACATGGGAACAGAGAATTCTTCAGTTGAGACAAAGAAGAGAGCAAGTAATCTGGCGCAGGAAATTGGCAGCTACCATTTAGGTATGTTAGTTTATAAATAAATAAATCACTTTTTTATAGTGGATTCAAATTCAGTAACTTAATACTGGTTTCCAATTTGGTCCACTGTCACTCACACACACTACCACTACATTATATATTCTATGCATGAACTAAACTCACTTTAATGTTTGTTATTAACAGATGGCGAACTTACTTATTTATTCATTTATTGTTTGAAGTCATGTTTGTTTTTGTGGAGGGAGGAAAATCAGATAACTGGAGAAAAAAACTTGATTCAAGGGATGATCTGTGTAGCAGTCCACTGCGTGGGGTGGTCAACTGGAGAGGAGGTCCAAGCAACATCACAAGAAATTCTAGTGATAGTTTGAAACAACCTCTGGGCTGACCTAAGTCAGGGCATGGCTAACTCACAGATCGAACCTTTAAACAACCTCTGGGCTGATCTAGGTCAGGGCATGGCTAACTCACAGATCGAACCATGAAACAACCTCTGGGCTGATCTAGGTCAGGGCATGGCTAACTCACAGATCGAACCATGAAACAACCTCTGGGCTGATCTAAGTCAGGGCAAGGCTAACTCACAGATCGAACCTTTAAACAACCTCTGGGCTGATCTAGGTCAGGGCATGGCTAACTCACAGATCGAACCATGAAACAACCTCTGGGCTGATCTAGGTCAGGGCATGGCTAACTCACAGATCGAACCATGAAACAACCTCTGGGCTGATCTAAGTCAGGGCAAGGCTAACTCACAGATCAAACCATGAAACAACCTCTGGGCTGATCTAAGTCATGGCAGGGCTAACTCACAGATCGAACCCTGAAACAACCTCTGGGCTGTCCTAAGTCAGGGCAAGGCTAACTCACAGATCGAACCCTGAAACAACCTCTGGGCTGACCTAAGACATGGCATGGCTAACTTACAGATCAAACCCTGAATCAACCTCTGGGCTGATCTAAGTCAAGGTGTAGCTAACTAAAAGATTGAATTGGAATTTAGCATGTTAAGTTTTGTGAAGGGAGGAAAACTGGGTTCTACCCTCAAACCCTGGAATCAAGGGAAAGACCAAACAAACTCTACTCACATGTGATACCAAGCCCAGGAATTGAACACAAGACCCCAGGAGTGAAAGGAAAATTTCTACGTTACACCACCCTTGATTTTCCCAACATTTAATAATTTAATAATTCAATATTAATATTTAGAACCCTGATCAATGACTTATTTTTTATTCATTTTCCAGACATCAACATAAGTTCTGCAGTTACTGCTATCCTTGCTGTCTTCACCCTCATCACCTCGAGAATCCCAAAGTTCAAAGTCCACGGAGGTTCAGACCGGGAGAACCTGGCACTACAGAACGTCCAAGCCAGGTTGCGCATGGTGTTCTCGTATCTGTTTGCGCAGCTTATCATGTGGTCACGTGGGTTGGAAGGTGGTCTTCTTGTGCTGGGGTCAGCGAATGTGGATGAAAGGTAACCTTAATTTGAAGTTAGAGTAGATTTCATGGGTGGCGTAGTTTTCTGATCTCCTCTCTCCTCTCACTGCTGTGGTCCGGGTTCGAGCCCCGGCTCGGGTCAAATCATATGTGAGTTGAGTTTGTTTTGATGTGTTGTTCTCTCCTATTTCCTGTTTTGATGTGTTGTTCTCTCCTGTGCCTCGAGGGTTTTCTCCGGGTACTCCTGTTTCCTCCCTCCGTAAAAAGTTAAAATGTGAGTTGAGTTGTTTGCATAGAATATATAATGTAGTGGTAGTGTGTGTGAGTGACAGTGGGCCAAATTGGAAACCAGTATTAAGTTACTGAATTTGTATCCAACTATAAAAGAAGTGATTTATTATTATTATTATTTCACATGACTGTCAGAAGTAATGGTATCCGACACGGTCACGTTGTTGTCACTGCTTGTTGATAAAAGTGGAAAGTGCTTTTACTTTTTGAAACAAATTTTGCAACTTACAACATCGGATTTTTTTGCGCGACAAGTTGCGTGCGGGGTCGTAATACGGTCAACATCGTTCTGTTCGTGCGACAAGTTGCACGATTTTGTTGTTCGTATTACCGCACCTCTTGGCCAATCACAGCACGCGAGAGAAAAAGAAAACGGACTACCTTTTGTTTCACCCTTAGCTTAAGAGGCTATTTCACAAAGTACGACTGTTCCAGTGCAGACATCAACCCTATCGGAGGAATAAGCAAGCAAGACTTACGATCGTTCATATTCTACTGCGTGGAGAAGTTTAATTTAAACTCCTTGATAACCATTCTTGGTGCTCCACCAACGGCTGAACTTGAACCACTGTCAGAAGGGCAGATACGACAAACTGATGAGGTAGGTAGTAAGTTACTTTCTAATAGACCTCTTTACCTTCGTATGCAAATTGCCCATTTCAGACCACATGACATTCCCTTGAGAAATGTTCTTTTGTTAAAATATTTACACATGAAAGAATCAACTCCCAAGAGTGGCATCACGTGGTCTGAAATGGGCACAACAAACAACGAAGGTAAAGAGGTCTATTAAATAGTGTACATATCTCTCATGTTAATTCCGTTATCATATTTGCTTTCCCATGGACTGGTATTAATCTGGGCTCATAGCTGTAAATGTAGAGCATCGCTAACACTATTACCATCAAATGCCATCAATTTTCTCCGATCGCATTACAACTAATAAATTCCCTCTATCGCGACTCTTTGGATGGCTTTACCTTCACCTAGTTTCGTAGTAACAATTGAGCCTACTAAGTAAAAGGTAAAGCGTCTATATTTTACGTCGGTAGTTCGTACTAGTCAAAGACTAATAAACATGAGGCAGACGATGCGCTCATTTTACCCTCATTTTGCGCTCATTTTACCCCCCCCCCCCCCTTTCACAAAGCTACACAGAAAGGAAAGAAGTCGAAACAAGAATGCGAGGTCACTGGGAATCGAACTCTGAACTCTTTCACTGAAGGCTGCGCACTCACCAAGTCATCCTTGCTCATTGCCTTAGATGATCGTTGGTTAATTGCATGGAAAAAGTTGGAGTGGCTATTTAGTGTTTTAGTAAGGGTTCCAAGTTGTACATCTGAACGTAAGACAGCATAACTCCAAGAGACCCTATGCTGTCTTGATAGCTCTCAAAAGGTCCAAATCCATATTCAGGTATTATCATTGGTTGGCTTGCTTTTTATGCTGCTTGATTGGTCGAAAGCGCAAGCCATTTAAGAGCCAGTATCTCATAAATAATCCCATACCTCATCGCTGATTGGCTAGAGATGACGTCCCTCGTCAGCCAACCAAAGTTCCTATATTATTCATGAAAAATTTCCTTGTGTTTGAAGGAGGATATGGGCATGACGTACGAAGAGCTCTCGGTCTTCGGTCGTTACCGCAGCTTCATGCGCTGTGGTCCTTACAGCATGTTCTGCAAACTGGTACACATCTGGCGAAACAAGTGCAGCCCAGTACAAGTGGCCGAAAAAGTGAAGAAGTTCTTTCGCTACTATTCCATCAACCGCCACAAGATGACGACACTGACGCCTTCCTACCACGCGGAAGCCTATTCCCCGGACGACAACCGTTTTGATCATCGCCCCTTCCTCTACAACATCCAATGGTCCTGGCAATTTAGTACCATTGATGACCACCTACAAAGGATACAAGTAGCAGTACCCAGCCAACGACGTCAGCAACAGTATCACCATGGTAACAACGTGTCAGTGCCAGAACCTGATGCCTCTTCCTCTTCTGCTTCTTCCACAAGAGTGAAGACTGAAAAACCTGACAGTGATTGTACGACGCAGCAAGAAATGCTCCATGTTAAAGCATTTGTGGAAAGGAATGCTAGAAACAGCGCGTTGGAGCTTCAACATTCAAGTCATGCAGTCCATTTTCCTAGAAATAATATTGCTGAATTAGAAGTCAACTTGGCCGCTTCGAATTGTCCTCCAACATGTCCACCTGCATGTCCTCCACCATGTCCTGCTCTCATTCGTATTAAACCTGAGCCAGTGGAAATTGAGTCGGAGTTGAGTCAGTACCCAAGCCACAAAGATTATCATTTGATATCATCTGATATGATTCGAAGTGATTGTAGTGGGAGGAAGAGAGACGTTACAATGTTTCTTGACAGCTGTCAATCATCTGGTGATGTAAATGAAGACATGAATAGGAAAAAGTATTTACGCCTCGGCAATCAGTGATGAAAATCATCTAACATGGTGGCCATGTCTTTTGTTATATCATCCAACATGGTGGCCATGTCTTTTGTAAACATGGTCATCCAACATGGTGGCCATGTCTTTTGTTATATCATCCAACATGGTGGCCATGTCTTTTGCAAACATGGTCATCCAACATGGTGGCCATATGTTTTATTACATCACCCAACATGGTAACCATGTCTTTTGTTGTATCATCCAACATGGTGGCCATGTCTTTTGTTGTATCATCCAACATTGTGGTCATGTCTTTTGTTATATCATCTAACATGGTGGCCATGTCTTTTGTTATCATCCAACATGGTGGCCATGTCTTTTGTTATATCATCCAACATGGTGGCCATGTCTTTTATAAACTTGGTCATCCAACATGGCGGCCATGTCTTTTGTTATATCATTCAACATGGTGGGCATGTCTTTTGTTATATCATCCAACATGGCGGCCATGTCTTTTGTTATATCATCCAACATGGCGGCCATATCTTTTATTATATTATCCAACATGGCTACCATGTCTTTGTCTTATGAATAATTTCAAGTCACCCATAGGTTAGGCTAATGTGTAATAGTTTGTAATCTGAAAATTAATAAATTTAGATACGAGTTCTCATTAATAGTCGTAGTTATTGAACGATTTTAGGAAATTTTATCTCCTCTCTAAACTTCGTCTTTAAAGAGGAGATAAAATTTCCTAAAATCGCCTTAAAATGCAACCAAACCGTCAGGAAACCACAAAACATGCAATAAAACATTTATATACCGGTAAAGAAACAATAAAATATGAATTGTATTTTATTTTAAAGAAATGTTTTGATCTGCCATACATTCTCTATATATATATTCAGAACCATAGCTTGGGCTACCTGTGATTTCACAGCAGAGCCAAGGCCTTTGAACTCCCAGTTGTTTTAGTTTTGGGTTTCCAATCCTGAGAATTTGAATTTTTGAGTTTTGTACCTTTGCTTTGAGTTGTGTCTATTTTGATTGTGGGTGTCTCGGAAGGTTCTTCAGCGGATGCCTTGTACTTGAGCAGAACATTCCTTTCCAACAGTCCCAAAAATCAACGAATGATCATTAAGATTCCAAAATCCAGAGCCTGGAATTTGACCTTTTTACTGTAAAACTTCCAACATAAAACTAAATGACAGGAACGATATAAATAAAGGAGTGACGTCTGAAACGGCAGTTGAGTATAGTTATTTTTGTGGCTACTGCCTTCTGGAAAGGCATAGCCACTATGTCATCGTGTAGTTTCCGAAGTGTCTGTAAGAGTGTAACCTCAAGCGATGCCGAAAGCCGTTAAAACTTTGTAACCAATCAGCAGTCGGACATCTCAGCAGCTTGTAACCTCGTGTGTCTCTCGTTATTTATACACCGACGTGCAACTCTAACTAGTTTATTTGCTAGTTTAATTTTCTAAAACTTAGACCAAACGGCGCATCGATGTGGCATTTGAATTCGTGTAGGCGTGAAATTTTCTATCAACGTTTTTAGACTGCTCCTCGAGAAACAATGAGTCGATTTCAATTGCCTCATGATAACGATTGGAAAGAAATGTTCTTCTCAAGCAAGCAGACGTTCGGGAGAGAAATTTTGCGTGACGACCCTAAGAACGTCCCCTACGCAAACACAAAGACCTTTCACAACAAAATAAACAGGTCAGACTTGTTATGGTTTGTATCATGCAGTACTTGCCTGTACACGACGCTCACCTGTGGCGTTAGGTTATTGAATGTGTTTCGACTATAACCAGATGCGTTTCAAATCGCTGAAAATAGGACAAAATGGCAGCAAGACAAATCGAAAGACGAAATGTTCTTGTTGTTGGTAAAAGTGGAGCAGGAAAGAGTACAGTTTGCAACCAGCTTTTAAATATTCCTGATGCCTTTACAGTTAAAGAGTATCATAATGATGATAAAGCAGATCCATCTTGTTGTCACAAGGAATCTAAAATAAAAGCAGAAAAGAAGGAATATCTCTTCAAGGTTATCGACACCATTGGTTATTTCGATCAGAATCTCAGCAACAAAGCAATTTTGAATAAAATGAAGACTTATTTACAAGCCAATTTAAGCGAAGGGTTGAACTTAATCATCTTTGTATTCAGAAGAGGGCGCTTCACGAAAGAGGAAGAAGAAGCCTTTAAGATTCTTACCACCCACTTTCAAGACAGCATTCCACAGTTTTCTGCCTTGGTGATCACAAACTGTGATGAAAGTGATGATGAAGGTCGGCAAAGATTCGTTGAAGAGTTTAAAGCCAATAAAAAGTCAAAACCAATTGCAGAGTTCATGAAAAAAGGAATCTACCCAGTTGGATTTCCAGATATCAAGAAAATGAAACCAAAACTGCGAGATGCTTACATGGAAGACATACAGACTGATAGAAATGTGTTGTTGGAAGTCGTGAAGGCTTCCAGTGAAGAGCGTTTACGTGCGGAACTTTTTCAACCAACATTTTGGGAAAATTTGCACGAGAAATGTACTATTCTTTAAGTTTTATAAAATTACTTACTTAAAACGTAGAAAAAGCTCTTTAATAAGCGCATTATTGACTGCTGATTTGCTAGAGTTATTACAATTTTTTTATTTTTTTTTTCAAATGCCCTCACAGAATGCACCAGTTATCAAGTTAAGTGTTGTTTTGTAGATTGGTGTCTTGATCATTATTAACTAGAAGTTTCTTCAACCATATGATAATTTATTTCCGTGCTTTCGGGCATAAGCGCTCATCTTCAGGGGTTATTCAATGCAGTTTCTTGCCATAACTGATATTACATTTGAAGTTACATAGTTTGCACGAGCTACGTTCTGTTGCCCTGCCCGCGCTCAACTAATGGTAAATAGCTTTTGCGTCTTTCCATAGTATTCCGTGACCTGTCTTAACGACATTCTCAGCTAGGGCAGATGGATTTTTCTGGCTTTTGCAATCGTGCGCTAGCCTCATGTTCACGTTTTCTGATGTTCGAGGATCTTCCAGTCTCACCTACATAAGCAGTATTTTATAAAGCCATTAATAAAGATTTACTTTACTTTACTTTACTTTAGCATCACATTCATCGCAAGGAATAGCACACACTATTCCTGGCTGTTTTCCTCTTGTGTTGGAGCTGTGTCCTTGGGCTTTGATAGTATTTGCCTCAAAGTGTAGTGTGGTTTCACGCATGCCATAACACCGCCATAATATTATATTGTGTAAGAAAACTCTGGTTCATTTCATTGGCGCCTCCTACGTTGGTAAGGTTGCAAATCCCTTTCGTTTTTGTTCTTCTTTCTCCTTGGTGGTTGGTCTTGGAGCACGACGCTTGTAAAAGTGATGAATTCGAAGGAACTGCTTCACTTCAAGCTTGTTATCAAGCTGTAAGAAGTGAAAACGATACGTGTGATTACTAATACCATTCAACTGTGCAAGGAAAAGTGTCATTTTCTTTTTGCCATGATTATTAACAAAGTAATTCTGAATACGAGGAATCAGTATTTTGCAGACCGAGTCATTAAGAGATGGGTATATGCAAAACCCTATGGTTTGGTATATGGAAAATAGAGTTGCCATCAATTAAAGTGACCTGCTATACTCGTTCGTAAGATTAAAGGCCAAAACAGATTCTATGCAGTAGATATGATATTTGACGAAAATTACGAGACGTTCTCCGCTAAATACCACTTATATATCTTTATTTTCTTGACGGTTCTTTTTAACCTGTTGAAACCAGTTCAAACTGGTTGAATGACAATATTGAGCAATTCTGCATTCAGATGAAAAAGTTTTAAAGGCTTTCAATTTTTGCAACAATATCCATGCATGTCTAATCAAAAAGAAATGGTCGACGAAAAGTGATCAAATGTTTTATGCTTTTACATTCAGTTGTTTTGGAATAAACCAGTCAGACCATTTCACTGACAAGTCTCTGACATTCCTTTCTAAATAAAGCGTGCAGTAGCGAACTGCTAGGGTCAATAACGTTCTGGTGTAATTTGACACCGCCCAATCGAGTATTCCGCGCTTTTCTCTCGACTTTTAATCTATAGTGTATTGAAACTAAGCAAGAAATGGAGCTACAAAAACGCAGCTTAATAGTTCTTGGCCCGACAGGAGTCGGGAAATCGACGGTGGTGAATCAAATCCTTGGTAAGAATGTCTTCCCGGTAAGCACTTCAATGGAAGGTGTCACGCGAGGAAGAAGAACCTCAGAAGAAGAGACTGAAAAAGAGACCAAAGATGATGAAGAAAAAGTGGAATATAAGATCAAGATTATCGATACAGTTGGTCTACAAGAAGAAAAGACAGATGCTGAAATGATCTTGGGAGAAATCCAAGGTTTTATGTCTAGAAAAGAGCTCAAAAGTGTACATCTTATCTTGTTTGTCATGCGTAAAGGGGTATTCTTTAAGGAAGAAAAGCAGACATTTGAAAGCATCATGGCCGGATTCAAGAACAGACAAACTGCCATATCTGCTTTGATCGTCACTGGCTGTGAAGGACTTAGCGATGAAGGACGAAAGGAGGCAAAAAAGGCAATAGAAAACGGTCCAGATACAAAATCTTTTGCTGAGTCCATGGGTAAAGGTATTTATCCTGTTGGATTTCCTAGTGTTGATAACCTAAAACAATCCTTGAGAGAAGAGTACATAGAAGGAATAAAGCATGATGCTCAAGAACTAAGAAAACTTGTTTTGGATTGTGCTAATGCTTTTGAGGGGAATAATACCCGACTTTTTGATTGTTGTTCACTGTTTTAGTATTTGTGGCATCTAACTGTTTGTGCTTAAAGATGGTATAGATGGTTTGTAATCATTCCCAAGAGTCAGTATAAAATAACAAACATGTTGGCCATGTTGGTTGATCACATATAAGAACACGAGACTAATAAATATTTTTTGTTCCATTTAAACAAAATGGCTGCTATGAAAAATAGCAAGCAAGTCAACGTTTTGAATACCCCATTGTTGGACCATAAATTACTCTGTTATTAAGTTCAGATAGTCAAAACTTAAAGGAACCTCATGATAATCTACGAGGTCTTGATTTACTCCGACGAAGGACTAACTTTCGAAACGCCAGTACAAACGTCGATATACTCATAACCGAACACATTGAAAACAATGGATAATAAGGCTTTCTTCTTTATGTCATTACTGGTTTGGCTCATGAGAAGATCAACGTTTGAACTGGGTTTAAGTTTCCTTCTTATTCACTTGTTACACTCAACGCCAACGCAGTGGCTTTACTCGGTCGTAACCACTAAGCAGTTTTCATAATGACTTCTGAGGGTAATAAAGAATAAATAATAAACTATTTTGATTAGGATTTTCCATGCCTTTTTGCATATATTGAATCTTCCAACTCATAGCGTCAAAAAGGAAGGGGTTTATTTATCCCATGCACCTTAACTCGCATCATCCTGCTTTATCACACACGTAAATCGTATTGTGTACTTCATTTCTGAAAGAGCATGTTGTTTGGTGAAGCAATTTCCGTGTTTACTGCACAGGATATAGAAGCAAAGCGAATAAAATGCCTTAGAAGTGAATGAAATACTTTTCTAGAACAGGGTTCCCTCAACTGAGATCCTATATGATAAGTATAGATGCCCTTGTTACATAAAACCCGCCATATGCATGGAAGTGAAGTCCCTTTCGCCTTACCCATTGTAGCCTTTCAACTAATGTAGTTTATGGTGTTTATTTTTTCTTCATCACAAGTTAACTTCCATCGAGTATAACTGGCTGCAATTTGCAACATCTTTGTGGACAACATTTCTTCCTTCATCAACAATTAAAAGAAAAAAACACCAAAAGTTTCATAGCAATGATATGCTATCGAAAGAAATATAGAAGTGAAATATTCCTTTAATTAAGTCAAGCGTTAGTGAATCGTAGAAAATTGACGCTATATAAAATATACTTATTATTAATATTATTATTATTATTATTATTATTATTATTATTATTATTATTATTATTATTATTATTATTATTATTATTATTATTTAATCCATTTTCTGTGAGAAAACATTGTGCATATAACGTTTGGACATCATGTCAAGTTCGAGATTGCAGTCATGCATGCTTTCCAAGAAATTTTGGAGCGTCAGGTTATTTTTAGATTACATTCTGATAATGGTCAACTGACAAACGTTTTTGGAAGTTAGGACAAATTGAATATGGCAAGTGTATTTTGAATTATTGTAGTTCTGTGCATGGTGGGCTTAATTCGTGTTTGGGCAAAATGTGCCTGAAAATGATGCCACTGGCGGACGGGTGCATTCCTACAGATTGATGGTGATTCTTGGAATTCATGGCAAACAAAAACCCGTTATTTCGTTAAAAAACCGGTTTGAGTTTTGTATAATTCATGAAAGGGCTCCGATTTATTTATTTAGTAAGTTAAAATTGTTTTTCACTTGGTAAAGATTTTCCAATCCAATTTGAGTAGCATTCCTCATATTAAAGTTGAGCAGATAGATTGTCATTTGTGACTTTCTAGAAGCGTTCAGCGTGCTAGAAACTCTAGCTTCTGATTTTGCCTAACCATACCTGGAATAGGAGCATTCTAATTTTAATCTTAATAATCCAGTGAATCGCTTTTAGAATTTCATGTTCGTAGTCTACCGAACTGGTGTTTAAAATCAAGCGGCCAATAAAAGGAGTAGAAATCGATTTCAACATTTTGATCGTAGTGATGTTCAGTACTTTTACATTCACATACCAGTTAAACCAGTTACACGCGTTAGAAATGATTGACATTCCGTTGTAAGTAAAGCGTGCAATAGCCAACCTCTAGGGTCACTTTAGTCTCCTATGCAGCCGGGCGTTATAAATAACGGCTGAAAAGGAGACAAGGGTCACTCGTTCTGATGTAAACAGCCCAAGTTTTCCGCGTCCCTGCTTTCAGCTGTTCACGACTATTAATCTGTACTGTATTCCGAACTAAGCAAGAAATAATGGTGCTACCAAAATGTAACTTAATAGTTCTTGGCCCGACAGGAGTCGGGAAATCGACGGTGGTGAATCAAATCCTTGGTAAGAATGTCTTCCCGGTAAGCACTTCAATGGAAGGTGTCACGCGAGGAAGAAGAACCTCAGAAGAAGAGACTGAAATAGAGACCAAAGATGCCAAGGAAGAAGTGGAATACAAGATCAAGATTATCGATACAGTTGGTCTACAAGATGTAAAGACAGATGCTGAAATGATCATGAAAGAAATCCAAGGTTTTATATCTAGAAAAGCTCCCAACGGTGTGCATCTTATCTTGTTTGTCATGCGTAAAGGGGTATTCTTTAAGGAAGAAAAGCAGACATTTGAAAGCATCATGGCCGCGTTCAAGAACAAAAAAACTGCCATATCTGCTTTGATCGTCACTGGATGTGAAGGACTTAGCGATGAAGGTCGAGAGGACGCAAAAATAGCCATAAAAAACTGTCTAAATACGAAAACGTTTGCTGACTCCATGGGTAAAGGTATTTATCCTGTTGGATTTCCTAGTGTTGATAACCTAAAACAATCCTTGAGAGAAGAGTACGTAGAAGGAATGAAAAGGGATGCTGAGGAACTTAGAAAACTTATTTTTGATTGTGCCGATGTGATGACTGCTTGGCAGCCTGAAGAAAACATAACAAGTAGACGAATCTTAGTCTCTGCCTCTCTCGTTCTTGGGTTTGCTTTTCTGGTATATGATGCTACCTATGGAGCCAAATATTCCAGGGGAATCTTCTTACTTGTAAAACAGTATATAAGCTTAGGTCTAGCAGCCTTAAAAAAATATTTACGACCACCTGCAGCAGAAACTCATAAGCCCCCCTAAGGTCCTGTTAGACTGTGCAATTTTCTCAGCAACTTGTCGAGCAATGCCTGAAAATGTAACGTTGCAGGTTACCGAGGTGAGGTGTTATGTTGCAAGTTGCTGAGATCAAGAGTGACTGAAAAACGAACTAGTGTAGACAACATTTCAGGCTGCACCTACAGGCAAAGTCTGTGAGAGCGTTTTCGATAAATAAGTAGCTAAATACTCTGATGCAAAAATTATTAGATTGCTTTGCTTTGCTTTGCTTTGCTTTGCTTTGCTTTGCTTTGCTTTGCTTTGCTTTGCTTTGCTTTGCTTTGCTTTGCTTTGCTTTGCTTTGCTTTGCTTTGCTTTGCTTTGCTTTGCTTTGCTTTGCTTTGCTTTGCTTTGCTTTGCTTTGCTTTGCTTTGCTTTGCTTTGCTTTGCTTTGCTTTGCTTTGGCCACCAAGAAGCGCGCTGATAAAAGTTGAAATCACATGTTTTTAGGTATTCTCATAGATACAGCATTAAGCTACGTCTTACGAAGTTGGTAAGTGAATCACGTTAATCTGTATTTTCTGATCTAACAATTTGCGATACACTATAAATCCCTTTTATTCGAAATGCGAGTACGTCTTTGTAAAGCGATGGTTTCGCAACTCGTCTATGAATTTCTTTCTTACTTCTTCTATGAAATATTTAATTGTTTATCAAACCTGTTGCCTGGATGTTGTGTACATTGAAAACTTCTAAGTGCATCAAATAAAGACCAACACGCAGGATGCTTTTCCCCTTTTCTATGGTCTGTACTTATCGAACATAGAATGGTGTCAGCAAATGATCAAAACTAGAGTGGAACCACGAGCGCACTGAGTATATATGCGCGCTGACAATAAGAAAACACTCTGGGCGGAGACTCGACAATAAAACAAATGCATGACCCTAAACAAATGCAATGAAATTGTAAAAAAAGAGGCCATAACTCGATCAAATTTGACTAGAAAGACTTCAAACCTTCCCCATCGATGAAATAAAACACAAAGAACAGTACAGTTATAGGTATAATTCAAATAAGATTTGTTGCTTCTTTACTATCTTTTTTTTTTGTATACTTTGCATACATCAGCTCTTCTATTAAAAGCATTCTCATAAATAGATGGGCTACCTGTGGTTTTGTGTTGAGTTTGGAGTTTTTGAGCTTGGGGGTGTCTCGGAGAATCATCTTCAAATGCATCATCAGCTTGTTATGTTTTTGTTTTTTTTGTTTTTTTTTGTTTTTTTTTTTTGTTTTTTTTGTTTTTTTTGTTTTTTTTTTTTTTGTTTTTTTTTTTTTTGGCGTAGCAGGGTCTGTTTCCATTCCCATACATTAATTACATTAATTTTAAGAAATTTATTTACTTTCTTTGCACAAATTACTGATACAGATTCGAGTACGTCGAGCACGCGTTCAGTTTTCAATGAACTCAACGTTGAACTTAAGTCTTTTTCCTGGAATTCATTGGAATTAGAAACACGATTCCATCCATGCGTAATTTCCAAAATTTTTATGCTGAATTACGTACATTCTGTTCCTTGGAATTAATGGTAACTACACACTTGTCGGTCATGTTATTCGTCAGCAACGATTCATTACTACCGTGATCAGTGACAGATAGAGTAGCGATCGTAACCCTACAAGAACATCTACGACATCTCTGTACCATTGGCTGGCAGGGATAGTGATCGTGTCCCTATACCGGAGTATCTACGACATCTCTGTACCATTGGCAGGCAGGGATAGTGATCGTGACCCTATACCGGAGTATCTACGACATCTCTGTACCATTGGCTGGCAGGGATAGTGATCGTGTCCCTATACCGGAGTATCTAAGACATCTCTGTACCATTGTCTGGCAGGGATAGTGATCGCGTCCCTATACCGGAGTATCTACGACATCTCTGTACCATTGGCTGGCAGGGATAGTGATCGTAACCCTACCGGAGTATCTAAGACATCTCTGTACCATTGTCTGGCAGGGATAGTGATCGTGTCCCCATACCGGAGTATCTAGGACATCTCTGTACCATTGGTTGGCAGGGATAGTGATCGTAACCCTACAAGAATCTACGACATCTCTGTACCATTGGCTGGCAGGGATAGTGATCGTGTCCCTATACCGGAGTATCTACGACATCTCTGTACATTGGCTGGCAGGGATAGTGATCGTGTCCCTATACCGGAGTATCTACGACATCTCTGTACCATTGGCAGGCAGGGATAGTGATCGTGTCCCTATACCGGAGTATCTACGACATCTCTGTACCATTGTCTGGCAGGGATAGTGATCGTGTCCCTATACCGGAGTATCTACGACATCTCTGTACCATTGGCTAGCAGGCAGGGATACCTTCAAATCACATCGTCTGGTTTATTGCCAGTTTTGGATGCGACCGTCATAATTCATGCCAGGCCTGTTATGGTACGATGTAGTGGTCAACTTGCGTTAAACTGCAGCGCTTCATGATTGTTCATAGAGCGGTTTTCGCAATTGTGCAACACTTATCATCCTATTTAATGCCATTCAGGAATTCAGCATTACCATAGCACTATTATTAGAACAGAGTATGATAGCTGGACTCGTCTTTAACTAACAGCCCTGAAATCATCACTTGCAATGAATAAAAGGCAGAAGTTCGTTCCATTATTATATTAGGAGTACGAGAACAACAATGATGATGACATTAACCAACACTATGGGAACGATATACTGTGCGTATCACCTAGAATGGAGAGAAGCAAACCAAACCAAATGAAACATCAATTTGATCAAAGTCAGAGCATGGCTATTTCACAGCTCGAACCCTGAAACAACCTCTGGGCTGATCTAAGTCAGGGCATGGCTAAATCACAGATCAAACCCTGAACTATCCTATGGGCTGATCAATGCCAGGGCATGGCTAACTTACAAATCGAACCCTGAAACAATCTCTGGGTTGATCTAAGTCAGGGAATGACTAACTCACAGATGGAACCCTGAAACAAGCTCTGGGCTGATCAAAGTCATTCGGGTTTTACGGAGGAAGGGATAAGAGTGCTTGAACTACGAACAACCGAACAACCAAGGGAAGGACCAGATATTCTAATTAAATATGATTCTTTCACACTTACTTAAATTCAGACCAGCAGAAGGAAAGAGATGATCTGACCGTATGCATGCTCTGTGGCTCTGCAAGATGAAAATAATGAATAAATAAATAAATCGTCGTTGATAGGACCTAATAACCAGTGGCTGACAAACCTGCACATGGCACTCATTCCATGGAATGATCAAAATGGAATTTACAAGTTGATTTTTGTGGAGGAGGAAAACTGGACAACCCGGAAAAAATTCTCGAAATACAGCAGACAGCAAACAAGCAACTCTATTCACATATGATGGTGAGTTCGAAGATCAAACTATGGACCTCTTGTTTAGCAAGCAGCATACTAACCAACCAAGCCACACTTGCTCCTTAAAACAAGTGTGTGAGGTCACCAAGGATCAAACTATGGACCTCTTGTTTAGCAAGCAGCATACTAACCAACCAAGCCACACTTGCTCCTTAAAACAAGTGTGTGAGGTCACCAAGGATCAAACTATGGACCTCTTGTTTAGCAAGCAGCATACTAACCAACCAAGCCACACTTGCTCCTTAAAACAAGTGTGTGAGGTCACCGAGGATCAAACTATGGACCTCTTGTTTAGCAGGCAGCACACTAACCAACCAAGCCACACTTGCTCCTTAAAACAAGTGTGTGAGGTCACCGAGGATCAAACTATGGACCTCTTGTTTAGCAGGCAGCATACTAACCAACCAAGCCACACTTGCTCCTTAAAATAAGCATCAGTTTGATGTTGCTGATGATCAACTAATGGACCTCTTTATAGCAAGCAGCATACTAACCAACCAAGCCACACTTGCTCCTTAAAACAAGTGTGTGAGGTCACCAAGGATCAAACTATGGACCTCTTGTTTAGCAAGAAGCATACTAACCAACCAAGCCACACTTGCTCCTTAAAACAAGTGTGTGAGTTCGAGGATCAAACTATGGACCTCTTGTTTAGCAAGCAGCATACTAACCAACCAAGCCACACTTGCTCCTTAAAACAAGTGTGTGAGGTCACTGAGGATCAAACTATGGACCTCTTGTTTAGCAAGCAGCATACTAACCAACCAAGCCACACTTGCTCCTTAAAACAAGTGTGTGAGGTCACCGAGGATCAAACTATGGACCTCTTGTTTAGCAAGCAGCATACTAACCAACCAAGCCACACTTGCTCCTTAAAACAAGTGTGTGAGGTCACCGAGGATCAAACTATGGACCTCTTGTTTAGCAGGCAGCACACTAACCAACCAAGCTACATGCACTTGCTCCTTAAAACAAATGTGTGAGGTCACTCAGGATCAAACTATGGACCTCTTGTTTAGCAAGCAGCACACTAACCAACCAAGCCACACTTGCTCCTTAAAATAAGCATCAGTTTGATGTTGCTGATGATCAACTAATGGACCTCTTTATAGCAAGTAGCATAATTAAACGTGTGACATGACAATCGTATATAGGGAACTTTATTCAGCAAAGAAGGAAAATCACGTTGAGTACGTACCACGTATTTCAGTCTAAAAGATTACATAATCACGTACCAACGTTTATGATTATTTCTATATTTTCAATATTTCTTGAGGACGATAGCACGGGAAAACAAGCATCAATGATAATTAGGGATCTATTCCTTGATATAATAAGGTTATTTTACCTTTGACCGGAAGAGTTTCTTGATTATTTTGAAGTAAAGGAGACGAACTACTGTCTTCTTCTTTTTTCGACGCCATATTGAATGTTTACAAGAAACCGCTGACCATTACACAGGAAACCCAAAGAATGGATAAGCCTTCTGTTGTGTTCCTTTAGTTCATATTTTCTTGTCTTTTTGTTTTTGTTTTTCCTTTTTTATTTTTTCTCTTTTTCTTTTGTGTGTGTGTGTTTTTTAGTTTTGCCGATGTTAAAAATTTAATTGGCGTATATATTTGATTAGTTGATATTTAGTATTTAAGAGCGACTGTCCGTAAAAATCAAACAAGTCACGGCAAACTTTGAAAAATCGATTTCGCTCATACTTTCAAGTTTGATAGAGCAATCTTTCCTGAGAATAACTGTATAGTTGGTTTTATAAAATAACGTTTCTTTTCGGAGAAAAATGCAAATTTCCAAAGTCCGCCGAAAATGCCATTTGTAACTATGAATTTTGACTCAACTTTAGTGGCCTCGCGTGGAAAACTGAGTCGCTCCAAGACCGAAAGAACTCCTAATCCTTGTTATATAATCTATTGTTTATTGTTTGAGTGATTTTGAGATAGATTAGTCAATTCTAACTCCTCCAAATAATTTTATTCTCTACACCTATATTTTGAGTAGATAAAAATTTGTCTTACGAAAAGCCATATAGCAAATGTGCTAAACCTTTAATTCACTCAGAACTTCGGCGATTGAATGTTGAAATGATGGTCTTTCAAATGATAGAAAGATTTCTTTGGGCAAATGTTTGTGCGTGACGCTTCACATCGTCAAAGTATGGTGAAATTGTATTTCTTTGACCTCTGGTGGTCATCAAAAGCTCGTTTCACAAGCTTGTCAACAGTTTTGCCACAGGAAGCCCATCGATAATTGCAGACTGGTGAGTTTCCCAAGTATTTTGAGTAAACCTTCCTTTTTTACCGTACTTGTTGTCTCGAAATGTGTAAAATTATCTTTTATGTAAGCGATAAAATATGTTGGTAGGTTTTAGTTATTTTTTTATTAAAATCCAAGATCATAATAACATATACCACATTCCGCAGTTGAAATAATAACATGCTAACTAGTATTTCTGCCAACTTGATTGACGTAGCGTTGTTTTCAGACAAAACTGAGTTAGAGGTATTTCATAGTTACTGTAGTTAGTATAAAAATGCAAAAATATATTCAAGCAAGTGAATGTACAAGAATATATTCAAGCAAAAATATATTATATATTATAAGTATTTCATAGTTACTGTAGTTCTTTACAAATGGAGGTTTGTTGTTCATTTAAATCAATAGTTGGAGGACTCTGTGGCTCCGATAGTCGTGACAGAAAACATGAAGTCCAGGTTGTTCCTTTACTGTCATGTTCAAAAGATATTTCTAACCACATATCATTATTCTCGTTCTCTGGACCGGAGAATGAAGTAGATCTCATCTTGTGTCGAGCCTTTTTAGAAGACCCGATACCATAAACAGCATGACCAAAAGTCCCCTTCACCGTGGAAAACTTGGGTTGGGGTGGACAGGAGGGGCCACCAATAGGTGCCGAATACCCTTTCTCCTTTTGGCCAGCTTTTTTTTACTAATCTGCCTGTGATTCGACAAAGCAGGTGGTATTCGGCACCTAGTGGTGGCCCTCTTGGTAGAACGAACGACCATCCCAGAACCATCGTTTTTTTATAGTTCACCTAGTTCCACACGCCGCCGCGAAAAATGAGCTCATGTTTCGAAACGTTGCCTTCACTCACAATTAATCTTTTATCCATTCTGTATGTATCATACCATTCGTTATACAGTCGTTAAAAAACCACACATCTCTTAAAAACACTCTCTCCCCCTCCCCTACAACCCTCCTTCATTCCTAAGCTTGGGAATACCGAATACCTGTCTTTGCTTGAATATATTCTTGTAGATTCACTTGCTTGAATATATTTTTGCATTTTTATACTAACTACAGTAACTATGAAATACCTCTAACTCAGTTTTGTCTGAAAACAACGCTACGTCAATCAAGTTGGCAGAAATACTAGTTAGCATGTTATTATTTCAACTGCGGAATGTGGTATATGTTATTATGATCTTGGATTTTAATAAAAAAATAACTAAAACCTACCAACATATTTTATCGCTTACATAAAAGATAATTTTACATATTTCGAGACAAGTACGGTAAAAAAGGAAGGTTTACTCAAAATACTTGGGAAACTCACCAGTCTGCAATTATGGATGGGCTTCCTGTGGCGAAAATGTTGACAAGCTTGTGAAACGAGTCGGGGATTATAGTAACAGTAATCGGAAGTCAGAAATCTTTGCCGAGAAATCCTAAAAAATACCACTTTCAGATCGAAACAGGTAAGAATTATCTAAAACAGAAGCATTCTTTTACCTTTTTGTAGCTTTTTAGAGCGGTTTTATTGACTTGAAGTCAAAACAAACTACGAAATCTCGTGTTGCTTTTGATGACCACCAGAGGTCAAAGAAATACAATTTCACCATACTTTGACGATGTGAAGCGTCACGCACAAACATTTGCCCAAAGAAATCTTTCTATCATTTGAAAGACCATCATTTCAACATTCAATCGCCGAAGTTCTGAGTGAATTAAAGGTTTAGCACATTTGCTATATGGCTTTTTGTAAGACAAATTTTTATCTACTCAAAATATAGGTGTAGAGAATAAAATTATTTGGAGGAGTTAGAATTGACTAATCTATCTCAAAATCACTCAAACAATAAACAATAGATTATATAACAAGGATTAGGAGTTCTTTCGGTCTTGGAGCGACTCAGTTTTCCACGCGAGGCCACTAAAGTTGAGTCAAAATTCATAGTTACAAATGGCATTTTCGGCGGACTTTGGAAATTTGCATTTTTCTCCGAAAAGAAACGTTATTTTATAAAACCAACTATACAGTTATTCTCAGGAAAGATTGCTCTATCAAACTTGAAAGTATGAGCGAAATCGATTTTTCAAAGTTTGCCGCAGATTTTAAATTTTGCTCGATCGTTACAGACATCCACTCTTAAAGTAGAAAAGGAAAGAAAGAAAAGAACGGAAAAAAGACGGATGAGGATGTCGGAAGGGAGGAAGAGAGAGAGAAAGAAAAAAGAAGAAAGAAAGAAAAATGAGAAAAGATTGAAGAAACAGTTAACTTGTGGTGGCATTGTGAACGAACAAGGAAAGAGAAGCCTGCGTACGAAGCTCAGGGCCGTAGCAAGGCCAAAAATATTAGGGGGTGGGGGGTGGGTGGGCTAGGTCAAAAGTAATTGGGTGCTATATTCTAAAATTCGCTATGCCTTAGTAACAGACCTAAAATTTCCAGTGTTCAATATAAAGTACATCCGAAATAATTTTTTGATGACATTAACAGGAATGCCGGGTAGTATCGGGCGTTTCGCACCCCCTCCCCCTCCCCCTCCCCCTCCCCCAAGAAATAAAACTTTAACATTCTTACCGCCGAAAAAAGACCATTACCATGCACTAACCCTCCTTTTTTGTCCGATACACATCCTTGCTTGTAACTCCCATCTCCTCTAGTCCCTTTGTGAACGAGAATCTAACTTCATACGTAAGATGATAGGCTGTACATGTTCTACGTATGGTATCTTGACCCTTACTGCATAACCCGAGATAGCCATCAAAGAACATATGTCAAGGATGCACAGATGAATTGATGTTGGGCCACGCTGACATGTTGATCTGATTTATCCATCGTAATTCTAGACAAGCTTGGAAGAATTTACACTGAGGTCTTGGTCCATATTGTAATGCAAATTAGATTGGCTTAATCGCCGTCTAATCTAAAGTATCGTGTACACCCTTAAATTAGCTTCGCCGACAAGCAAGGACAAACTGAAACAGATCCAACACTTCTATATGACCGTTAGCATAACACATAACAGGTATGGTAAAATAAAAACTACAGTTAGCTGTCCACTTATATTGATATTAAGTGCCTATTTAATTTAGATTCGTAACTCATTTATGAAGATACCGATATGTTGTGACAAGGTTAGAGTATGAAGTTAATGACTTTTCCATAAGGGCTAGGCTTTAGAAATGATATTAAATTCACTTAACCACGAAGAAATTAGTGACCAATTCAGTAATGGTTAGAGGAATTCACAAACAGAAGTATTGACGTCAATCTTAGGTGGTTTCTTTGGTTGCTAACTTTTACTCATGTTTTGACGAACCAATTTTTTTTCCAGCAGGAAAAGCAATTATATATTTCTTTTAAAAACTCGATGAAAGGCAAATAACATCTACACTATAGAATTTCTACGTTTCTCCAGTTGAAGACGAACACAATTTCTTGTCCTCGAGCTCTGACATGGCTTTCTGCTGTTCAATGGTTAGCGAGCCTCCCAGTGTAGGTAAGTACAATTTGTATGGCTTTTTAGTGAAATAGTTGACTCTAAAGCCTCTCGTTTCCTTCCCAAAACCTGACATTCCTTCCCTTTAGGGGTCCCTGTTATCACCAAGTGTGGCGGTCGTGCAATTTCTACTTCATACAGAATTCTCTTACCACACAGAGAGAAACTTAATAAACACAATTGTAATAATCCTTGGCATTTATTTTCATGCTTGTTTTCACCTCCGAAACTTCATCTCATTTGTAAACATATAGATTTTCTTGTCAATTTGTATTAAATTTGGTTGGCTAGAAATGCCATTTTTTGCAACAAGCGTTTCATAGTCCCAAAAACCAAAAAAGTTCGATTTAATGAAGTTGTGATTTCAGTAATTTGTAAAATTGTATCATCGGAGAAAAAGTTTTGATTTTAAGTTTAAAAAAGCCCAAAATCAAAGTCATTTTTGAGCAAATAGCTCTACAAACAAACTTAGCACATATCTCTCTCTCTCTCCGGCGTTATCTGAGTATCTTTCGTGTCAAATATTGAACATTTTCGTCCCCGGAACTCGTTTGACATGATTTTCAAAGATTAAAATAACACTACTATCGTTCCATGTGGATTTTACGTCAGCTTACACGAACCACGTTCATCAAGCATCTTTCAAGCTAATTCCACAATGCTTAGAATCTGAAAGATCTCTTCTTTAAGCTCTTATCACTTCTTTGTAGAAGGATCTTCCAGATTAACTCCTAATTAACTAAATTTTTTGCGTGATATTCTTTCCGGCTTGGAGCAACTAGCGTTCTGATAAGTCTTTAAAAAAAGGTTTTCTTTTAGATAGGGAAGTAGAATATCAGTTGCCAGGATTCATAACTTCTGACCTTACTTTTTATTGTTCTCTTTTGTTCTGTTGAAAATCTTTCATCCTACCTGACTTCTAACTCTCTTCAACAATCACTGCTGATACTTAGCTCCTACGACTTAGAAAAATCTGAAAGATGTTAGCCAATAGTGACAGCCAGGACACACGAACAATAGCCTAGAAGAGGCTTTGGATAAATGTTCTTGTCTTGTGTACATATAGGAGGACGTGAATTACAAGTTTTAGATAACTCGATATCCGTGCATTTTAACCTGTCGATCATAACTCAAACAGAGCTAACAGAGCCAAGGTCTTATCAACTATTGCTGAATTGCATGCAATACTTTCTTAAACTAAAGATTTCAATCCTCGTTCTTAATACTTTGCTTGGGAATACGGGCGAACGGCAGCTGATTTGGCGAAAAGAGAGAGACTTCTTCAGAGAGGGAACGACAATACAAAATCGTTATACGCATTCACAGAAAACGTGGGTGGACTCCAAATACGATTGTCTGTCGTAGACTTGAAGCACAGCCTTGACAAATAAGAAACTGAGTTGATTAGAACCTATTAAAGGTTGACGTAAGCCTTGGGATGAATTCATTATAGTTCAGAGAGTGCATGTATACAACTATATCACCGGTATTTGTGCTGTCTTCTCGTTGACCAATCGATCGACACTGAAACACTATCCTCATGAAAACAGCCTCTGGAAGAGATATTTTGGGACTAGAAATATTTTGATATGAGTGAGGTCAATGGAATAGGAGTGTTTCAAATTAAACAATTATGTCGCTGTAGGCTACAAGGTCGTTAATTGTGATAACAAGTAGGGTACGATTGGAGAATGACTGGTATTCTTGGTTTACAAACATCATAATTCCCAACGGAGAAAAATAACAAAAGTCATGGTCTTCATGTTGGAATATATAACAAAAGAATTCATTGAAAAATCTTTTGTCAAATAAAAATAAAAATAAATGCGATTAACAGTGGAATCCACAGAGTGGCTATTCCTCCACTGCATTCCAAATTCTTCCAACATGGCGTCTATGACGTCATGTGGAAACGAAGGACTCACTGGTAAATGAAATGCAATCAGCTAAAGGCCATCACGACAATCAACAATATGGGATTTCCCTAAACTTTGTTTGCAGGTTTGCAACATGCAACATGCAACATGCAACATGCAACATGCAACATGCAACATGCAACATGCAACATGCAACATGCAACATGCAACATGCAACATGCAACATGCAACATGCAACATGCAACATGCAACATGCAACATGCAACATGCAACATGCAACATGCAACATGCAACATGCAACATGCAACATGCAACATGCAACATGCAACATGCAACATGCAACATGCAACATGCAACATGCAACATGCAACATGCAACATGCAACATGCAACATGCAACATGCAACATGCAACATGCAACATGCAACATGCAACATGCAACATGCAACATGCAACATGCAACATGCAACATGCAACATGCAACATGCAACATGCAACTATCTTTTTTGAAATAGCTCCGCCATTAGCTTTTCTAATAAATATCTAAAAAAAAATATTTTTTAAATTGAAAACTATGATTCTAAATGACCTCTTCTATATATCTACCTTAATTCGAACCATACATTCCCATGTGTTAGTTCTTAGTAAGAATTACGTATAATATTCAGATCTTTTCGGGTCCCTCTTTGGCCTTGGATCACAATCAAGGCAAACCTAGGTTAACCACCTGCGCATGCGTCAGACTCGAGACACGAGCGCGTCTTTTTTCCCGCCTAAATTTAAATGAAACTGTTCATGATACTTCAATGATCAGCCAGGCGAAGAGAACTTTAAAAGCGACAGTATTAAAAATTCAAATTAAAGAACCATGAAAATGAAATAAAAAAATAATAATAATAACAAGAAAAGAAATTTACATTTTAAAATTACTTTTTGGGCCAGTAAAAGATAAGTATATCGATGAATAACCATTAACGAAACGGCTGTTATTATACCATCTTAATTAACCCAAATGACGTTTGATTATTCATCAATATATTTATCTTTTACTAGCCCAATTGACTTACGGAGAAAAATAAAATAAATCTACATTTCGTCGTAAATATAAAGATTTTTTTTTTTCGAGTTTAAAACACTTCTTGTTATTAAGTGACGGCTTTTAATGAGTGACAACCTAGAAATGATTTGCGCATGCGCAATTAAACGGTGTCTGGAAAGTAGGGTTCGACTATTAGTCATATTCTTAAAATAGTCCATTATTCATTCTCAAAGAATGTAAACGCTTCAAGAGTTACGAGTAATGCCTAGAACCACGTACGATTCGATACCCTTACTCGATAATAAAGTGAGTTAGATAATACCTATTTATAGCTAAAATGATGTCCAATCATGCTTATCACGACGGGTTAGTCTAACCTGATCATTATTTCTCAATTTCAAATGCATTAAAAGACAATACTCGTCTAAAGGTTCCGTGCAATATTGCATATTCATCGATCGATATATAATCGTTGAAAACAACGCTGTTTTGTGCTTTAATTGAAGGTACAGCCAGTCAGCTATGATGCCGTTAGATAAGATGATGCGGGTCAATATCAATGCTTACATTATTCATATGCATTCGTTAGAGATCTATATTCTAGAGTTATCGCCGGGTTACTCCATAATAGACTGTGTCGACAGCCATTTACATGCTGAAAACCTTTCATATTTTTAAGACTTTACTTGTCAAACGGCTTGGAATAACTGAAGAGAAACACTTTGAGAAAAATTAAATTCGGAAAGAATGTTTATGTATATGTTTAAATGGCATAACTGAAATTGTTTTCTTGAAACTGTTCCTTTAGTCTTTCCATAGTCTTTCCTTTTTCTTTATTTTGTAAATTTTTTTGTGATAAAAGTTCCATTAGCTACTGAATACGGTTATCTCTTTGGTGTAAGATAACAGGAAGTAAGGGAAAAAGGAAGAAAAAAAAGCGATAGAAGAACACGTATAAGCTGAATAACCCGCTTTTTTATTCATGCTTGAGTGAAACTAAGCCATGCACAGCTCCTATGCAGGCATATTGTGACTTTTACGATCGATTCTCATTATTCACCACTCACTAGCAAACTAGTACTCTAGCTACTCATCGTCCTTCGGTTGTGTAATCCTACTAATTCTGAATAAGCCAATGAGGAAGGCTTTTATGTTGACAATACACCCACAATTAGACTCTAAGCAGGTGGTCATTCAAATTCAAAGTGAATGAGTAGTACAGATCCACTGACAAAGAGTACAGAATAGACGCTTGCATATAGCTGTCTTCATTCAACTTCTATTAAGTGTGGCGTTTCATGAATGATGTGGTTTAAGGTCAACGAGGAATAAATTTAAACTCAAATGATACGAAAATTCTGTGGTAAGTATAAATTCACATTATCCTCAAACTAACCGGTTTTTCCATTCGTTTGATTTTTAGATTATTATTTTTATTATTTATTATTCTGTTAATTTTCTATTAAAATACAATAGCTGAAGTCACAGCAGCCGTAATTTGTAATATCTAGTGTTTTGATGAACAGACCGTAACTGTTCGCCTGCAAAGAACATTCACTACAAGCATCTTGTAGTCGTTCGATTCCTAATCAAATCTTTAATGTTTGTTCGACCATTAGACCTTCAGTCCATTAGTCAAAAACAGAATACTGCAAACATACTTCTATTTACGTAAATATTCCAGCCTAGAGCTGGAGAAACAATGAAATATCAGTGCACTCATGTGGGAATTTTGTGTACATATATACCGTACGAATCAGTGATGAATTTAAATTTAAAACTTTCTTCTATATTCATATCATTCTGAACTAATGCAGCTCAATTCTTACTAGGAAATGTCTATTTTGTGCTTTAATTCTGAATGAAAGTACTGTTTTCCGAATACCACAGAGCTACAATTTAGATTTATTTGTATATACGTAAAGCTTATATTCCTCTCTCAATATATATATTTTTTGGGCAAATTTTCCCGCATATTTCCTCTAAAAATTCCACACGTTTTATCAGTTTATTCTACCTTGAAAGCATCTAATCTTTTTCTCAATCTATTTTGTTTTTCAAGGAAAGAATAAAAGCGGCACCAAAATAGACAGTATTTCTAGAAAAAAAATCTATGAAAACTGACAAATTTCATGACTGCTTGACGTCCAGTAAGAATGTAGAAATTAATATTTTCATTGCGGATTTGTATGTAATATGAAAACTGAAAATCTTTAAAGAAAAGAGTTTATTTTTTCATTCTGTTTTTACATTTCCGCTAAACCACATGATAAGTCTTGATAATTGTAGTCCTGTCGTCGTCGTTTTTTAATTTTAAGCGTTAAAATTTTAGTCCTTCGCGATGCTGAAAAGTTAAAAATCATATCAACAGTCGGCCGTGTATATAAAATCATTCTGTTTCTATAGCAACACAGCTTTGGCTTAGGGCTGTCTGTTCACTGATTAATATCCCATGGAAATGAGATCGTCAATCGCCTCACATCTTTATTCAGTTTTCCTTGTTAAACCGGTGCGACGATATACAACACACAACACTCCGATTTTCTGTTTTTCTACGACTTAGGATGTGGAAAAAGGTGTTCTATGGTAAGCAAGGTTAAATTCATTATTTCAAGGCATTTCAAGGTTACTTTTCGTTTTATTTATAAGGATAAGCTTGTTTTGAATTTTTGTTTTCATTTAGAAAGCACTGATCTTTTGAAATGAAAATTTACGCTCAAAATAACCAATAAATACCGCATTTTTTTACGATAAATGACTGTTAGAAATAGGGGAATTTAATTCATTCATTCTTTATTCATTATTTCATTATTTGAAAAAGCTAAGCTCTTGAAAATTGGACCGTGAAAAAATGAAGAAAGTTTCCGTTCACTTGGAACGACAGCGGCATTAATTACTAATGTCAGTTGCGAAAGTTAGTGATGAAAATGGCCAACTTGTATTCACTGCCTGATGATTGAATGACCTCCTACGTACAACTCAACTTCGTCTCCAAGTTACCATATTTATAAGAATCTATTTTTACAAACTGCTTTCACATCTTTTTCGAATGATTAACTAATTCAGCTCCACTTTGGAATATTTTTCCTAAATTGAGGTATTTATTTTTGAAATTTTGAGCGAGAGGATAGCAAAATTATGTGAATAATTTCAAAATGATTTTCACTCAAATTGCTATTCAATCATAAATTTTATTGAGTGTTATTATTCAATACTGTTTACCTCGAAATGCTATTTTAAGGTGTTTAAAAATATTGAACACTTGACTGTGTTGTTTACCATACAGAAAAAAGCAAAAATTTCCAAACTTGAATTTCATGTAGGTTCGCTAATTTTGAAAATGGCCCCATATGTAGTAGTTCGATACTCAGGTGATGTTAAATGCACGAATAGTGCTGCGGGGCATTCAGTATTGCTCAATTTACTTTACGAACATGACTGCATTTCCATATCTCTTCCTACGTCTCTATTTCACGTGCAAATGTTAAGCCTCCCCCTACGCTTTTGGTCTTTTTTTTTTTTTTTTTTGCACTGGAAATACATGTTTCACAACGCACGTTCGTAGCTAGAATTAGAAATTCCTCCTCGCATTCACCATTCCCAACATGTTATTTTTGCACTGAGTACGAGGGAATACATGTTTCACGATGGACGCACGTTCGTAGCTAGAATTAGAAATTCCTCCTCGCATTCACTATTCCTAATATGCATATTGTTATCTCGTCTTATAATTCTCCTCACGAAGTTGGTTGACCTCAGGGAAGTCAAAGAAGTCACGAAAGGCATTATCTTTTAGTAATTCAAAATTTGGTCTCGAAAAATCTTCCAGTTTTTATATGCAATGACGATAAAGGAATAAGAGTGGCAGCCATGTTGGATGGTGTTCACTATAGGTGGTTTGTAATCATTCCTAAGGGAATAAAAGTGACAGCCATGTTGGATGGTGTTCACTATAGGTGGTTTGTAATCATTCCTAAGGGAATAAAAGTGGCAGCCATGTTGGATGGTGTTCACTATAGGTGGTTTGTAATCATTCCTAAAAGAATAAAGGTGGCAGCCATGTTGGATGGTGTTCACTATAGGTGGTTTGTAATCATTCCTAAGGGAATAAAAGTGGCAGCCATGTTGGATGGTGTTCACTATAGGTGGTTTGTAATCATTCCTAAGGGAATAAAAGTGGCAGCCATGTTGGATGGTGTTCACTATAGGTGGTTTGTAATCATTCCTAAAAGAATAAAGGTGGCAGCCATGTTGGATGGTGTTCACTATAGGTGGTTTGTAATCATTCCTAAGGGAATAAAAGTGGCAGCCATGTTGGATGGTGTTCACTATAGGTGGTTTGTAATCATTCCTAAGGGAATAAAAGTGGCAGCCATGTTGGATGGTGTTCACTGTAGACCCCTTTCACGTACGTGTCGTCAAAGCAGCTCAATTTGGAGGACAAAACAAAAGAATTTTCAATCTCCTGAGAATTGGAACGCATTGTTTTGTCCTCTAAATTGAGCTGCATTCCGACGTGCTGCAAGGGATCTATAATTATAAGTGCTTTGGAATCATTTCTAAGAGAATTGGTGGTAGTCACTGTTAAATGGTCGATATGTGAACATTACTGCCTTTTTATGTATTCCAACACCATTTCTATATATCTTCCAACATGGCTGCCATTTTCATTGCGAGCATCATTATAACATAACGAAATACCGATGAAATACGACGTCTAGACTTCATGTTGAAATAACTAACTTATTCATCACTACTCATTCACTCTCTACCTGCTACCACATAGTTCGCTCTCTTTTTCAGTCATTGTTAAGTGCGACACTTGGCACTTTTCGCTTCAGTGTTGTTCTGACATTATTATTAATTACTCTATTCATAGCGAAGACATTCTGCTAAATTTATCACTACTGCTTGTCACAACCCATGTGTTTATTTGTCCTAACCACGCGCGAGAATTATATTATAATCTTTGTTTCAACAGTTCAATCATTACTGAATATTATGTCAGAGAATGTCATAAAACCGCGTTGAACGTTGGACTTTAAGAAAGAAAAAGAAAACAAACAAAGAAAACAAAGAAACAAACTTTAAGAAAGAAAAAGATAAGAAAGAAAGAAAGAAACCAAACATAAAATCTAATATTCTCTTCGTCGAGTGTAATTTTACGAGGAAGCTTTAGGAGCACTGAAATGGGTTCTCCCATAACCCAATCACAATGCATAAAGTTAGCATGATTGATTGTAACGTACCTAACTTTAGCTACGTCATGTTGAATTGCTGGCGAACAGGTTCGGTTTTTCTTACTTACTATTACTAATTCTAGCGCAGTTATTTTTTGTTTTGCAGGATTTTACATGTTTTACTTTAACTTGTTAGCTTCAGTTTTCGAGATTCACGTGCGCAGCACTGACTAAAATTAAGTTTACAAGGCTTTTTATAATGTTGCACATACTAAAGCTTTCTTGATTGATTGAGGTCGTACACAAGTAACACTGAGTTCTTTCAAAGTAGTGCAAATAACCCTACGAGCGCTTTATGTTAATTCTAGCTAATTATCAGTTTTTATTTCCACAGTTTACAAATTAAAAGAGGCGAAGAAGAAAAACATTGCAACTTTGAGGCCGTTGTTAACGGAAGGAATCGTCCCAGACCCATCACCAAAAGGCGAAGATGATGATGATAATGATAGTGGCATCAGCAGCCACGGCACGGCATCTAATGGGAATGGCTCAATACCATCACCAGATCTTTCAAAAACTGAACTTACAAGGCGATTGTCGAACGCTTCTTTGCGGCATCCAGCTTTTTTAAAAGCAAAAGTCTTATGGGATTTTGAACCACGGCTTGAGAATACAGAACTTAAAGTCTCGAAAGGAGAAATTGTGCATCTATTGTACCGCGATAATGATAAAGTACTAGCTTTGAATTGTAATGGAAAAAGGGGCTTTATTCCTTTTAACTTCTGCTCGTTACCTCACAAGAAGATAGATGCAAACTTATCTAGGGAATCAGTGTGTAATCCTTCAAATCCAGCAAACAAGCCAAGAAAGCAGTTCTGCGGGGATGTTTCTTTTAAGGAATTTTTAGACGATATGGACTTGTTAAACAAGAAATCCTACACCGAGAAACATGCTTTAAGATCAAAATCTCAAAGTGATTTTAAGCGTCTACAAACTAAAAGCTTCAGCGAAGAGGGGATTTTCAAAAATACCTCGTCGTCGAGCGATTCCGAAGATGAGTCGTTTTATATTCGGAAAACATCGGGGGTTCCCGACATGATTTTTTGGAATCGGAAAGCTCTCGAGCGTTTTCGCCAGCGACAGAAAAGGAATGTTTCTCATTTCCGGCGCAAAAGTAACGATATGCACATGTTGGTTTTGTATAACTTTTTTGCTCAGGACGAAAACGATATGGATGTTTATAAAGGTGATATAGTACGGGTATTGAACAGAGATGATAGAGATTGGTGGTGGGTTGCTACACGTTCTGGTCGTGAAGGATTTGTACCTTCTGTTTATTTAACAAGACACTCTGTTGTGTCATCTTCAGGTAAGTACGTCACTGATGCATGGTTCTCTCCCTGACTCAGATAATAGCGTACCAAACACTGTTGCAGCAGTTTTCCTGATTTCGTATGACTGTGAAATACTCATTCACGCGTGCCGTGCCTTGAACGTGACGTTGTCGTATCCAAGCATTTTGATTGGATAAGCAGTGATCTACCGCGCTCTAATTGGTCCAACGGCAATTACGTGCCTTGTACCGTGCCTTTTCACATTCATACGGAATCCACTCTAGTTTTAAGTGGGAAACGAAGGTAACAAAATTCGAAAATCTAGGACTAAAAACATCGTCGGGAACTTTTAGCATCGTTTTTCGAAAGTTAGGTCGTTAGACTGGTGTTCGACGGAGCTAGGTTCTGGGGTGCTTCCTGTGTAGCTGCCGTCGAAGAAGGGCATCAAGGGCGGGGGATCGAGGGGGTCCACTATAATAAGTTTGATGAGACAAAATACTGTTCCCACACCATCCCTTTACTATACCCTATAGGCCTTTTTCTTAGTTAAACGAGCTTGGATACAAACAGAATTACAAGTACAAACAAGCTACATGTGTACCCGTAATGCACCATGTTAAATATCTTAGAAAAGGCCTGGTTATATTACAGTGCGAATCGAAAAACCGTGGGTACCCAAGAAATAATTCAGAAAGCTGAACAATCGTATACGTCTTGGTTATTCCCGCGCACGTACAATAACATTTTAGAAATAATTCAGAAATCGTTTATTGTTCGTTTAACAATCTGAAACGACTCTCTAACTATAAGAAGTTTATCTGACTACAAATCAGTCGAACTTCTCGCAGTTAGAGAGTTGTTTCAGATTGCTCAACGAAAGATATACGATTTCAGAAATATTTCTGGGTGCCCACGGTTTTTCGATTTGCACAAAGGCGCCGACACACGGCGCAACATATTAATTGCGCGCAATATTGCAGGCAATGTTGCAGAAGTAGGATCGTTTTCTACATTAGCAACATTGCGTGCAACAAATTGCGTCGTGTGACATGGCCCGCCGCATCGATTGCCTGCAACATTGCGCGCAATGTTGCACTATGTGTCCCTAGCTTGAAAAGCCAGTTATGTATACTAAATGTGTCTATGCTGTCTTGTCATTTTAGGTCCCAGGACTTCATGCAGCGTGGAATCATCGAGTTCTACATCAGAAGCAAGCAGTACTCAAGCAGTTCGTTTCCAGGACCCTCTCTGTACATTCCACCGTTACGAGAAGGAGGAATGGGAAACAGATTCTGAAGTATCCGCACGAAACCCTGGTCGGCCGATGGTCGGAATGTATGAACAAGACGGTATATATGATAGCAATAACTCGAAATGGGGCACCTGGTGCTGATAATTGCTATGGACGGTCGATGGTCGGTCTATGGTCGGTCTGGTCGAAATGGACGAACAAAAGGGTATAGATGATAGCGGTGCCTTTAAATGGAACACCTGGTGGTGAAATATGCGATGCACGGTCGTGTTGTCGGTCATGGTCGGTCTGATCGGTCGATGGTCGGAATGGACGAACAAAAGATTATGGATAATAGCTATGTTGACTCTATAAAATAACCGGGGTGCAAGGTGGTGTACTGTCGGTTGGTCAGTCATGGTAGGAGTGGATGAACAAGAAGAGTGTGTGTGGATAACCTGGTCGGTTTGGTCGATCGATGGTCGAAGCTCTAGCCTTAATTATCCCCTATAAGTGAAGCAAGTATTGATAAGCTAGTCTGTCGGTATAACAATAGAGAGGTTTTCGTATGAGTGGGAAACGGCACTGCAGATTCGTAGCCGTGGTGTAGCTGTACCATACCTTATGTTACCTTGGCAGTAACTACGCGTCGTGATTGGATGATTTACTGCCAGACGATGGGAAGCAATTTCAATGTTACGGCTTGTTGTACTGTTTACTTGCTGTAAGTCAATGCTATATGTTTCCTACTCATACGGAAACAGCACTCTAATTAACTGTAAGCTTTAAACTGTCAATATGTTTGAGTGTGAACGACAAAGAACCTGTTAACAGTGTGTGAATCTTTCATCAACTTTACATAAGTGACACGAACATCAGCATTATGATAACAGGATGATTCATCCATCATTATTATCATCACCATAGCAACATGGAATACCAGTATCGATCGTTATCATGATACAGCATTCATCATCATCATCATCATCATCATCATTAACATCCTCATCATCAACAACAACATCTTACATACTCTGAAGTGTATTTAATAAGAATTATTTAAACGATAGTAATAGAAGCTATTTATATATTAAACAATGATGTTTTTATTTGAACTCGTCTACATGGTGTATAATACAGATAGTTATGCCACAGGGAGCCCAATTTATATAAAAGTAAAAGGTGAAACTAAAATCGGGAAAAAAATCGCGTTTAATATTTTTTTTATTCGAAGTCAAGATAATGTCCTCTATAATACGATCGAACAAAAACAATCCATAAAAAAATGTACTAGAACACTTTTTCGCGCGCGCATTTCTAAATTGGGCTCCCTGTGATTGTGCGAGCTACAAATGTCCTTCCATCTTTGGTCAATACTTTCTTTCATCTTTTCCTATCTATCTCGCCCACCTTGCATCCTTCTTTCCCTTTCCTCCCCTCCAGTTCCCTCCTAGTTTATTTTCTTTTATCTTAGTAAGTTTGATTGTCTCTATAATTTTCCCTCGTTATAAGTCGATGGAAGCCCATTGTAACTACTACCTGTTTGCCTTCATGACGTCTTCAGAAATAAATTAAAATTTTCCGCCACTAGAGAAAATTAGAGTCAGAAGCGGAAATCTTCGATCAAATTCATGAAATATATTTTTAACTGTTATTTTATGACAATGATTCCCTGAGGGCGAATATGATAGCGAGTTGACGTCGGCGAAGACCTGATGTTATTAAAGCAACGGATACCATCTATTTATGAGACGTTTTAAGTTAAAAGCGCTAATAATAGATCCCCAAAACTGAAACAATGTTAAAAGGGTTAACTCCTAATTGCAAGAACGTCATATACAAAAAAAAATAAAAAATAAAAAATAAAAAAAATAAAAAAAATAAAAATAAAAAAATAAAATAAAAAAAAAAACCACTAACAAATAGGAAACAATTAAAAATATTTCTTATTTTGATTATAAAGCCCTTTCATGATTGATGAGAATATAACTGCTATTTCCTCCCCCTCCCCTCCCCTCCCCCTCCTTTGGCTCCTCGGCAAAAGCCTGTTCGCAGGCTACTGTTTTAGTACATACCAACAAGATATGATTTCATGTGAGTCTATGCCTTCAAACAGTGAAATAATTACAACTGTTTTGCAAAAATAATTAATTCCTATTTGTTATTTCTTATTTTTATATGAGAACGTTATTGCAATTAAGTGTACCTCAAACCTTGAATTTTATCGATACCCTGAATTAACTATCGCTGGGCTGATCAAAGTCAAGGGCTAACACACAGATTCGAATTCATGTAATCTTACTTGTTAGGTTTTGCGGAGGGAGGAAAACCGGAGAACTCGGAGAAAAATCCTAGGAAGATACCTCACAAACTCTAACTGACATGTGTTGCCGAGTCCTAGACCGCAGACTTTCCATTTTTGCATTCCGAGATTGTTTCCTTTCCCTCCCCTCCCCCCTCCCTGCTTCCTCAGTCTTCCTACCTCCCTCACAAAGTTTTCTACACTTTCAGTATATTTGAAGTCCTAGCTCAGTATATTTATAGGACTAACACTGATGATTACAATCGAACTTTACTTAGCCCGCAGAGATCAACATTTATTTTAGCTGTCTTAAGAAATCCGGTTATAAAGTAAATATAGAAAACGCCGAGTACATTAGTCATTAAATTCAAAGTTCCTAGATTTAACAAATTTCCGATGGTTTAGAGTGGTATGTCTTCTTATTTACCACGATATGACGTCAAACGTTGGTCAAAATGTTATGTACTCACGAGGTGTAGTCGAGTGAGTGCATAACTAATTTTGACCAACGTATAAATAGATACTTTTAAGAAACAACGAAAGAAAAGAAAAGAATGAAGAAAAAAATAAAAAAAGGAAATAATAATAATAAAAGGTGAAAGAAAAACAAGTAAGCATACAAGTCAAACAAAGAAACACAGACAATATATTCATATTCATTTTTATTATTTATCAGGTTTTACTCCTTACACTCATTACAGTTGAAGTTTTGTTTTGAATTTTTTTTTTGTCGGACCTTTTCATTTCGATATGTTGCTACTCCATACTCACTCCATTTAAAGTTTTAACTATGAAAAAAAAAAAAAAAAAAAAAACTCCGGACATTTTTATCATGCATTGTACTTCAAGCAATAGTTTCCAATCGTTTTGCCATGTTGTTAGGAATGAATATCGCTTTCCAAGGATGACTTCACGATGATGCGATATGGGATTGAAATACGGACAAGCCAAGTCCAAAACACATGCTAATATGCTGCAACAATGTTTTCTTGTCTTGTTGTTTCTAATTCGAGGGAAGACTATGGTTTTTCGACTGATATTGATCTTTTTCCCCTGTAAACCAAGCCTTTTTACAATGTTTGTCCGCATTTCGATCGCACAATGCTTTGCAATATCTATTTTTAGTAACCTTGAAAAATGCTATTCATTGTTTTGCAATGATTTCATTCATACCGAACTTTTCTAGGAATAGATGTTACCCCGCTGTTTAGAAAACGGAAGTAGTTCAGTTTTATGTTCCTGTTGATATCCAAAGCTTTGTTTTTATAGTTTTATTCAGTTTGCTTAATAATGCATTACCACGACCCTGGGGTTCCACAGTAATTAATCCCTAAGCTTTCGTCCCTTTTTTCTCTCAGTTAAAAGCTAAAATAGGAATCATTTTTCCATCACCAAAAGAAAAATAGTCCCTAATTCCGCATTCGAAATAGCGCTTCTCTTTATGGGGTAGATTAAATAAGAAGTTTCTTATACAGCTATTTCAAAAAGGTTGGTGATGGTTTGTTGCTTGTTGCATGTTGCATACAAAGCCTGAAATGCATTATGGGTAGGGTGGTATGAATTCAATCAAGGAAGGGTCATAATAACATGGGATTGTACCAAATTTTGTCTGCAGGTTTTTTAGCATATTTTCTTCTGTACTGACATTATTTACATATGAATATAATGCATTTCAAGGTTAAGCTTGGTAAGCAACATGCAGCATGCAGCATGCATGCAACAAGCAACTACAACAAAACCTTCATCAAACAGTTTTTGAAATCGAGCTGTATTTCGTTAAAATAATGCGCTTTCATCACAGAACACACAAGATGAAGAATAATTACCATAGCTAGAAAGAGTATGTTGAAATTAGTAAAACTATTAAAATATATACAGATATTTTCAAAAATTTAAATTTTGTATGAAATTACGAAAATCACACTTTCAAAAATCATATTTTCGCTAATTTCAAACCAAATTCCTCAAAACTTCATCGTCTTACTAAATTTTAGATGCTCTTTACAGCTATAGTATTTCTTTTTCTGTTTTGCTAATGTTACGATATCTGATGAAGGATTTTCCTGTATTTTGCGGTCGTTTCAGTCCGGAGCAACAATACCACCCCTCCCCTCCCCTCCCTAGTGTGTTTATATAAGGTCACGTGACTAGCCATGTTTGCTCGGATCGCACTGATTGCCCAACTTGAGCTCGAAAACAAACTCGAACAAGAGAGGAAAAAACGGCCATGAAATCATCCTTACCTGCAACTAAACACATCTAAACACTGTGGAATACATTGGACAGTCGTGTAGTTCTGCATACGGTGACATTTTACAGGTAAAAATGCTTTATTTTGGCTCCGTTTCAACTTGTTTGTCAACATTAGTTTGACGGTAGCGAAGTCTGTAAACCGCTTGGTCTTTTTTATCTACATCTTCTGCTTTTTAAACAACTGCCTGAGGCTCAGACAATATCTTAATCAATATTCTTTAAGTCCTTCTCGTTTGATAAACCGAAATACTAAGTCTTGGCAAATTTACTAACGATTAATGTACACTATACTAAATCATACACATAACTTGGACTCGAATCCAAAATTTGGTTTCTCATTGTTCTTCTTTTTTTCTCCACAAATTTTAGCTTTGAATTAAAAAGATAAAGATAATTCTTTGCCGACATAGTCTTAAATATCAGTTTTAGCTCTCCACGAATTGGGAACAAGTTTTTAAAAGCAAATTATTAATATAATTGTTGAAGTCCCGTCGAGAATTGAACACAGCATCTACCGAAAACATAAAATGTTTTCAAACTTTCCTCTAAAAAGTTTGAACAAAAAATATCCAACACTCAAGTCACAATATATGAAAAGTATTCTAAGATAAAAATCATTTATTCTTAATTTTTTTAAGTGTTAGAAGTTAACTATCGTTCTTGGCGCTTTTAAGAATAAATTTTGATTATTTTTGCTCGTAAAATTTCGTTCGTAAATTGCGGTTTTGTGGTCTAAACGAAGGTTTTTACCCAGATTTACTTTACCACAGATTTCCTAAAAACCATGATTCATTGCTTGTCCTCGGCTTTTAGACCGTAAATCTCAACCAATATCGCTATTTTACTACCACAATTGGCAAATTTAATTGTGTATTTGATCAAAGATTCGTTCATTTGCTTACAGGAATAAAACCCAATTCTGTTTACTTTCATTCCCGCGTTTTTTAAGCTCTTTTTTCAGTAAAATATATTCCTTATAATCCACGTCCAACAAACTGTGCTTAATTCATCTTTCTAAATAAGTGTTAAAGTTAAATCGACTTAATAATTTCTACAAAAAAAACCTCTTGAGTGCTTTACAGATTTTACGAGCCATTTGTTTTTATAAATCGGATAAGTTTTTTCATGTCCTGAGGTGAAATGTTATTTTATAGATTATTAACGAGAATACTCTTAAATCTATAGTCACGGCTTTGTTGAAAATATTTCCTTAAATTTGCATTTTATCTTTATGTTTGCTTGATTTACCTGTGTTTCTTTGTGAGACCAAATTAGAAGAATGTCAACAAACAGTTCTGTTCTTAGTAACTTTTTTTTAGAAAATCTAAAATGCCCTTCCAGTGGTCACGTCAATAATTTCAATGTCTACCATATAGAATAAAAACCCAATAGTTTATTCAGTTAGTTCATTTTTTGATAATCATGGTTCTACCTAGAACGTTCCTATTTATTAATACTATATTTAATATGAAAGCTACAAGATTTGCTTGAATGGTGAACAGCATGATCTCTGTAAAAGTCCAAAGATACTTATCAGTGGGAATCCTTTGTATTGTAATGTTGCACTGTATTCTCACAGAGTGCATGTTATAAGAGAGTAGGTGACCTACTGATCAAGGTATTTAGGTCAGTCATGTCAAATATTTTTATGACTAACTTTGAAGGTATGGCCCCTCTTTGTCATCTTGTAAGTAACCTTGTAAGGTGTATTGTTGTTCGTGTGAACTAGGGATGCTCTTTTGTTGACAATCTAGAAGGATGAGTCACATTCTGACTCACCTAAAGTTAAAAAAACTTTTAAAACTTACAAACCATGACTTTTTATTCCAAATTGTTTTGCTCCTTGCCACACTGCAGTATTTAGTACTTGTGAAGTAGTGAAGTAAAAACAACTAATATTTGAGCATTAGATAATTAGTTTAAGATAAAACATTCACAATGACAAAGAGTTCCTAGGTATACTTCCTTTCTTATTTTATGCTATTAATTTTAATCTATACTTTGTGGTTCTAACCCTGTGGAGGACTGAAATTATTCATTTTAGTGTAGTTATTGCCATACTTTAGTCACTATGATATTACCTCTTGTATTATCAGTACAAGACTAACTCAGAGATTGAATTGGAATTTAGATTTTTTGGTATTGCAGAGCAAGGAAGTTCTGGAGAACCCAGAGAATACACTTAAATAAGGTTCTACCTACAAACATTACTTGTATGGGATATAGAGCCCAGGAATCAAACCTGTAATCCTAGACAAGTACACTACTGCTAGAGTTTTGGACCTCAAAGACCATGCTCATAAAATGACATTTAAAAGTTTCATTCATTTAACAGCAGGATGTGTTATGGCAATGGTAGAGGTATTTAGTACCAAAAAAACATATTATAGCAACATTCAATATCACTAATTGTATAGTATAACTTAAGTTTATAGTTGCCCGAGAAACTTAAAGAGTGCAAGTGTATGTATAGAATATTCATGTGTAAAAGTATCTCCCACAAGAAGCGACACTTTGTCATGTCCTGAAGTTATTATCAATAGTCTAAATCAATAATATTAGTCAAAATTGACATTAGATATTAATTAGATTTAGCTATTCTCATCAGTGAGCTGACATGGTGTCCCTGGTTCTAACATTGTGCTGCGTAATCTATTTATCAAGTGAACATGATTATTATTATTAAACTTTTTTATGATTGATAGTCAGTGTTATGGGGAGTTTTTACAAATTTCTTTTCATTAGATAAATTCATGAATGTCAAAAATTTAAAAATTATTTAACTCAAAATTATGGAAAGCAAAGATTCGAGATTCACTTTATTCCACAATAATAATAATACATACAACAAGCATTGATAATCCAATAGTGACAATTACATGAATCTGCCATAAAAATTATTATAAATGTGTAGCAGCTAGCAGGTGCATTTGAGTGCAGGGCTTGAAATAGGGGCCTGCCCATGGTCAAAATACAGGTCAAGTTTTACTTCTGTCAGGCTAAAATAATTTTGAACTGCCAAATGGAAAATAAAAATGGCAGGGGAATTTTGCTCCAAAATTATCTATCCTGCTGAAAATAAGAAATTGTCAGGCCATTTAACTTTTCTATTTCGAGCACTGGAGTGTTGATTGGCATTCTATGTGTGAAATTAGAGCAGAGCTACAATTTCTTTTAGTTTTCAATAATTTAAAAGATATACTGTCAGGCAACGTCTAACTAAAAGACATATTATTACCAATGATTTTGTTTGACTGGTCACTGTCATTGAAAATATAATTACTGATCTTAGAGTCAAATATTAAGCATACAAACTGACATCTTTATTTTTTTAAACAATTGCTAATTATATTATATAAATCACTGGAAAGAGTGACTGATAATATTTTGCTAAATTTTTCTTCTCTCCAACTACTGATTTTGGCACTTGTGTTGTTAGTACTGTAAGTATCAATTTCTATTTATTAGGTGTTATTGTATCTTCACTATTATAATTATAAAATTTATAATCTTACTGCAGTTCTTTGCATCTAAGCATGGACACCAGACAGCAAAACAGGTTGTAAAGTGAGCCTGAAACTGTTATGTTTGGTGGCTAAAAAGTTAATATTTGTAGATTTCAAAGGAGACTGTCAAACGAGACCACCAAATGTTGACCCTTTAGCCACCAAACATAGAAGTTTCAGGCTCCACTTAGAACATTTTTTGCTGACAGTCTGGTGTTCACACTTAGATGCAAATGACTGTATTGCCCATGTAAGCACAGGAAGAAAAAGGTATGCTTGCTGGGAGAAATGAAACCACAGACTTTGTATACACCTGTATTCTTAATCCTCAAATTTGATCAAACTTTGAAACATCTTCTCTGCTGATCAATGTCAGGGGCATGGCTAACTCACAGATCAAACCTGAAACAACCTCTGGGCTGTTCTAAGTCAGGGGCATGGCTAACTCACAGATCAAACCCTGAAGCACCCTCTGGGCTGATCTAAGTCAGGACATGGCTAACTCACAGATCCAACCCTGAAACAACCTCTGGGCTGATATAAGTCAGGGCATGGCTAACTCACAGATCGAACCCTGAAACAACCTCTGGACTGATCTAAGTCAGGGCATGGCTAACTCACAGATCGAACCCTGAAACACCCTCTAGGCTGATCTAAGTCAGGGCATGGCTAACTCACAGATTGAACCCTGAAACAACCTCTGGGCTGATCTAAGTCAGGGCATGGCTAACTCACAGATCAAGCCCTGAACTATCCTATGGGCTGATAGATCTAGTTGGAGGTAACTCACAGACTGAACCCTGAAATATCCTCTGGGCTAAACTAGCCAGGGCACAAGATTACCCTTATTAGTTTAACCACCTATAAGAAGGATAATCTCTATTTAGCAGCCAACGGTCAAAGTTAAGAATGGGTTTTGAACCAATTATATGATGCCAGTCAACCTCTATTTAGTGGCCAGTTATCAAAGTCCCAAAGAGGCTGTTTGCACTGATTTATATCTTTTAAGCAAACAACTTCAATTTAGTGGCAGACATTTGTCAAAGTCTCAAAGAGGCTCATTTTTTTGTTATAATTCATATCTTTCTTTCCTTGTCTATGTGGGGTTGATGTGACTTGCCACAAATTAATTTGCAGTAATGGATTCTTCAAGGTCGTAATTATTTACTTATCTAAGAGATCAGTTATTAATGATTAAAGTTGGCGTATCTTGTGTACATATCCAACTAAATTTAATTAGGACCTGGGTTGCTTGAAAGACATGAGGTGTCATTCCTTACTAGTCTAAATCCACAACCTGGTGATAAATACCTATTAGTAGTTCTTGTATTATCTTTTCTCAATATTGCTGCATTTGAATGCTATTATACTCCAGTTTCGAGTTCTTTGTTGCTCAGGGTAGCCTCAATTTTGAGTAGAATATTCATGTGTTTCAGTGAAGGTCCGTGGAATTTCAAAGTGTTTGTATTGTTGAAGTTGTGTATTCTTTACTCTACGGTTGGTATTTGTGAATGTTATACATGACAACATTGAGGCTAAACCTGATAAAACAAGTCTGTAATCAAGGACAACAACTGTATTTAACAAATTGAAGAAAGATTTTTTAAATCAATGCATCAAGGTTTATAAAATTCTAAACATTTTCATTATCTAAAAATAACTCATGTTCAACATCTTCTGATTTACACATTGTAGACATTAATTATATCCCATCTGACAGGTAGTCAGAAAGCTATACTCAAGGATCTAGAAATCCATTCAGAAAGATGATAACATGAAGCTAAAGAAATGCTTTAAGTAAATAAATCATTTGCATTGTGTCAGTAAGAGCTTCAGCATGTGAAATGCTTTGTCCAATGAGACATGTTTTTACTAATGATTGAAATTTATGTACAATTATAATACTATTTTTAGTACATACCAAATTTACTAGGATATATCATGGAATTTAATTGTTATTTATTATGGTATTGTGTTTTGGAAATAAATGAATTATAGGAAAAATTACAGTAATCTTTGTTTCAAATTGTTTCAAAGCAATTAGTTAATTAATGTTTATCATTTGCTGTGATAATTTTTTTCCAGGAAACTAAGATATTAAAATCCATTTTTATTCCTTTTTTTACCTCAAGTAATGAATCATCCTGCAATTTTTTCTAATCTTTTTATCCACCTTAAAGTGCTTGTTCATTCTAATGTACTAGTATTCATTTATTCATTCCTCCTTTTATTCATTTATCCATTCATTCATTCATCCATCCATCCATCCATCCATCCATCCATCCATCCATCCATCCATCCATCCATCCATCCATCCATCCATCCATCCATCCATCCATCCATCCATCCATCCATTCATTCATTCATTCATTCATTCATTCAACAGTTTCATTCATCTTTTCATTCATTCATTCATTCATTTTTTCTTCATTAATTTTCATAAATTCATTCATCCTTTCTTTCATTCATTTCATCCCTTCATTCATTCATTTCATCCCTTCATTCATTCATTTCATCCCTTCATTCATTCATTCATTTCATCCCTTCATTCATTCATTTCATCCATCCATTCATCCATTTCATCCCTTCATTCATTCATTTCATCCATCCATCCATCCATTTATTCATTCCATTATTCATTCCTGCATTCTTTCATTCATTCATTCCTTCCTTGATTCCTTGATTCATTCATCCATTCATTCATTCATCCATCCATTTATTTATTTATTTGTTCTTTTATTTTGTTAAGTGGTCCTAGATGTAGTACCAGATGGCGGTGAGGGTCAAGAGTCGCCCTATACCTGGGATAGACCAGCTAGATGAATTCTGGACAGAGTACAGAAATATAGAGGAAAGTAGGACCCCTCAGCAAACAGAGGAGGACCATGAAGATAAAGAACCCCCAGGAGGTAAGTTCAAGTCTTGGGCTCCCTGTGGTGCCAAGACTACCATGCTGTTTGATTTGAAAATAAACGATTTGGTCTTTGATCATTGGATTGTTAGCTATTGGGTGTTCAGTGCAAATCAAAAAACCATTGGCATCCAGGAATATTCCAGAAAATGTATATTGTTCATTGAGCAATTTGAAATAACTCTCTAGCTGCAAGAAGTTTGACTAATTTTAAGCCAGATAAACTTCTCATAGTTGGAGAGACTTTTCTGATTGTTCAACAAACAATAAAAGATTTCTGAAGAAAATTAAAAAAAAAAAAATTTTGTTATTACAATCAGCTTAGTAGCCATGTTATTTTATCCTTTTATTCAAGAAATCATGGGATGGGATGCATTACACCTATATACGATAAATGAATAAATAAATGGGAATTTGCAGTGGCATCTCTACAGAGTAGCTATTCATCCACTGAAATTTCAATGGAATTTAGAAGTTGATTTTTGCAGAGGGAGGAAAACTGGAGAATCCAGAGAAAACCCCTCAAAGCACAGGAAATAACCAATAATCAACTCTACTCACATATGACCTCAAGCCTGGTGGGACTCAGATCTGGGTTGCATTGGTGAGAGGCGACATGTGCTTCCAATATTGGGATGCTTAGCATCCCAAGCCAGTTAAATTGTACTAGTTATGCGATTCTTACTTCGAGTCAACCATGCCCGGACAGATCAGCTGATAGATTCATTAAAATTGATGTTTATTTTGGTAGCATTAGTTCTTATTGTTTATATTGCTGTAGATTATTTTCCCTCCATTTCACAAATCAATTGCCTCAGGTGTTAAGAGGTTAATGCTTCAACAAGGACATATTATGTTAATAATCCTCCCATCTGTTAAAGTAGTTTGTCCACTGCAAACAAGAAGAGGCACAAACCGTTCCCTGTGATATATGATCACGTACCTCTTAAAGCCCTAAATTGCCTGTGTTAAAACACCATAGTAGATGAGCTTTGTCTAATCTTGTCCTGTGTTCATGCCTCCATGGATTTAAACAATGATAAGGCAACTAGAGTATTGTGTTTCATTTATTCTAAGATTCTATGCAGTCCTACATGTTCTTTACTAAATTCAGATCACTCCCACACATTCAACTTCATGTTAAGTACTATAAACCTTAGATTATAATTTACATTGGCTTACTATATGATACCTTAAAAAACGTGTCTGTTTTCATGGCATTGAAGCCGTTACGTTGACTGCCTGCTGTAATCAAAATGTAAAGTATGAACTCGTAGTATATTGAGTGATCAATGGAGGAACATCACTATTCAAGAGATTCGTATATGTGCATCAAGTCCTGTCTATCCTTGAAGCAGGAGTTTGCATTTATGATCTGTATTCGTGTTGTACATAAACCAGATGGTATGTACTGTTAGAATTCATAATTAGAATTATTAGTATTGCCGATTGATCATTCATTCTTTTTAGACTACTTGAAATGTAACTCTGTTAGTTTCTTAATCTGGGATCTGTATACATTGTAATACATAGTCATTATAATCAAGATGGTGTATCAAACATAATAATTATAGTGCTAGGTACTATCCAAAACAGTAAATAATGAGTGATGTTCAATTAGGTTTAATAATAATTCTTAATCTTACCTAAGCCTTTCAGCAGAAGGAGTATTATATTGTACCACTAGCACTAAGTTGAAGACAGCTCCAAAAATTGAAATTTTAAAATTTGTATTCTTTTCTAACATTTGTGACGCAAGGATTACTTGAATTTATGTACATGTCTCCTCAGGGACTTACATCCATACCTCAATATTTAAGCCTTTGGTTTTTGAAGTATGTTGTGCGTGTTTGATATCCATCTGTGTTGACTTACTCGTAACCTAAGAATATAATGACAGACAAATCACTAAGTGAAAACCAAGATGTTATGATTGTAAATATCAAGTACAAACAATTAATTAATTTCTGTATGATAAGGCATGACATAACTGGTAACTGGAGGGCTTAAGTCACTGTATCACCACTGTATCTCCCTTTTAATTAACTTCAAATTGTTACTGTTTTGTTTGATAATCCAATTCCATTGTTATACTATAATATTAACACAATCGACCTTGACCGTAATTAATACAGTCTCAACATTGCTTCATATTTCTCATATTTGTTTTCCCAGGGCTGATTTGAATCAGTCTAAGTAATTGACAGTGTATTGCCCTCATTATTTTACTATCAACTTTCTTGCTTTTATTCTCGCTATAATAACAAAAATCCTGCTCCAATTTTGTTGTTCAAAACAGATGTTCAAACTCTGATACTTTCTAGAATATAGTCTTTCAGTTTCATTAAGTTTATCTAAAGTAGATTGTCACTCACAAGGGTGGATTTGTAAACCATGGTTTTTAGTAAGTATTTTTTTTTTTTCCAGAATGTGAGCAAGAAGTTGAGTGGCTTAAAGAAGCAGGATATGATGAACTCGTCAAGAAATTCAGAGGTAAGACAAAGAATCTCTGATGAGCAAACCCTAGACAAAAAATCATTATTACAGGTCTAGGGTTCGGAATATCTTAGCTCGACAATGGTGATCAAAATTTTGGCAAATTTTACTGATGGGGCAAAAAAGTCCCAAATGGAAAATAAGATATGACTACAATTTTTTTCTGTTTCAAACCTTGAAGGTATTTCTCCTTGTAGAATGGATGTTAGACCTTGATATTTGTTTCACGTTATTCCTATATAATTGCAACAATGTTTTTAAAGATTTTGATTCAAAATCTTAACAGTTAAGAAAAGTAATAATACTCAGGGTAAATATTACCAACAAACAGAGAAAATACATGTCTTATATTTTACTTACCTTCCAAAAGCTTCCAATAGAAAATGAAAGGAGTTCTGCATCAGAGGTGTAAGCCTCTGTTGGGCTTCCTGTGGTTAGTACACAGGGAGCCCACCAAAGTCTGTTTGTCTAATTGTTATCAAAATTTGTTTGCTTTTGACAACAGACAGTAAAGAGATAGATGCTGAAGATGTAGACGTCAAGGAGATTACATCATCTCTAACAAGAAAACAAGCAGAGGCAGTAAAAAGAAGAATCAATACTTTAAATGACAATACGAAGAAAAAAATGGGTGTATCTGTTAATCCCACGCCGTTACATCCTCCAAAACATGCTGATGTTAGAACTATTTTCCCTGTTCAAACTACGGGATTACCTAGTAATACTAGCCTTGGTTCAGGAACTGATACAATTTCCGATACACGTAATGATTCTAGTTCAAATGTGAATATCACGTCATCACAAACCACCGGACCTAATACAAAATTTGTCGCAGGTGTGGTAAATGTTACGAGCACACCCATGTCTAGGAGTCATGCTGCAAACAATATCTCAGGGCTTACTAGGCCTATATTACCACGTCGAGCTGTCAGTGAAGGCGTCAACTTAATGAAACAAGGTACAGCAAGCGATGCAACTTGCAACTATGGTATTGCTGGGAAATATTCGTCATTAGCTGATGTTAATGGAGAGCATACGAATAGGGACAAGGCTGGTAGACCTCTCCATCCACATGCAGAACGTAGAGGGAGTGAGGAGATAAGAGTGCATTCAGGTATAAGTTAACTCACCAGTTAAACATGAATTAAACACTGAGTAATATTAGTGGTAAATGTGCATGACGTAAATTAATAGATTAAAAGTACATAACAGTGGTATCTCCAAAGAGTTGCTCTTCATCCACTAAAATCTGGTTGGAATAGACCATTTCACAGTTGTCGTCGATGAACCTCAGCCTCAATAGCATGTAATTTATTCTTTATAATTTGATTAAAACCCATGGAAGTTTTAAGTGTTTCAATAGATATTTTTTGAAAGTACTTGTGCATCTCGAAAATGGTCTATTGTTTGATAATGTGTACATTCCTTAAATTACAGTGAGCTGTAGTCAAATTCTAAAGAATATATTACTATCGAGGCTGAGGTTGAGCGACAACAACTGTGAAAATTAATGGTATATTAGTACACATATATTAAGTTAATTTTTGTGGAGGGAGGAAATCTGGGGAACCCAGAGAAAAACCCTTGAAGCACAGGAATGAACCAACTAGCAACTCTGCCATCACACCATAATTGCCCTACACCATCTTGAAAGGTAGCTTTGCCTTTGCATTGAAGGGAGACATGGGGTGACCTTGCAATGATAGGCATCCTTTTTAACAACTTGGACAATTATTCACATGTTTCTATCATCCATTGCAAGGTCACCTCATGTCTCACTTGGATGCCTTTCAAGATGGCACAGAGAACTGTGAAGGGGCTTATTAATGCATGAAAATCCATATGTCATATGTAACACTTTGCAATAGTCCCTTTCACAGTTCCCTGCACCATCTTGAAAGGTAACCATTGCCTTTGCATTGAAGCAAGACGAATGGCGAGCTTGCAATGATAGAAACATGTGAATAATTGTCCAAGGTGTTAAAAAAGGTTTATCATTGCAAGCTCACCTTTCCTCTTACATTGATGCAAAGACTTGGCTACGTTTCAAGATGGTGCAGGGAACTGTGAAGGGGACCATTGTGTAAATAAGGGTGCTATATTAAATTAGAAAAAACCTACTAATGGTCTATCACCAATCGAGCCCTGTGATTGGCTGAGCTACTAGGGGTCTATTAGTGATAGACCTCTAGTAGCGAAAAGCGCCGGTTTTGAAAACCAAAAAATAAATATTTAAAGCAAAATCCAAATCTTTTTGCACCTTTTGTTGGACCGATTAGTAGGTTTTTACTAAAACAATTAGACCTCTCGCCCTCATGGCCTACGAGTCAATAGCTCATTCGGCCTTCGGCCTCATGGGCTATTGACTCGTAGACCTTTCGGACTCGAGGACTAATTGTTAATTATAAACTTCAAGTTGTTAAATACCACTAGTTAATATGTGTTAGATAACATCTGATTCCTCTTTGAACCTAAATGGTCTATAATAATTTACAGTTATCCTTTCTTGCATGTTCCATTCCAAGTTTGATCTTCTCCCGCATGGTATAATGTCTCTGTTAAGGGAAAGCTGTTAATACTCTAGCTGCACACTGTGAAGATTTATGTGTTGTAAGGTCATTGGAGTGTCATTAGAGAGTTTCAAAATCTTGTTTACAGCAAATGTGAAACATTAGTTGACCAGTGAAAATTCTTTAAAATAAGTGAAAAAGAATCACAAAAATCTTTAAGAAAAAAAAAAAAAAAAAAAAAAACCACGAGGGTAGCATTAAATAGCCAGTGGCTAACAAACCTGTGGCCCTCGTTCCATGAACCCTAAAAAATATATTAATTTTGTCTTTGGTGAGAAAGTTGACAAAAGGTTAAGTGAAAACTGTACAGGAAAATGATCTAAATCTGGTTTGCACCATTTCATACTCTGTATTCCTTGTTAGGCATGACCAAACACCATCATGGTTCTGTTTTCTACGTCACTGGTCTCTCCAAACAAGAGAAACAAGAGCTGTTCAATGCAGCAGAGAAAACTAAGGAGTCAGTGGTTGATGATGTAGAAGACTCTAGACTTGATATCAAGGATTTGAGTGTGTCTACTCCTTCAACACCAGACACAGAACATGAGACAATACACGAGAATGCCATAGATGTTCCAGATGTTAGTCTCTCACCTAAAATTGTAAGTACCATTATAAAGAATACATTATTATCAAGTTATCAAGTGATTACCAGTATAAACCACATCACTTCAAAGCAGCTCAATTTCGGGGGGGGGGGGGGGGGGAACAAAAAAAATTCAATGTCCTGAGAAGTAGAAACTATTAGAAATACTAGTAGATACACACTGCAAGGGGAGGCCTACTGCTCAGGGTCTGATCTAGGTTTTTTTAGGAGGGGGTGCAACATTTATAATCAAGACATTCACACACTCAAGCACCAATGATGCAGTAGATATCAGCTTATGGGGGTATGCGCCCCCTGCTTCCCCTCACCCCTCCCATAGACATGCCCCTGTTGCTGTTAGCTGGTGATAAATCAGAAAGATAGCTATAATATTCTTTATTCAATCAACTGCAAGGGAAGATCCAGCTGAATTGGATGGCTATGATAATATACTTTATTTAAAATGATGGGGAAAGAAAAAAAAAACAATTTAGCTAAAGCTAATCTTACATTGGGCCATCAAAAAAATAAATAAAAAAATAAAAATGCAAAAAATTTAATATTAAAAAAGAACGCAAGATGGCTATTATGGCTATTATGTCAAGGTTAATCTTACAATAGTATAATCTGACAGCTTGTTTTTTTCGAATAAAACAATAATGATATTTATTTTCATTACCTTCAGAATGGACAAGCCAGTCCTCGTATTAGATATCATCCACCACAATTTCCAAAATTACCGGTGAGTCTATTAATTTGAATAACTGTTGGAGATAAACTTGTAAACGTTTCCTTAAGGTGCAAACACACAATGCGACATTGCCTGCAATATTGCTTGCAAAAACTAGATCACACCCTGTGTCACCACCCTTGTGGCATTGCATGTGACATTGATATTCGTTACTCTTTTCTACTTCTGCAACATTGCTAGCAATGTCACGAGTGCATTACGTGGGTGAACACAGTGCAAGCAGTTCAAGCAATGTCGCATCATTTGTCCACACTTTTATATTGTTCATCTCCCAACATTTATATTTTGGTCCTCTATTTTATAATCCCCCCCCCCCCACCCCACCCCAAAGATTACCCCACTCAAAATTGTTGGCCCCTATAAACCTGAGTGTAAAACTTAAGCTTACTGTTTAATATTGGTTGTTTCTTCAGAATTTTACTCTAACAAAAGATGAGCTGGGTGTTACACAGATATCAGACTTCAGTAAGGAGGATATGGAGAAAGTCAGATCTCTTGCTCTTATAGAATTAACAGCTCTCTTTGATTCTCATTCACTTCCATTACATAGAAGAAAACCAATCAAGAAAAAGGTCAAAGGTCAGTAAAAGGACAGTATTATAGCGGCTGCCAGAGGTACCTTCAAATTGCTTTCAGTTCAACTCCTTGAGCTGTGCCAGTGCTGTACTTGCAGTGGTGATTAGCAATAAACTGTCAGGTTCCTACAACCTTGAGATCCCAAAAATTGAAAAAGAATTAATCATGGTTCAATGCCACATGTAAGGGAAGAGTCACGGGAAAAAATATTTATTTCAAGGTCAGGGAAAAGTCAGGAAATTCTACTTTCAGTCAAGAAAAAATTAGATTTTGAGCAAAAGTCAGGGAAAATTCAGAGAATTTTATTGTTCACACAGTACTTGAAAATGTATGGTTCTTCCTAGCTGGTATGATCATGGTTTTATATCATTGTCATCTGCTCAAGACAGGGTACACACGGGGAACATCTGGCTACACACTCAGGCTAAATTGAAAACATAGAATATATCTGAATTATCGGGTTAGGGAAAATCATACTTTAGTCAAGGAAAAGTCAGGGAAACAGGAAATTTTGTGATGCTATTATTTTATTATTTTATTCTATTCTATTTTATTCTATTATTAATTTTGTAAAGCGCCTTAGAATTTTAGATTTGCGCACTATAAAAATAAAGTTATTATTATTATTCTATTATTGTCGCAACCATGAATCTCAAAGGTGCCTGTAGTTAGTTGTGGCAATGTGGAGGTCCAATGGAACCCTGATTTTTAAAACTGTAACTCATGGGAACTCTTTTAGTAGCCATCTTTCTGTGACTGAATTTGTTAATGTTTTTTTAACAGAAACTGGAATCTTTGGTGTACCCTTACAATACATGTTACAGCATGATAGATCAAGAGGATATCATGTTAGAATACCTATATTTTTACAAGAGGTAGGTTGATTTATTAAGGAAAGCATGGGTGGTGTGCACCGCCTTTGAACCAGTGAGACCAAGACCTGTGCATCAAGGGCTTTTCTCTTGGTTCTCCAGGTTTTCCTCCCTTGGTAAAAATCAACAAATATTGTTACTTCGATAAATAAAATTTTATTACACTCAGAACTATAGACCCCTTGCAGCACCTCAGAATGCAGCTCAATTTGGAGGACAAAACAAAAGAATTTCAATCTCCTGAGAATTGGAACCTATTGTTTTGCCCTCCAAATTGAGCTGCATTCTGATGTTCTGCAAGGGGTTTATACGTTCATTCATTGACATTGTAATCAGTGCGTCATTATACTTTTGCAGTCACCTTACTAACCACTGCAAAAATATACTTTATGAATATGAGATTTTTATGATTTTTTTTTTTTTTTAATTGTATTTTGTTCTAAATAATATTCCTTTACATCTTTTTACCAGGTTATCAGATATTTAGATAGAAATGGTAAGAACTATATTTTATATTTAGTGTACTGTATATTATTGATAATTATGTACTCTACTGATAAATGTTGTCTTTCCTTGTTTTGCTATAGGCCTCATATACTAAGCATATCTAATTCCCCTTACTCCCCAGGCTACAAAGGTTGCTTTAGGTGGAATTTTGGAGGGGAGAGGGCTGGGGGGGTTGCCAACTGGTGTAGATCAAGATTGCATTTTGGCATGACAAGGCTATTGTTTTGTTAAGTTCTAATGATTGTATCATTTGATAGGGTTAAAAGAAGAAGGCATTCTAAGGGTTCCTGGTTCCACTACTAGAATAAAGGTGGGTTGAAAGATAGTCTAATGATGGACCTTCAAGATTAATATATAGCAGGAACAACAACAACAATTACAACAGTAACAACAACTACAGTTCCCTCAATGGCAACAATTATACCAACAGTGGCAACTACGACAATAGTAACAACTTACAACCTTTATCACACAATAACAACAACAGGTTCAGTGAGTGACAACAACTACAATTTGAGTGTAACTACAGGCACTGCGGAATTGTATACTAGTCTCTTACATTTCCCAATCTTAGCCCCCTCACTTTTCTTTTTCCCATACTAGTCTCTCATAATATAGAACCCCCCCCCCCCCCCCCCCCCCCCACACACACACACTTTTTAGGGTGCTCCACGGTCCCTGAACTACCACCCCAACAACACCACAACTTCAATAACAACTGCAGCAACAGTTATTATAACAGCAACAACAGCATCTATTAATAACTAATTACAGTTACCACACCAACTCCAGCAACAGTAAGCAATAAATACATGAGCAACAGCATCAACTGCATTTAAAAAATGTGTCAATCAGAACAATAGTATTACCAATTACTTTATGGGTAATGGGGATCTCTAACCTGTTTGTTTATCATTTAGGCATTAAAGGAAGAAATAGAGGAAACATTTCATGAGGGGCATTTCAGCTGGGAAGGACAAAGACCCCATGATATTGTATCATTACTGAAGACATTTCTAAGGTAAGGAATTATAGGTGGCCGTACGATGACAACATTGTTTTGGTTGATTGTTATTTCAATTGCCAACCAGAAATCTGTTGGGCAATCCAATAAAGCCAACTGACAAATTAAACCTATTGTTAAAAAATTAATGGTTGGCACATTAACATCACTATTTTTTGTTGACTTGTGTTTTGTAGAGATCTACCTTTCCCTCTGTTAACACATGAATATCAACCAACGTTTGCATCTGTAGAAAGTAAGTGTATTGCTAATACTGCTACTAACTTTTTAAAATGCAGGAGCAGTTCTATCCAGGATGTCTGCTAATATATGCCGAACCAAAAACAAGGGGGTTCTAACCACCGAATAAAAAAACAAAACAAAAATCTTAGATTTGCAATGGATATTTTGTAATTAAGAGGGTTCATAAGTCCTCATTTAGGGGGATGCAATTGTGGTTTTGAGCATTCAGATGAATTCCCCAAACCACCCCTAGATCTGCCTCTGACATGAATTTTAAAATGTCAATGCCTTTACAATTTGTAGTATTACATTACTATAAAATTACTAAATCAATAATATCCAATATTCGTTTGCAGGTATACCAGATAGAAGACAACAACTGCAAGCATTAAATCTATTAATCCTCTTGTTACCATCAGTACACAGAGATTGCCTTAGAGTGAGTGATTAAACTGCCAGTCGGTACATTTTTTAAAATAAAATATAATTATCATAAATAAATGGGAATTACAGCGGATTCAGATTGAGCGTTTAACGGCACCATTTGTTGTGATCATTGCAACTGTTAAATTTGCACATTTCTATGCAGAATGCATAACGTTTCTAGGCAGCTGGGAGCATGTTGGGGTGATAAGATCAATTTTATCAGTCGAACTACTCCCACCCACCTAGAAATGTTGTGCATTCTGCATAGAAACATCAAATTTAACAGTTGCGAGGATCGCGACAAACGGCGCAGTTAAACGCTGAAACTGAATTCCACAATGAGAACCAACAAATTACTTTACTCACATACGACATTAATCCTGGTGAGACTTAAACCCTGTGCGCATTAGTGAGAGGTAAACACTCTCGAAACTGTGTCACCCATGCTTTTATAATTGCCCCACATAAAGACGGCGGTCTATTTCCATTAGGTATACATTATTTTGTTATTAATAGTAAAATAATTGAGATTATTTTCCGTCGGCCTAGATATTGCTGTTGTTCCTGAAACAAGTAATCGTTCATGAAAAACAAAACAAGATGTCACTGAACAATGTGGCGATGATCATGGCACCCAACTTGTTTCTCTTCAAGTCTCAGAATGATCTTCAAGAAATCCGAATGGCACAAGGAACTGTTAATATTGTCAGGATGCTCATCAAATATCAGAATATATTATGGACGGTATGGTATTCATATTTTACTATCATCCCTTAACTCCCCATAAATAGGGCATCTGAAAAAGTGTGAGGGTGTGATTCCGCACTATTTCCTGAAAATCACACCGAATCGCACCATTTATCATTTTCCACACTTTTCGAGTTCTAATTCTATGAATGCTTTTGATTGGTCTAAAAAGCATCCAATCACATGCCTCTATAAAAATACTGCAAATTTAGGGAACTATACATTCAATTAATTATAATTACTATAATCAAAGTAATATTAATAATAAATAATAATATGCAAATTAGCATTACCGCACTTTTCCACACTACTTGCTAAAATTTCCGCACTCTCCCAAGCTTTTTTTCTGCACTTTTTCAGATGCCTAGACTTTCGCAAAGTCCGCCGCCCACTGAGTATCTATACTGGCGCATAAAGGCTAATTTATATAGTATGATTTTTTACTCACAACTGTCACTTGCAACATACTTAACCTAAGTTTACCCCATATATTTTTATTTATCTCATTAGTTTAATTGACGTATGATTTTATTTGTCTTCTCAGATTCCTGGTTTCATGGTGATGCAAGTGCGTTACTTATATGAAGCTGACGGAACCAAGAAAATAAAAGATGCCAAAGCAGTAGGTTCCAAGTTTATTGATATTAGAGCTTGCGCCGATCCATACATCCATGAAACAGTTACTAGTTGCTTTGATTTGTTCCCAATGTTTTGCTTCAGTAATATCTGACATTTCCACACAATAGTGGAAATACCGGTAGTACATCATTGGTTTTGTTTCGCAGATATATAGCCTGCTCTCTTCTAGCTTATTAATGCTTATTAGTAAGTGATCTCTCTTATTTTTTACGGTGTAAAATTTAACTTTTTATCACAACTGCTTCATTAGAAACACCAGCGCAGCCCACACTAGCTTACCGCTCGTTATCATCTCTTAGTTTATTAATTTACTGTTTGATATACAAGCAGGAGTGTTTTATTGGGTTTAAAACATGAGGCAAAGCCGAGTGGTTTTAGACCCAATAAAACATGAGCTGTGTGTTTATTAAACAGCTTAAAAAACCTCTAGGTGTATGTTCACATGTTCTACTGATTTTTTTACGAATGAACCAAATTTGGCAGAGAAAATCCTAGTTAAAGTTTATGGAAATGAAGATGATATTTTGTCAGATTTAAAACCTCCTCCTCCATGGTCGATGATTCTATTGTGCTCTCATTAAATATTCATGAGTTTTTTAAATAGAAAATAGAAATGAAAGGATTTTCCTCTAGGTGCACTAAACCAATGGGAAGAATGGTGGTGAGAAGATGCAAATAACTGTTTTTTTTATTGTTATTGTTAGGTGCGCAAACTATTATTGAAAAAAGGAAAAGAAGCCAGTGGTAATTCACCACAGAAGAAACAATCTCTAACTGACACAATTCCTGCAGATGTCCTAGCGGTAATTATCCAACAGTATTGTTTGATATTCTGAACTTGTGTTTGCTGCCATTGCTGCTGTTGTTGTTGCTACTGCTGTTGTTGTTGCTGTTTTTGTTGCTGTTGTTGCTACTGCTGTTGTTGTTGCTGCTGTTGTTGCTGTTGTTGCTACTGCTGTTGTTGTTGCTGCTGTTGTTGCTGTTGTTGTTGCTGTTGTTGTTGCTGCTGTTGTTGCTGTTGTTGTTGCTGCTGTTGTTGTTGCTGTTGTTGTTGCTGCTGTTGTTGCTGTTGTTGTTGCTGCTGTTGTTGTTGCTGTTGTTGTTGCTGCTGCTGTTTTTGCTGCTGCAGTTGTTTCTGCTGTTGTTGCTGCTGTTGTTGTTGCTGCTGTTGTTGCTGTTGTTGTTGCTGCTGCTGTTGCTGCTGCTGTTATTGCTGCTGCCGTTGATTTTGCTGCTGTTATTGCAATAGCAACTTTTGTTTTATTGTCCATTCTTCCATAAATTTTTATATAGGCTGATCTAGCCAACAACATCATCAGAGTAAAAGCCCCAATGTTAAACAAGATTGCCATGGCAATCCAGCTGATGAATGGAATGACTGCTGGTGATGTTGTTGACAAGTTTAAACGAAGACCTGAAGGCAGCACTACTGTCCATTCTCGGCGACAAGATCTGTCACGTGAATATCGCAACTGTATCAACCCTCACAATGTGACCAAGTTTGCACAGGATAGCCATTACTTGTATGAAGTAGGAGGAAATATAGGTAAGAAAAACAAAGATTAAATTATATTTTTGGAAGGAATAAATAAGGGCACTGAATAGACCATTTTTGAGATGCACGAACACTTTCAAAAATATTCACTGTAAATACCAGAGCCGTAGTGGTGAAAGTGCTTGCCTCTCACTATGCAAAAGTCTGCTGCCCACTGAGTATCTATACTGGCGTGTGACCCTGGTTCGATTCCTGATGGGCTCAGGTTCATATGTGAGTAGAGTTGCTTGTTGCTTCTCTCTTGTGCTTTGGGGTTTTTGGACCTCTGGGTTCTCTAGTTTTCCTTAGTTCCAATCGGAATTTCAGCTACTCCATAGAGGTACCACTGCTAAATCCCAGTAATTTTATTATTTTATTTTTTATCTTCCATGTTAAAGGAGAACGACGGCTGGACCATGACACTAACATGATAGCCCTTTATAAAGTGAATCCTTGTGCAGAATGGATAATCAAACCCTTACAGGATGATATTGATAACTAGACAACCAGAAAATTCTGAGCAGGCAATACATCATTTAATTGCAAGTAGATTGATGTTGAATTATTTAAATTGCTAGCAAGTTGTAGATATTATATGTTAGAATGACATATAAACTTAAGGTACTGTGGTATGGTCAAAGCTCTGATGGTATAGACCCCTTGCAGCATGTCCGAATGCAGCTCAATTTGGAGGACAAAACAGGAGATTGAAAGTCTTTTGTTTTGTACTCTATACTGAGCTGCTTTTACATGTAAGTGGTCGGTAAATTGCTTCCGTGATGTGATGAATGTTACGAAAAGTAGAGCGAGCGGCCACAAGAGCCATGAGAGTGAGCAAATTTTTGGCAAAAGCCTTTAGTTATAGATTTTTTTATTATTGGCCAAATTTTTGAAAGTGATCATCGCATCTCGGAATCAAACTGTTGCTGCTGCGTTTGACTTAACGAAATGTGACACTGTATGAAATCTAACCCAGAGTAGTAATATTATGATATTATCTTGTGATATAATTGGTACGAAAATTTATCAAGAAAGTCTGTAATTTACTAAAATCTGACCAATGCCCAACATAACATTACTAATGATATTAATTTTGTACTTTGAAAAATTAATAATTTGTTACACTTATTTTTTCATTTGACGTAGTTTTTTGTTGAGACATTACATTAATTACATTAATCGTACTGACAGTTGCTAAGGTAATGAGTTGATTACTGCTTTTTTCATAAATGTGTGAACTCTTTTACTGCAAGTTGCCCATTGGAATTTGGAATTTGCCACCTTTTAAAAGTATAAAAGGTTCCGACTGATTATTTTTGATTGATAGAAGCAAAGAAATCCAATTTCACCATGCAGCTCGCAGCTACCGAGTTCGCATGTTCATGAAAGTAGCAGTAAGTGATTGAAGCACATTGTAGGATAACAATATGATACCTTGAAGGCCTAGTTATAAGCCCTATGATTATATAAGCCCACTGGTAATAAGCCCCCTCCCCCCTTCATCCTTGAATTCCATTACAACAATTTTCAATATTATGCCAACTCAGCACTTCTGAGCAGCATGCTAAAATTTTGTTTTAACTGCTGTCACACAAGTCTGATTTACATGAGAAAGAATTCAGTTTCCCAGGGGATAAAACCCTAGTATTATAATTGTGCTTCCTGTCATGGCTGCTATCACAATGATGCAAAACCTATATTGAGAATATTGCTGTTATACAAGGACTTTGGCATTCAGCTCATTCTTGGTAATTTTGAACTAAACATTTTATATTTTGTATCTTTTTTGGAGAGATCCAAATAATATTAAATTCATCCTCTTGATTGTCTAATCATTGAATAACAGACTGATATTAATAATTGTGAATTTGAAGCACTAGTAAAAATATTTTTCCAGTGGAAAACAATTACCTCTAAAACTTTTGTATGTAAGCTTTGAAAGCTATACTATTGATTTAATCTAGATATCACATTCACCAAAATGGTTATGAGGTCAGAGTATTTATGTAGTACGAGTTTAGCCCACTCCAAACAATTACTCTGTTTCAATAACCCATTTCTGAGGTGTCGTGACGAAGTGCATCATAGCAAGGCTAAGATAAGCTTGGTGGCGCAAAACGAGAAATGTTGTCTTTGAGGTAACTAAACAATGTTCCATTTTATAAACAAGTTAAACATCAAAGACAAAACTTCTCGAGGATGCTTATATTTCTCACACCCAAGCATATTTGAGCACATTGTTTGGCTATGATGCACTTCATAATTATGGTCACAACAACTCGGAAATAGAAATTAAATAATCACATGATTAATAATGCATAATTATCTTTTCTTTTCTACAAAAGTGTTTATGTTGTTAGTTTTGTTTAAGGTTCTCAGTTACCCAATAAACTAGAGTGTAGAGATTAGGTCCTTAGAGATTAGGTCCTTGTTTATTTATAGGTTCAACGAACATTAATACAACCCAAAAGACAAAGACTTGCCTCATAATGGTATATATTCTTTATATTGATGAGGAACGATCCATACATTGTTACATAGTAGGTCTAATGTATTTCTCATTGTATAATACTTTATAATGTATAATTATGTGATATACAAGATTCTGCCGCAGTAGTTCTCCAATGATGATTGACAATTTGTACATGTTGAACGTGTAATATAACAGATTGTATAAAATATACTTTCATATATGACTGTGAAAATAAATACTTGATGCAAATAATAATGGTTTTTCTCAGTTTTATTAAAATGGATCATGCTTTTTGTGTGTCATTCCCTTTGGAAAATAAACTATGAAGTATGCTACAGAAACTGTAGCTTCCAACATTTCCCTTAATTTGACAGCTTTAGACCCCTTGCATGTGATATCAAAGCAGCTCAATTTGAATTGGGACACATTGCTGAATGAAGGCATAGCCCAAATCATCCTCTTTTAACAAACCAACTCAACTGTATACACGCATCAAGAGTTCCGCGCTACTGCTCTAAGCGCATGCTCAGGGGATTAAAAAGTGGGATAAAAATTGCATATTATACAAAATATTATTCCACTTTTTAATCCCCTGAGCATGTGCATTGAGCAGCAGCGCAGAACTCTTGATGCATCTATATAAATACTTATTTCAACAATGTTAGTCACTGAAAACCTATGATGCTGAGACTCATTAAAATTGAGGAAAATATTTCATAGACCCCTTGCACATGACGTCAAAGCAGCTCAATTTGGAGGACAAAACAAAAGAATTTCAATCTCCTGAGAATTGGAACCTATTGTTTTGCCCTCCAAATTGAGCTGCATTCCGACGTGCTGCAAGGGGTCTACAATATGAACCAAAGCTTTTTATACTAACTGCAGATTGATGATGATGCTTATAGGAGGTGAAACTGTAACTGCTAAAATATCTAAGTCCAAATTAAGCCCACAGACATTTTGTTGTTTTCTTTTGTTTCTATTAGACTGACTGTTAGTAAGATTTTCTTTCACAAGTCAGGGGTGTAGCTAGTACATTTTGGCAAATACACACAGGTCCACATGGCCTCAAACAATCCCACCCCAAAAGTAACATTTTTGCTTTCCATACATAAAGCAAATCTGAAAAATTAGTGAATTTTTCAAGTATGCACATGCATATTTGTGTTAAGGAAGCTATGCCCCTGCAGGTTAAATGATATCACTTTCTAACATACTGAATGTAGTTTTGAATGTAACCTCAATATAAAGTCTTTGCATTCAAAACCACTGTTAACTGCAGTCTGGATGGTTCACATTATCTTCAGTTGATCTTCTGGCCTGTAACTAAGAAATCATCAAGGCATTTATATTGAAGAAATAGAAAATGTGTGCACATGCTGTGCGAAGTTATAAAGCACTTGGGGATTGGCAGAATATGAGAGATGTGTTAGGAGAAGCACAATGCATAGCTGAGTGCTTCTCAATACTTCTCAAGTGTTCTGCCAATCCCCAAGTGCTTTATAACTTCACACAGCACAGCCATCAAGTTTTACATTTCTTATAAAACACAACATGGAAAGTGTGCACACGTGGTTGGGATGGATGGGATAGGATGAATGGGATGGAGGTGAATGGAGTAAATGGATGAGATAGAATAGATGGATGAGATAATTGGATGAATAGATGAGACTTAGAGTGGATGGATGGTCTAGAAAAGGATGGGATGAGTAAATGGATAACTGATAAAATGTATAGAATCTCTTTGCCATATCTATCACCTTTAATTGTTTCTGGTATCGAATTTTGTTCCAAACTGCCTTACACAGAGAAATAAGCTGAAAAAAAATATTTCAACATTTCATAAGATGGTCCTACAAGTATACAGTGTAACATTCACAGACCCCTTGCATGTAACCTTAAAGCAGCTCATTTTGGAAGACAAAACAAAATTCAATCTCCTGAGAATTGAAACCTATTGTTTTGTCCTCCAAATTGAGCTGCATTCCGACGTGCTTCAAGGGGTCCACAGCTTGTAAATTATCATGACATTTTCACATGAACTGTAAGAGATACAAAAGTAGAAAAAGTTTACCTTTTGATCATGAAGCCCATTTGAAACAGCCTCAGCATACTGCTGTCTGGAGTTGAGAAAAATAAATGAGGTTATTGCCACCCACAAATTATGGGTTCCACAACCTGCAAGATTGCAAAATCCTAATGCACAGGGAGCCCAAGTGAAAGATGAAAAAAAAATTCTTTAAAATACCATATACCGGTATATCCTAAATGATTAAATTGATTAAAAATAGTACCATAAAATTAATAAAGGGCATTTTTAAACTGATTTCATCAAGAATACCCGATATTTAATTTTTAATATTTGAGGTCAAAAAAGTGTCCTTGGTAACATAAGCAAATGGTAAAATCAAGCAAAAATACAGCAAAATATTTATTCCTTGCTTTGTTTCTTACCTATATAATCCCCCTACATTATACAGTGGTACTCTGGTCACTCACTGTGCAGAAATATCACTACAGATTTTATTTTCACCTTCCACTGTTATCTAAATTGGGCTCCCTGTGGAATCTGTCATACCTGATAATGACAGCTGCTGATTTAAGGTGTCCCCTTTGAACAAGACTCATAGCCAGGAACATATTGCACTGTGCTGTAAGGATTGGGTTTCTTAACTTGGAAGCTATCACATACTGTTGTTTGGAAATGTCTCCAGCTTTCTTAGACTGCAACAACAATATATCATTGACAATTCACCACTTTTCATACATCAGCTCACTGGTCACATGCAAGCATTCAAGCAAGGCTTCAAGGTAGTTCAAAAGGATTATTGAATTCAAATTTGAACTTTACAATTAGCCTCAGTTGAATACATAATTTGAAGTTGAATACAGTCTCTGTGTTTGACCAGTATACCTCTTTACTTCAATGGGCATGTTTTCCCATTTCAGACCATCAAAATGTGTTCCTGGTTTGTCCTCTTATAGGACTTGAAATCACAGCCAGCCATTCATTGTTCAAAAATGATCAGCCAAATTAGTTTGGGCTTGGTCATACTCTGTTCTGGCCCAACTGCACTAGTCAAAATGACTGGCAAAGCAAAGATTTATGGGACAAGTTCCTGGCAGACATTGTCTGTTGACCAGCTGTTATTTCAAGCCAGTGTTTCATATTAATTAATTTAGAATGAGTCCACTAATAAACTTACTGAAACAACACATTTTTCTCCCAGCGAAGAATAAGCACCACCAAGTGTTGACAACCATGACATAATATCATTCAAATGTGCAAATTCTACTAACAATGGCCAAAGCTTTCCTGACCTGAAAGATGCAAGGAAAGAAAAATTATTAACTACATAAGCGACCAACAATTAATCTTGAGGGAATCAAGATTTCCGCTGGTTGAATTCCTGGATTCTGCATCACATGTGAGTAGAGTTTGTTAAGTATATCTCTTGATTTGAGGGTTTATTTTTACTGGGTTCTCTGATTTTCTCCCCTTCACAAAACCTAACAATCTTAATTCCATCTGTTAAATATGTGAGTTAGCTGTGCCCTGACTTAATTATATATAATTAGATCAGCCCAGAGGTTCTTTCAGGGCATCAACGAATTTTGAAGGTAATACAATCTACTATGTAGAGCCAGTGTTTGGACTTTGCTAAGCGTGTTAGGAACCATACCCATGCACCTGTGCACAGGTTAAAGGGCAGACCACTGGTCAGCCTTCCTCAACTATAATTTATCAATGGTCACTTACCATCTTACATCAGCTGTAATATTCAGAAACTTTAAGGGTATAACACATATGTATGCCGTTGTCTTCAAACAGCTACATGCATGGACTGTCTTTGCATTAACACTTGGTATACTAAGGCTTAAATAATTATTATATACAATTTTGGTGGCTGATGTACCTTAAAAAGAAAATGAAAAAAATTACCACTTTCCATAAATTACGGACAGTGATCATGCAATGGCGATTATGAAGACTGTGATTATCACATATAACCTTTCTTTGCTTTTACTTGGAAAAATATTCCTTACCAACGATTTTGTCCTCAAATTTCCACTGTTTATAAAGCCATATCGTAAAATTCATACAAAAGTTTTCGGATCGGCTCAGGAGCTTCCATAAAATGGCTGCCAAGATGGGATCCACAAACACCGAGAGATCAGCACATGCAGTTTGGTTGCTATAACCACGGTTCTTGGTCAGATTATTGACTGATTCTCTCACATAACACTTTATAGGCCTGTTTCTATCTTCTGAATCTATTATCTTGGTAACTAGACGCAGAGATTGTGCCATATTCACAGATCAAAAATATCACACGTTTTAAATTTGACATCCATTGCAGAAACCTGTCAGGCGTTACTACTACGACCTTGAGAATGGGTACTAGTCTAAAATTTATAATCTTCAAAGATATACTTCACAAGAACAAGCAATTTTTTTCATAATTATGCGCCAAGATCGTTAAGAAGCACTATTTTCTAGGTAGAATTCAATAAAATTTGATTTGAAGCAAGATTGAAAATTTAATCGTGTCAACGAATCTATATAATGTGTTTACTCCAACTGTATCTTTCAAGTGTCAGGATGGCCGAGCGGTCTAAGGCGCCAGACTCAAGGTTATTCCTTCCCAAGTTGCTTGGGAGCGGGCGTTCTGGTCTCCGAATGGAGGCGTGGGTTCGAATCCCACTTCTGACACATTTTTTTTCTTTTTTTTTTTCGTTAAAAATTATGTTTAAGCTACTCTATAGTGTTTTCTTTTCTTTTTATAAGCATATTAATCCTTATTGAAGACATTTCTGTTTTTCCCCCTAAATTTTATTTAAAAATGCTTCATTGGCGTAAAGAAACTACAAAAAAAAAAAAAAAATTATAAATTCACAAAATATATTTAATTTAAGGTCTTACAAATAAAGCTTTAGCTGGTGAAAGCCTTTTATAATTTTTTTCTTCAAAGACATTTAATTCCTAAGAATATATCCATCAGCAAACACGGGATTTGAAAGAGGAAGATGCTTTTGCATTTTATCACGTTCCATCAGAAGCAACAGACCTCCTTGACGAAAGCTAAGCATAATGTCAATGTGATTAGCATTTAGGTCCTTTCTACTGTACTTATCATTAATTACTACAATGATATGGGCGCCATACGTACAAGTTGCCAAGGAAACAAAGATGTCACACCACACGTTATAAGACTACTGGACGTACAACGGTCCAAAGCATCTTGTTGTTTTTTTTTTGCTAAAAATGATCGCAGTTTCTCAACTGAATAAAAGTAGGCAAAGCAACAAAGAGGTTGTTAACAAATAAATTCCAAGCCAATATTAATTATAATTTAGAGTTCTGTGCGACGTCTACGCCCGGGTGCTACACGTTGAAAGCCGAAAGGTTCTGACGTCATCATTCACCCTTGCCTGAGAGACGGTCAAGAGCCGTTTGTTTAATTTTCGTCAAAGGCCTTGTGGCATTTAAAAGAGAATCATTGGGACAAAGGTACCTACCACGTCATGTGCCACTGAGGCAGTCAAGGTACAGCTTTTAATTACTAAGAAGGAAAGAAATAAAGAACACAAACAATAAAAAAACAAAAATTTATTCAAAATCAGATTTCAAATTTAGTTGTGCTTGTGGAAAAAGAAAGTCGAAATAAATCTTATTTCAGAAACAACATGTGTGGAATGTTTATAATCATGAGTGCTCTAAAAGATTATATTATTGTCTGAATTTTTCCGTACTCAGTGGGTAACAGTGGGTCACATTGTGAGTGTTTGTTGGGTCCCAACGCACGTGTCTTCGTGCCCAGAGGCGACCCAGTGGCATCTGTCTGGTCCAATCAGAAATGAATAATCTATGGTGTCATAGCGACACAGCTGATACTAAAATATGATTGGAATTTTCTTCCTGTTTTCTAAGAAAGACCTCAACAGACCTCAAAACGACAGAAAAGATAGCACGACGCATAGTTCTAAAACCGATTTTTTTCGCTCAACTATCCATATTGATTCTCTCCGTATACATACTAAAGGTAGCTCAAGAACGAAAATGAAACTTCTTTTTTGGAATCTATAAAAGGCTTCGAAAGAAGAAGTAAACTTCGTTTTCATTGAAGTTCTCACTCGATCAAGGAATTGCGTGGACGTCAAAAGAAGGTAAGAAAAATATATAATTTGTACTATTGAATTATTCAGTTAGTTTTATCGCCCAAAACTGCTTGTTCTATCGATTGCTAGCTTAATTATAAGCCCGTGGATAGCATTCAGCTCATGATTATACTCTAATCATGGACTTTCATAACATGATATATCCTGGTAAGTGAGCCAGTAAGCTAGAGCGTATTTTATATAGAGTCGTGATAGCAGGGTTCCTATCCGTAAAGAAAATAAACTTGTTTGGCTTATAAGCCCTGATGATAACACCATGGTTTTCGAAATACTGTAGCTGGTTTAGTAGCTCAAACTACGTGGTGTGGTTCATGCGAAATTAGTAATTCAATTTCATAATTTTTGCTGGGACTTTTTTTCTCAGTGTGTTTTTTTTTTTTTTTTTCTTTTTTTTTTCATTTTTTCTTTCCAATAACACGGAGAATGCTACCTTGAAATAAACTTGACTGCACCTCTTATTTTTACTTGTTGAGTCACGAAGGAAACGAAATGAAAGAATCAACTGCAGAAACATGAGACTTTTCATGCACACAAGCCGCTGTCGAAGCCCGCAAGCTAGAAACCTCGGATATAGTTGACAGGTCACGTGCTTTCCGCGTATACCATTTTCAAAGTTGTTTATCATAAAATCTTCATAAATCCACCACTATATTGTATGTGTGATTTTGGTTCAATTTGTTACTGATTCAATACGGAGTATAATTATCATAGAAAATAATAATTCTGACCACCCGTTAGCTGCTTGTCAGTCATACTTGCGCAACCATAGTTATACGTTGGACATCTTAGCGGAAGTCACACTCAATTATGCAACTTCGATTTTGCTTGAATTTTATTTTTATCACGGAACCGTAAGATATCATAATTAGGGAGTGAAAATTATCAGAAACTTTTCAAAAACTCTTATCTTCGATCTGTTGTTAACTCCCTTTTTGACTCGGACCACAGGAGTCTAGTCGGTCACGCGTTTTGAGCTTGGAAGACGCCACAAAGGAAGTGTTTGAAATTTCTGGTACATTCATGTTCTATCCGCTCCTCCCCTCCCCCCACGCGTATACCTCTCATACACACATGCAACTCGAGTCTGAGACACGATATTTCTCGTTAAAACACAAAAATTCCACCAAATTGTAACAGACGAATAGTTAATGAAACGCTTATTGCGCAAGGAAGGCAGGGGGCCGGGAATTTTATCGGGACATTGTATTCGTGCACATCAACAGAATACATGTTTAAGCTGCAGGGATTTGTCTTTAGACTTCCGTTTTCGCTGTCGCGTATCGAACGGGTTTCTCTAGTTTTTGTGAGTCATTTTGAAATTTTTTCAAGAAGACGTAGGTGCGACTAGCCGATGACCAGGAAGAAGAATTAAGATGTTATCATGTCTCATGAAGTTTAAGTTTAAGGTCTCGGGCTATCAGCACAATACGTGCTCCACCGTGTATAGTACTAATCATTAATGGTCAACCGAGAAAAAAATTAAGTCGGAAAGTTTTTCGAGGAATTACAAACCTATATTCAAGTATATATTTCATTGGCTCGTTTGAGTGTCGGGAAATGCCATTCTTCGAGGTCGTAGGGGAGGTCTAGCTCGACGCGCGTACTGAAACTGGGGGGAGGGGAGGGGGCTAAGATGGTGACGCAAATAATTGGAAAATTGTCAAAACAAAGGATGAAAGACAGAGAGAGAGAGAGAGAGAGAGAGAGAGAGAGAGAGAGAGAGAGAGAGAGAGAGAGAGAGAGAAATGGCATTTGATTTTACTAGTAATGGAATAATATGATTTGCTTAATTGTGCTTAATGATTCAGAAAATGAAGAATGAGTTAGAATGACCTTGGTACCATTCGATTATGTAATTAATACTTCCTTATTACTGTGACAGCTAGATCGTGTTAGAAGGCGCTAGAACAAAACATGACGGGTCCTGTACAATTGTTGTACATGTTTCCCACTGGTACCATATCCCACAGAGAATAAGAAGCAAGCTAGCTAGCTGCTTCCGTCACGCCAATATATTTTACGATAAAAATTCTCCTACATATCTATGGATCCATGCATTTTACATCAAGGAAATTAGTCGAGTGAGGAAACAAGATAATGTAGTGGGGGTTCTTTTTTTGCACTCTGACTTACGATTGTCGAGTACTCAATCGGTCCACGTTACGCATATTGCAGTTTGCTTTCCCGGTTTGTTGCGTTTCAGTCTCAAACTAGCATGCGTCACTTGTTCTGTTAGCTGCAGAGATCCCAGCGTCAGAAACAAACGACCTACATGCTTGATCCCACGCAGGATTTGTTTTCAGTGAAAATTGTTATGAAGTTTAATTATAGTACTAATTTTGGACTTGAGCAACTCTTTGGCCTTATTGATTTCAGTGTAGGAGTTCACATAATGCGTTTTAGCTCCGTTTTAGGGACTTTTTTTTTTTGTTTGCCAAAATTGCTGAAGGGAACCTGGAATCTCAACTACCATGATAGAGCTAGATCTATACGACAGATTTAAGTATAGTAAGCTAACTCACCCCGCTATTCATGTAGTTTGGAATCTCTAGTTGTCGCAATTCATGCCGGATATCGGGGATCGTCTTAGAGACCGGTCCAGTTATTTATCGACAAAATCCCCGACTCCTCCCCCGGCGATAAATAATGACCGGTTCCTAATATCAAGACTTAGAATATCACTCTGTAAGCCAATAGACCTCTTTACCTTCGTTGTTTGTTGTGCCCATTTCAGACCATGTGATGCCACTCTTGGGAGTTGATTCTTTCATGTGTAAATATTTCAACAAAAGAATATTTCTAGGGAATGTCATGTGGTCTGAAATGGGCAATTTGCATACGAAGGTAAAGAGGTCTAGAGCCATATTTCGTAATTAATATTAACCAAGTTTTGAGATATTGATTAATGAACACGTACGTCCTGTGCAATGAAGGATGCAACATAATTTGCTATTTGAAGAGGAACGGGAAATTATAGGAACGCAATAGGCAAAAAATCCTAATTGATGGCCTGTCTCTTAGCTCAGTTGTCTAAAATTTCAAAATGTTTTCTATTTCTGTTTCTCGTCCATTCCATTCCATTCCATTCCATTCCATTCCATTCCATTCCATTCCATTCCATTCCATTCCATTCCATTCATTCGACTGATTTATCCGTACGTGCTGTTACTCGTTTGTTATTCAACATTTCTGTCTCTCAATTCCGTTTTTTCTTTCTTTCTTTATCCAAGTTTGTTCTTTCTTTCCCAGTCACCACTTTTTTCTTTTTCTTCCTTTTTTCTTTCTCCTTTTCTTTTCTTAAAGTTTGGTACCTTAAGTAGTTTTTGGATAGTATTCAATTCAATTTTCGAGACCACATAAGAGGCAATTATTCACCAGATTCATAAACAAATCTAGATCTATATATCCCAAATCAGTAGTGCATGGGACTCGGTGCATGCAAAATATCATGATTTCTGAACCCACATAGGGTCAACGTTAGAAACCTTGTTGTTCGATCGTATTTGTTTTTAACCATTGAAGCTTACTCGCTTCCTGTAAGCATGGTAAAAAATGCAAACTCGAATATATTATGTTGGAGGGGAGGGACGGGGGTGGGGGCAATCCCAATGCGAATCTCACTTAACATAACACCGTTCAAACAGTTCAAATACCGCCTACTCTTACTACGGAACATCCTAAATAGAATGTCTAAATTAGGCTACTTTAATACCGCTCCTATAATTATTTTAAGAATATATACCAGTTTATAAATCCTGGGCTAAACGAGGGTTGGGTTTTTACAAACTTTAGAAAATTCATCAGCTTCAAAAACTGGCGTTTATATCTGGGAGGTCCACATGACGTGATTTACAAATGATGGTCGGAAATGTGGGAGTTTATTTGAGTCAAAAAACACACGAGTTTGCCACATGAAGCAGTCTTTGAAATTATTAGAATGGAATTCAAGATATCTTGTTTGCTATGCACGACTTGTTTGCCTAGCTCCGAGGTCAAATTGGTCTTGGATTATTTTCACTGGTCGATAGAGGCTTTCCAGGCTATCCTTGAAGGTCATTATCAAATTCGGCAAATGTGTGAACAGTACGTAAAACTTCCGAAATTTAGCCTAAAAATTCTTCTTTGAACTGAAGGAAACGTAGCTGATGCGGAATTTGTCCGAAGATGTACGTTAGAGCCTAACGCTTTTATGCCAGTGTTCGGGAAAAGTTCGGCCGTTGAGTCAGTCAACTTCCTTGGCGACACATCTGACGCATGCGGACTTTGCTAGCAACTTCCAGTAGCGTCGTTTATGGGGGAGGGGGTCAGGAACAGCCTTGTCACGTTCAAAATATCACCATACAAACAACTTTAAATAATCAAATATCTTTACCAAAGCCAAGGAATTTTATTCTAATACAAATAAATTATTATTTCGTTGTGAAAACAGCAGTATTTTAGGGCCTTTTTTACCTTGAAATATGTTTGTTGTTAGCCCCCCCCTCCCTCAAAAGTGATGTTTTGTCGCGCGCGTGATAAAAGTAGTAATGACGTAAGTGGAAGGTTTTAGATATGTATATTATTGACCCTTAAAATAAATATCGATGACATAAAGAAAGAGCCTTGGTTATAGATAAGCTGCAACTTCCTGGTTGCGGACTATTAGTTACAAGAAATGGAGGGATGAAGAGCAAAGAATTCTATCTAATCGACATATTTTTTCCCTCATTTTCTATTCTCAAGAGACATAATTCAACATGGCGGACCAAATTCGGGATATCGCCGTCGAACAAGACAAGAAAAAGTCCGTTTCTGATGCAGCAGAGAGAATAAATCTGTTGTTTAATGTTCAAGTCACTCTCAGTGCTCCCGAAGCTGCTGGTATTCAGTGGGTTCAGCTTAAAGGAAGCGTAGAAGACATTGAAAATGCGAAGGTTAGTAAGCTTACAATATACGTTGTTGTTTTGAAACGTTCGTCGTTCCTCGCGCTCAAAATATCCCCATAGCTTTGATTATGATTTGAATATAAACAGAGAAAGCCGTTGGAAGGCTTAAAACATCCTGCAGGAATAATCTGTTCAAAGAAACAATGAGATCTAGAGGTATTATTGACTTCCGCATCAGTCGAGAGAAAAAAACCCTTCTGGTAGCCTCAATACCAACAAGTTTCGGAATTTGTCTTCAATGCTAAAGCGATATTTTTTGGCGTATTTCCTCTTTCTCTGTAGCTGTTTAAACGCGGTAGAACGTGTTTAGACTTAGATCAACAACCTTGTGTTATAGTTGAACTCATTGTGTTGAGTTTAAACGTGGATAGAAATACGTTTTGAAGAAATGTTGAAGCTTAATAAGATTAATGGATTTTTGAGAAAAAAATTGTGCTCACAAAAGATGAGAATACATTTTTATTATCACGAATAAGGAGTGGTGGTTTAGGTGGACCATGTCCAAGTGTTATTTAGCTTCGTGATCCTAACACTGCCTTTATTTCATGGTTTTTCTTTTACATTTTTTGCTCTACAGAACTACATCAATTCACTCTGTAAACCTGAGGTAAAGGATGTCAAAGTCTCCATTCCCGAGGTGTATTTTAATGCGATTTCTGAGTACAGAAACCATGTAGAGAAAACCTCTGGGGCTGTTGTTCTGTTCTCATCAACAAGAGAAGCCTGCATTCAGGGAAGTGAAATGTCCGTAGTGATTGCTACTTCTGTAATAGAAGAAAGGATTAAGGAGCTCAAATCTGGAGCAAGTGGTCTTCCTTCTCTGTTGAAGAATGGTAGCATTCCTCTACAACGAAAACGCGAACAGGAAAAACTCCAAAGCACTCCAGTGCCTTATATTGACCCTTCATTGGAGGAATTTGCTATAAAGCTAGGGTACACTAAGGAAGATATACATCAGGTAGTCAAGAAACAAGGCAAGGAGGTTGATCAAAATACTTTATTACGAGAACTAATCAAAGTATCATCACCTAGCTTATTACAACGAGCTAGGCCAGAGTATGCTGCACATCCAGGGCTAAGCAAACCTGTGCCGTATCATAGAGATGAAGTAGTGGCACGTGGAGCACCAAGTAGTAGGGCTATACCAAAATCATTTCCATACGGGGCAGCAATGAAGGACGATATAGTGGCGCGTGGAGCAATGTCTCGACCTATCCCTACAAGATCATTTCCAATGGATTCTAGTAGTATGCAAGGTGTATTCACCCCAGATAGACAGCCACATCAGTATGTGAATGACAGACCTGAGGATGATACATTGATGTACCAACAAGTTATTGGCAACAGTTCAGCCACAGTTGACACTACCTCAGATTTGAGGCATATTGTTATTGATGGAAGTAATGTTGCGATGAGGTAAGAAAAGAAATTATAAATAAGAAACAAAACTACTTAGGATCTGTAAAATTTATTTTAGATTTTCATTTTTGTGAAAGGAGAAACTTAATAGGTTATGTAAGGGATACAAGACATCACCTGATGCTATGGTTATGTGCCAACTTATCATATACATAGCTTCTGATTTAGCTGAGACAGGGTCATAGGTCTTTAAGAAAGGTGTATTGTTTCAGGCCTATAGGGTTTCAAAAGCCTTTTTTTCTGAAGCAAAAACCCAAAAAATGACTGCCCTGAAAAGAAATATTCCTAAAATCTACATCTAGGTATCTCGAGAATCATTTCAACTAAGTTTAAAGCTCTTTTATAGCACTCAAAGCCCACAGATCTTTCTTAAAGAATTGGCTTTCATTTTGCTATGGACCACAACTTGATCAAGGGCCGTAGCTGTTTACTCAGACATTAGCCAATCAGGACGCTTGTTCTATTTTTGGCTATATTTGACTCTGTATTGAACAATAGCAGAATGATTGACAGTCACTTCCCTATATACGGGAAGTGGTTCTAGGATTACGATTTCATCTGTTTCTCACGCAGTTCAAAGTCAATACAACTGAAAGAGTTAATTCTAGAAAAAAAAAAAATTAATAAGATTCCTTTCAGGAACATTTAAGAAAAAGACAGAGGGACCTTCACTTTAAAATCAATAAAATTCCAAATTCTTAGCAGCTGTTGAAGTCTTGCATGACTGATCAACAAACAGGAACTTCGAATTTTTAATCTGCTTAATTTTGCATATTTTATCTTGGCTTGAATTTAATGACAAATATCTGGGCTTTGTTAGGGGTTTTTTCCCATGTGTATAATTCCTTTTTTATAGTTTTTTCTTTAGCTTAAAACTTAGCTAAAAATTATATAATGCTTTTTTGATCAAAAATCTGTGTGATAACCATAAAAGTATTTTGTTTCAAATGGAAATAAATTTTTAGGTTCAAGAAATTATTTGGTTTTTCCTTGGAAAAACTGACCCTTACAATAAAGGAATGGTATAATTATAAGCCAGATTTAAACTCTTTGGGTGGAAATATTAGTAAAAGTGGGCAAGCTATTTAATTCTGCCAAATTAACGTTTGAAGTTATTATACATGTACAGAATATTATTACATGATTATAACCTGTTTCTTTAGTAAATTTATTTTGCCTATGGTGCCGCATGGTCCATTTGAAGTTATGTATTAAAATGTATTATTTTTTCTTTTAACAGTCATGGTAACCAACAGTACTTCTCTTGCATGGGAATCAAGATCTGTGTGGACTATTTTAGGAAAAGAGGACACAAAGATATAACAGTATTTGTACCTCAATGGCGTAAGGAATCTCCAAAACCTGATGCTCCAATGAAAAATCAGGAAATTCTGGCTGAACTTGAAGCTGAACGACATCTTGTATTTACCCCATCGAGGAGAGTTAATGGCAGGCGAATAGTTTGCTACGATGATAGATTTATCTTAAAACTTGCAAACGATACTGATGGTATTGTTGTATCAAATGATCACTTCCGAGACTTGTTCACTGAATCCCCAGAATGGCAAGAAGTCATTGAGCAGAGGATTTTAATGTACTCTTTTGTCAATGACATTTTGATGGTACCCGATGACCCACTGGGTCGACATGGACCTAAGCTTGATGACTTTTTAAGGAAGGGTACTGCAACTCACAGAAAAGTGTGTCCTTATTTGAAAAGATGCACCTATGGACTCAGATGTAAATACTATCACCCAGAAAGAGATCCAGCAAGACTACAAAGACCCAACTTCTTAGAAGGACCAAGATCTGCTACTTTCCGAGAGCTTGTTGCTGTGTTTGCAGATAAAAGGGAACTTATTCTACAAGTAATGATGGAGAACCCTCATGCTGACTTGGACTATCTGGCTGAACTTATTATGACAAGGAGTACTTCTTAACTACATCTATTCAAGAGAGATTCCAAACTGAATTTTAAATTTAGATTCTGTTGCTTGAATCTCAGTACAGAATCGAAAGAGTTGCTACATAGGGCTGATAGTGCAAGTGAAATTTATCCTGTCTCCTTATTGGCTGTGTAAATGCCATTAACCAATCAGACACAAAAAAATGGACAAAAAAATAATAAGGGCCAGTTCAAACATCGAACTACACATGAGCCGAACGCATTGAAAACAATGGATAATTAGACTGTCTTTGATGTCATTTGGTTCGGCTCATTAGAAGATCAACGTTTGAACTGGATCTAAGTGCATAAGGATTTAGGCAACAGTTATCTAAAATGTGAATTTTATAGAGGAATTGTTTAATTCCTTCGTCCACAAAACCATTCAAACTTAATTAAAATTTGATCTGTGAGTTCTAAGCTATGTTTTCACTTCAAATGATTAACCAAGAGATTGGTTCAGGGTTCAGTAAGATTCAAAGAAGACTTAAAAAGTTGCATTGAGATTACTTGTGTATGGAAAACAAAGTTATGTACTACCAGGCCAAATCAGTTTGAATCAATAAATACTCAAGAACAATGATTTTCCAAAGATTATGAGCAATTCAAAAGTTGTCATTTATCTAAAGGGAAATCCATCTTTATAAATATCATATAAATATGTGTAGAATTTTTACATTATTTTACAAAAAATGCTAATGAAATATGTTCCACCATGAAAATGTTGTGGCAAAAAATAAAAAAGTATTTGGTTAAATTCAAGACAAATTTAAATAATATTTTATGTCATTTTATCTTTTATATGGCAGAGCTAGCTAGGGTAACCAATGACGTAATGTACATATTAGAATAAATGAGATGTTTTTGAGTTGAAAAGGTGCGATTAAGGCACTGAACTCAAGTGCCAGGGTTCCTGAAATATGAATCATAGGTTAAGCCATATTAGATTAAGAATTAGAGTGTGAGCTTGATTGCATTCAAGATGTATACTTATTTTAAAAGTATTGTTCCATGACGTTTCTCTCTATGAGAGTAAAATTACATTAACTCGTTATTACATTTGTATTAGCTATTGGGTAAAGAATGAGAATAAAGATTAAATTTTTGAAAACAATTTATCATGTTTTTGTCTTATCCCCCCCTCTAAACCCCCCTAATTTGAAATGCTTTGACATCTTTTTGCTGCAGGTTGATAACGTCTAAAAAGATGCGGTGGAGGATCAAGGAGGGGTGGAGTTAAAAAGAAAAATGAAAAACAATAAAGAAAACAAACTATGAGAGAAATATGTTTGCAATGTTTTTGTTTTTGAAGGTGCTGAAAATAAAGTGCCTTCCTCAAAAATAAGAAATTCCAGTGAGTGGTACTAAAAGTTTGAAACTTATACGTCAGCAAATTAATGGCAGTAAAGTGATAATAGCCTGAGCCCTGTTTTCCGTGATCCTGTGGACCCTGCAGTTGACGTGCATCCCTGTCACACGTGACATTGGTGGATCTGTCGCATTGCGTGACATTTACAGTGGTTTCGGAGCCTAGCTAAAACTCATGCTACAAAAATCTTCAGCTTAAAAAAGCATCCCATATTCTTATCTCTAGTTTATTGTAAAACTTTATGAAAGTGGGCAAAAATGTTTTAATGATAATTTTTCGTAACTGTCACGCTAGCGTGATCGACTTCGGTTTCTTAACTTTCAGAGATGTATACCTATAACAGACATAAAAATTTGAGTTTTGGGCTTTTGTCAATCAAATTTACAAATTTTTATTTATGACGACTGCCAGCTTGGGCTATGACTGCGCACGGTGCTCTGTAGCCTCGTTGCGTGACGACCCTAAAAGCCTCTGCGTAAAAGGCAGGGTTGGACACAGCGCGCAAAGCATCAAGGGACAAAACTTCAATTTGTCTTCATTTGCTTCTGGACGTCGAGAAGTGAAGAGCTCTCTATGTTGAAACTTGATGGCACCGGTAATGTAAACAAACAAAAGACGCGAGAATATCAAAAGTTGATGGAGAACCAGAAAGTTAATTAGCTATTTGATATATCATACACAAATTTTCGAATATATTGAATAAAATTCAAAACTAAATAAAGCAACAACAACAAGAACAACAATTTATTTGTACTTAATTCTACATTACAATCATATAAATAAATTAATTAATTAATCTAGATTACAGTACAGGCTTCCTAGGTACGTATAGCAAAGCTAATCGAGCTAGAAAGCCATCTAGAGTAAATTAACAAATTATTTGTATCCGAGTCTTACTAACTACCGAGTTTTTCATCCAAAAATCTTTCAGCTCAAATGATTGCTAGGATGTTTAATATGATGAGCGTTTATGCCACATGAAAGGTAATTTCCTCCTTTACTTTTTGCTGTAGTTTCAATACGAGATCCCTTATATTTCAAGAGTAAAAGATAAAAGTGTGAAGCAAGCAGTTTCAGTCAAGCAGGGTCAAAACATACTAAAGATATCTTATTTAGTGCCTGCACGACTATATCATAAATCAGGATCGAACTTTGAAATAGAGAATACAACATTTTTTTCGAATTTTTTAATGATTTGACATTAAAAACTTAGAAAAAGTTAGGTTTCCTGTGAAATCACTTCCGGTTTTGTTATTTCCCAGTAGATAACATATTGTTGCCCGCTGAGAGTCGTTGCCGGGGAAACATCGAAACTTGTTCACGTTCACGTGATACCCTCTCGCCCAATTAGAGGACGAGAAAAATAGATTTTGACAGTTGGTATATAACAATAGTTTTTAATATATCTTAGGTTTTGTTTTTTGGATATTTATATGCTATATTTTTTATCATATCATATTGTAATTAGGGACTAATTAGAAATTAGCAGGGGGGAGGGGTGGGAAAAGGGGGAGGGTCATAACTTTTTGAGCACCTGAAAAGGGAGGGTCATGAAAAAATAGGCAGTGAAAAAGGGAGGTTCACATAAATTTATGCTCTTGCAGATGCCCCTCAAAACACTGGAAATCGCATTTCCGAGGCTCTCTGAATTTAAAATTTTCTTGGGGGGGGGGGGGATGCCTAAAAACCCCCTAGGAGCTATGACCTACGGTATTTATTACCCTCGGCCAACCCTCCAAAAAATCCCCTGAACAATCATGTCTTAACTGAAAGACAATATTCATTTACTTGTTTGCAAGATAAAAGCTATTAAACAAATAAATGTAAAGCTGTCTCTTGCAAGAACTCATAATGCTCAGTATCACTGTAGCTACAATACAATACAATAACTATATTTCAAGAGGGAAACGCAATAACCTTTTACAGTTTTCTAGCTTACGGCGCTCAAAAAAAATAAATAAATAAATAGATAGACAATTTAATGAATAATAAATAATATATATAATATATACTGCTATTGACATCATAATTATCATCATCACTGCCACCATTCTCATCCATGGTTGAAGGCATGTTGCTTGATATCAAAGAAAGATGCTTTTACATAAACTCATCTCATTTCCTAGGTTTATAAATATTTAGGGTTTTTGCATATGTATGTTCAATGACAGGTCTTTATTATGTAGACCAACCCGTCCCAAAATCGCTCAATAACATCTTTTAGTTTGGGTCTACCACGTACGGCGTGTGCGTTTGTAAGTAGTTTAAGCGTATCATTAAAAAAGCTAAAGACAATGGTAGGCCACATGCCTACAGACAACATATCTCACGAACCTTGAACGAATGAATTAATGGCAACCAAACACCGAAAGCTATAAATACCTCGTGCTCGATATCATGTGGCAAATTCTATTAAATTGTCGATCACATTTGTACACAAATACATAACACAACACAACTTCATTGGACAGACTATTGCTATGGTTACGAGTTCTCGATAAATCATGGCGTGTGACGTCACAATAGGCATTGTGCTTTACCCGACGCCCGAAAAAGAAAAACGGCTCTCATTTTAAGACTGGGTTTGCTACACAGGCTACCCAGTAATAAGTTTTAAGAGCCATTAATTAATCAGTAACCTAGAGTTACCGTTATGTGCTACTTAATGAATTTAAAGGAACTTTTTGTGAGGGATTTAAAAATAAAATAAACCTGTACGCTTATACCTTTGAAAATAGCTTTGTCAATTCTTAAGTTTTGTCAAGAATGTAATGCACACTTGGTAATGTAATCGACCGCACGCAGTCCAACTTTACCTCGATCTGGTAAGACCACAGTTTTGTTCGGATGCCAGCAGGCTAGGTATTGTATACCTACTGAGTTCAAGGTCAAGCTATGCATTTTAAAAATTCTACACGAAGAGTTAGAGTGCAAACAGTATATCTGTGAAATATATTAGTTATACTAAATAGTACATATTTATGCAAATTCTGTCGTTTTCTATTGTTTAATTAGCACTATTTTGTACTATTTAGGAGGGTCCACAATAGGGGTTCTCGGATCCCACCATCCCGCTCGTCTTTGTATCAAAATCCCGATCCCGCCCAAAATTCGAGTAACCGACCACTCTAACCACTGAAAGGCATAATAACTACTACTATTTCAGGGTTGAAAACTGAACCTTAGAGTACGAATTGTGTTCTAATAGTATTATATTCTGATATTTTGCAATTATGCATTATGAGGGAACGTGGAGCATGATTTTACGACCGCCAAAGGTGGGAGTACTTAGGGGGTTTGGAGACATGCCCTCTCTCTCGCGAAAAAAATTCAAATTGAGACCCTCGAAAATGCGCTTTCCAGTGATTTGATCGATTTTTTTGTTTTTTTCGCACAGAAGAGGTTGCGCGATATTTTTAGGGAGGTTTAAGAGCTTGCTCGATTATTTTGGGGCATTTACGCAACCCCCCCCCCCCCCCCCCCCCCATCAGCTATCTAATGGTCCGTCCCTTGGCGAAGTTATGTAATGCTCTGTGACTTGAAAGGGCTTCATATCAGTCTTTCTTGTAATGTGTTAGGTATTGATGGATAAGTTTGACAGGCCACGATGACTATTACGAACAATTTATTCATACCCTGATCAATAAGTGAATAATTAACTGATGATAAGAGTCAATTTTATGAATTCACAAAGGGAACTGTAGTCCCGTATCCCGCTACAAACCCTCACGATTCCCGAATCCCGACACCTCAAAAACACGAAATCCCGCTCCCGCTCGTCATTAAGAATCCCGCTACCCCCTCTGTTTTTTTGCTCGCATCCCGAATCCCGCCTTTAAAATAAGGCCATGCAGTGCAAAAAATGCTGGTTTAGTGACCTCTTTCTCCTACTCTACCTCCCTTTCTTGATTTACTGTTTTCATAAAAAATAATTTTCTTAATTATTTTTTCAACTTTCTCAAACTTTTTGACACCAGCATACTGCTGTAATGTAGTTAACTGAGCTCAGTTCTTTTCCACCATCAGCAAAATATTTCTTCATTAATTCCTTGTAAAACTTTTCAAATCTGGCCTTCTCTTCTGAGGTTGCAGTTTGAAAGAAACTGAGGGAAGATAAAAACTGAAAGAAGCTGGTGGATGTGTAATCAAAAGGACTCATGAAATAAGCTCTTTCAAGTTTACCAAACTTCTCGGAAATTGGTATCACTTTGAGGACGTCTTCTAGGTGTAGAGGAAGTACGCCAAAACTGGTTTTTTTCAGGTAATGTACGTCAAGGTATTTCCAAATTTCTTGCATCCAGGGCTGTGACTGACCATCGGGATAACACCAAACCAACCCAAGCTTGCCTCTGGGAACCAAGACACGGCTTATCTCTAACAAACTTTCTTTCTTGTCAGCGAACCAATGAAAAGCGTTGGCAGATAGCACCACATCCATACTTTCATCTTCAAGGTCTGTGGAAACAACAGAAAGAAATGCTTAATATAATATGTCCAAAACACTCTGACGGGTAATATATTTCATTACTATGAGGGGAGAGGAGGTTAGGGGAGGTTTAGGTATACAAGGGCTGAAGAAATATTCTAGCAACACAATTTTGAAAAGACCTGAGCGGACTTGCTACTAGGCTTTATACCTGGTCCCCTGCATAAATGAAAAAAAAAAGAAGAAAAAAAAGAAAGCATGATACCTTCCTTTGGGTGCATGGGTTGGTGATAATCTAAATTATCTGTAGTGCACAACTATCTATTAGAAGCTCACCTATATTTTCAGCTGAAAATTGTTTGATCTCAATATCAGGTAAAATTTCTATAAACTGGTCACACATGTTCTTCACCGGATCACTGGCGATTATAGGAACGTTCGCGTTCCCGTCTTTGAGGACGTCCACCATTACACGGGTAAATTTGCCAGTTCCTGCTCCAAGTTCAAGAATATTGAACTTTTTATCTGAGTATGCTTCGCCATTTTCATTCAGGACGCCTATCTGTATCATAAGAGTTTTGACTGCTTCTTTTGGGTACTCAGGTCGCATCTTTTCGTACCGTTCTGAGTCAAGAAATCCCTGTATTCCTAAACTTTCAGACGCCATGTTTTGTCTGAGGCAGTGTAGGACTAATCAAACTCGCAGTTCAAGGCGATTTGGATTTTGGACTTTTAGACGTGGATTTTTCTGATCGTCTGAAAACAGTTTCAAGCAACGTGGCAAACATTTTGGTTGGGGATTGGGACTTGGAGGCGGGACCGGGACGCGAGTGAAAAAACCGGGACTCGATATTTTTCGCGGATAGAAAAGCTTCCATCTTCAACAAAATTATCATGCAGGTTCCTCTTCTCTCCTTCGGGGCCCCGTTAAGTACGTTACCGAACAGACAAACATCACGAGATTGAAATCGAAAATTCAAAGGTCAGCCTTAGAAAACCAGATGGTCACTCCTTCGCAGTGCATCATGGGGAAAAATCTAAATTTAATCAGTCGAGCTCCAACCGTCGTGAAGAGAAGAGCTCCGCTTAAACGTGATCCAACTCAAAATATATCAATATTTTAGCGATAAGGCAGAGAAGTTGTACTTATAAACTAAGAACTATCCTTAGAATTTCATGTGTTGCTTCTCCCTGGGCTCCAGTCACTTCCGGAGTACCTCAGGCAGCATCCTAGGTCCCCTTCTCTTTGTGTTGTTTATAAACGATCTCCCTGATGTCATTCCTGAGGAAGCTACAGCCGCTTTGTATGCTGACGACACTAAGATACTTCACACAATTTCATCTAGTGGCGACTTCAACGCGCAACTATCAAAGCTTATCATGCAGCAACAAGTTGCAACAATAACATGAAATTCAATGCGTCCAAATGTAAGCTTTTGACGGTGGCGCGCAAGAAAAGCCCGATCTCACACGCTTACCACCTCGGCACTAATAAGATCAAACGAACACAAGAGGAAAGAGATCTTGGTGTCATCGTAACCAGCAACCTTACATGGGAGAAACATATTCAAACCATCTCAGCAAAAGCCAGCAAACTACTTGGCCTACTGAAGAGAACGTGCCCACAACTCACTGACATAAAATATAGAAGAACACTCTACTTGGCGCACGTTAAATCACTAATCGTGTCTGCCTCAGAAGTATGGTCACCCAGCCATTCCAAGCTAAAAGAGTTACTCGAGAAGATTCAAACTGAGTTGAGCCACTAGATGGGTACTACGGACTAAGATCGGAGAGACATCCTATAAAGACAGATTAAAAGCGCTAGACTTACTTCCTCTCTGTTATGAGAGAGAAATCAAGGACTTGACATTCTTCTACATATCATTGTATGGACAAACATATCTTAATGTTCATAATTTTGTTAAATTCTCAAACCATGGACGTACTCATCTGACTCAAAACCCTTCACTTGTTCTTGAGACACCTTTATGTAAGACCAGCACATTTACTGCTTCTTACTTTAATCGTATAATACGTCTCTGGAATACTATTTGTAAACAAGCATCTCCTAGCACTTTCTCTAGCCTTTCTAAGTTTTAATCATATCTAAGGCTTAACTTGAGTACTCTCTTCGCTTCGTAATGACATATTTGATGTAGACTTAACATGCACATGGTCTCTAGTACACCAGTGTCCTTGTCACAGATGATGTTAGTATTCTTTCTTAAGTTAGAATTCTTCCAGTTTAGTTTTAGTGTTATTTAGATTTGTACTATCAGTTTCAGATGTTATTCTACATTTCCTATACCTTTTCATTGTTATTTCAAAGGGAAGCGCCTAGCATGGGACCTAGAGTCCCGTACGCACTTTCCCCTTTGGGTAGCATAGATAGCATTTGTAAGCTTTTTATTCTTGTATGTCCAATAAAGACGTTAAAAATATCACTTACGCCTCTAATAATTGTTTCCGTATATAAAGTGATAATCCTAGAATTGATTTTCTTGGTCTGTTAGGTAAAATTTCTGTTCCTTACATCAATGAAACTCAAAGCACTGCAAGGTATAGCGTTCAAAACAACTGTCGTTAAAAACGTTAAAAATATCACTTACGCCTCTAATAATTGTTTCCGCATATAAAGTGATAATCCTAGAATTGATTTTCTTGGTCTGTTAGGTAAAATTTCTGTTCCTTACATCAATGAAACTCAAAGCACTGCAAGGTATAGCGTTCAAAACAACTGTCGTTAAAAACGTTAAAAATATCACTTACGCCTCTAATAATTGTTTCCGTATATAAAGTGATAATCCTAGAATTGATTTTCTTGGTCTGTTAGGTAAAATTTCTGTTCCTTACATCAATGAAACTCAAAGCACTGCAAGGTATAGCGTTCAAAACATGATTGTTGTGTTGATATGAGCCGAAATTTAAGAGCAACTGTCCGCTGTAAAAATCAAACAAAATCGGAAATCTGCGGCAAGGCTCAAATGCTCGAATTCGCTCTACTTTTGGATTTGAGTAGTGTATGATGAAGTATGAAACACTGTGTGGTTGGTTTTTAAAAATCTTTTTTTTTTTGCTTTCGAGAAAATGGGAAAAAACGGTTTGAGCCTCCAGAGACTATTCTCGCTATCCAAATATGGCTGAAAATTGCTTGCGTTCGCTTGATCCGCGCAGCAAAAATGCTGATCCAAATAACCTTATAATACTTTCTCCTCAAAGTACAACCCTTCTTTGCTTATTAACAGTAGTTTTATAAAAATCGAGCGACTCGGAAAATTTTAGCACAATGAAAAGCGAAGGGCACTTAGTTACAAATGTTCGTTAGTGCATCTCCAAAACTGTGGGTTTTCGCCATGTGCCATCTTTCTAAATCTTATGATATTATGGACGACAACTAGTGGAAAACTGCTCTTTCGAAAAATGTATTTTTTATTTTTGGGAAATAATTGTGCTCTCTTTGAAACGGACTTTATTTTGGCTCATTAAATATGCAAATAATCTCTGATTAGCGTCGATGGCGTGACTAAAGACCTCTCGAAATAAATTCACTTGAAATCTTATTTGTTTTCTTATCTAATTTATAGAAATAGAAGAAAACATAAGTATACTAACCTTGTTGGTCCTATATTATGAGTTATTATGAATTTTGAATTCACAACCGTTCGCTTTTTTCATGAAGCGAGCCGAGAGAGTCTCAAATCAAAACTCCCAAGATACAATGTAACAGATCACTCGACAGTTCGCACATCTTCTCATAAAATGACTATAGCCTGTTTCCGATAAGAAATATACAGTAAATTCTACTAAATTCGATTTTTAGAGAGTCCAGTGGTCCAGTATTCTAACTTCACTTGCAAGCGTTTGTTATATTTGCATATTGCTACCCGAACATTAGTAGTGTAGGCCGCATGGCACGACCCAGGTTTTCGAGGTGGATTTGCTAATTTTTGAGGCGGCTTCGAGTATTTTGCGGTGGATTTAATTATTTTCTACTACGTCACGCATTACCATTGCCATCCCTTCATATTGTGTCAAAACACAATGAAAATCAATAGAATAGAGGATTGTAATCGATTAGTAGAGATCAAATCTGTGATGTCATAGGTCGCTTTATTCAGTAGGTGTATTTTTGAAGGGGATTTAATCATTTTTTATTACTTATTACCATAAAATGATACCCTGGTTCCAGAGGCGCATTTCAATGGCTTTTATGCGGCGTTGCGCGAGACGAGCCGGAGGCGAGAGAGAGAGAGCGCCTCTGGTAGAATCCGTTGGAATCTCACTTCCATGCTAGGCGCCAAGTTATCTCGGGTTCCAAAACCGGTTTTCCCCGTTTTGTAAAACAAACACGCAAAACCGGTTTCGAATTACTCGTAACACATGGCTGCTCATATTATGACAGCGTTGAATGGTCTCTAAATGTCCGTAAGTACGAGTACTCCAGTGAAAAAAGTTGTAGAAATATGCGAAATAATTGATGTAAACCGTTTCTGTAGAGTATGTAACATCAACATCTCAATATCGGGAAGAGGAAAGTTTAATTTATTTGATGGTAAGGCTTCGAAGGATCAAAATCTTGCAACAAGATTGTCCTTCATCTTGGAATGTCCCGTCGCGAGATCAAACATATTATCTTCCTGCGTCTGTTTTAAATGCCGACGGGAATTAGAGAAACTAGAAAAGTTGAAAAGCAGCCTGCAGAAATTCAAAGATTTAAGCGAAGAAACCCTGAATAGGCAAAGTGGGACAGCCCGCGTAAAAAGATGTCATCGGTACTCACCGAGCAACACCAAAAGCCCACAGCGAAAAAAAGCTACGCTCCCTCCGAGACAACTTTTACAGCCTGCCAGAAAGTTCAATGAGAATGTGCTTGCCGATAAGCCCAGACCGGATTCCAGTGTCGAGGTAAGACATATTCACTTCGCTTATAGATCCTTAAGCTTGTATATAGACCATGTGGCTATATAACGCGTCAGCGCCAATGTGCGCTTCCTGACTTTAGTGAAAGTATCATATTTTCTTAAACAGAAAAAAAAATCTGTGACAATTCCTTGACTTGATTCTTAGACCTAGTCTATTATCCTGATATCTAGTTAACCAACTATTTGAACCCCTATAGAAGGTGTTGTTTTTGAAGGGCAACAAGGGAAAGTGGAATATCAGGGGGTTTCTTGTGATATAATTTGAAAGGGCACTAAAAACATTTATGAACTCCTGGTCTCGTCTCTAAAATGACAAAAAATAATAATAATTGAATTTATTGTTTAGGTAATAGTCAGATATCCTAGCAAGACCCTAACTAAAACCCTTACAGATGAAGGGGATGTATCTATTGCAAGAAGTTTAGCCAGTGGTGAGCATGAAACCATTGTGAATGCAGTGTGGAAATCCTCCAAAATGAAGGAAAGGTTAATGAACAAGGTTGAAAAGGCAATAGAAGATGAGTGTGCAGAGTTGTGTGGTAAAAAAAATCCATCCATTTTATCCAACACAACACCTGTGAACATCATAGAATTGACAAGATTCCAAAATAGTAAATGAACTGATGGTACGAGCACCAACACTATATCGAGCCATGCAAGCAGTTTTACATCGAAAAGGAGAAGATAAAAACCCAGACAAGAAAGTTCGTGCTGTCAGCATGGCTGTTTCAACACTCTTACGAGGTAGAAATCCAACAATGTCTGCCATGGCATATCGCATCTCTGTCTTACTATGGCATGGAGGAGTTGAAAAAATGGTATGTTATAAATAATTCATGAAAGCGTTTCAGGAGCATATCCAAACTAATCAAAAAAAGATCTAACGAACTGAAAAGACAATTCTACCAGGATAAAGCAGATACGATAAACAATGCTTCAATTAATAGAGACCTAGAAAAACTGTTCAGAAATGCAAAAAATCATGGCGCTTTCAATAAAAAAGCAACATTCCCAACCGAATCCACCAAATTGAAAGATCATTTTCAATCGCATTTCAACAAAAAACCACCAGAACAAGTACCTAAGGAGCTGTTTGAACCACCAGAATTTATAATTACCAGTTTGGAACACATCGATACTGCAAATATTAATGGAGATGCCCCTACTGAATTAGAAGTTAAATCCATGTTGCTCAAGCTCAAAATGAGAAAATCTACTACTGATACTCCAGCGGAGGTTCTCCAAACTATTGCTTCAGACCCCGAGTCATTGACAGCACTAACTAACCTTTATAAGGACATCTGGGAGCAAAAACGACTACCCCAAAATTGGAAGTATACGTGTTTGAAAGCTCTGTTCAAGAACAAAGGCTCGACTAAAGACCCTTCTAATTACCGCGGGATCTCAGTGAGCTCAACACAACTAAAGGTTTTGTGTATGATCATTCTAAGTCGAATTAGTGACTGGTATGATGATAACCTTCTAGAGGGGCAGTATGGTTTTAGACCCAAAAGAGGCTGCCAGGATGCGATTTACTGCCTGAAAAGGGTGCAACAAATTAGCTACGAAAAGAATGAAGACCTTTTTGTTGGCTTTGTTGATTTGAAAGCCGCCTTCGACTGGGTGCCACGCGATTGGATGTTTACCAGCATCAAGATAAGAAATGTGTCTAACAACCCAGATCTTAAAGGATTAATCGATCTACTTGAATCTATCTACGCTGAAACATATAGTTATATGGATGGGGAAAATCTGGATACAGCATTCCGAACCACTAGTGGAGTACGTCAAGGAGGATGTGAGAGCCCTAATTGCTTCAATCTATACTTGGACTTCATTCTCAGAATTTTTGATGATGAATGCAAAAGTGAAAGAGTGAGAATAAAATACAGAATCCCTAATGAAGCGACTAATAGAATGCAACGTTCCTACGAGAAAAGCTATGGAACTCTCGTCTTACTATGGTTAGGCTTTGCTGATGATTTGGCTATATTAGCAAAGTCAGTAAAAGATCTTCAAAAATCACTTGAAATCCTACAGTCAATATGCAGAAGATTTGGCATGATAATGAGCTTGGTAAAAACCAAAACAATGATAATGACGGATATGTCATCGTTCGTCGACGGAGACTACCCAAAGTCTATTTGCAGTCTGGAAGATTCTCCTCTAGAGAATGTAGAATCATTTACGTATCTTGGACAAATCTTTCAGTACAATCAACCATACACTGCTACAAACGAGCTTCTTAAAAGAAAGTATAGTGCCATCAACTCCTACTACAATGACGAAACATTCTACAAGAACCATTCAATTGCATTGAACACCAGAAGGATGATTTTTGACTCTCTGATTAGAAGCAAGATGACTTACACCTGCCAAACATGGTCGACAACAGCTGTATCACTAAAGATGCTTTGCAGTGCTTACTGCAGACTGTTACGAAATCTAGTTAAGGGTGGTACCTTTAGAAAGTTAACACCACTCAATGAGTCACTTCCATTGAATGACGAAGAACAATCATTTGATATGGCGTATTGTCTCACAAATGATCAGATATACAAATACAGTGGTGCAACTCCATTACTATGTTTCGTACATAAACAACAACTAAATTGGTTTGCACATATTATACGCTCATCAAACATTAGCTACATCAAAAAGCTAACTTTTTCTGATGAAAAGAACACAAGACGTGGTCAGCCACTACAGACATTGGAACGATCAATCTATAAACGCTACCCTCTTAAGGACAAATCAGAGATAAGAAAAGCCTGTTTCAACAAAACTCTCTTCAATATTGGATAAGTCTAGTATACTCAAGTAGAGTAACTCCTAAATATTATTCATAGAATGATGAGGAATAAATTGATTGATTGATGAAAACAATCCTAGCTTCTGATCCTCATCCAATTATCCCTATCCATTTTTTATCCTTATCCATTTTTTAGACATTAAGAATTGAAAACAAGAGTGAAAACATGTGGGGGGAAATGAAATGTTGGGTATAACTATGTTGTGCTACATGTATACCAGATATTAATGTAAAATTATTTGTTTCTATAGCTTTTTGACCGATTCTGTCATTGGGGAATTTCAATGAGTCACTCAAGTACCCTCAAAAAGGTTGATGAATTTGGAACAGATTTCGACAAAGAAGTTTTGGGATGGAAATCAAAGCTGGAAGAGAGTTGGATGTTACAAAGTATGGTAAATGAAGTTGAGAAGGTGGTGGAGGCTGCCAAAAATGAGTTGGTTCCTGATGGTTTTGATACACTTGATGTTGGGGGTTTGAGTCTTACATTTCCTGCCCAAAAGCAGTTTCAAAACCAAGCTTATACCAAAGGAGACTTTGGGATTGATGTCCCTTCTATCAAAGAAAGAACACAAACTGCAATGAAAGAGAGGTTTGATGAATCAGTTTTCACATCTGTGATGGACTGCATCCCAGAAACATTTCAAAAAAGTATCACTTTGGAAGCAGTCAACACTCTGAAAAATGAAATTGAGTTTATGCACCCTGCATCATTCCAAATTACTGGAGACAATCTTGACTTGGCCATTAAAGTCAAACACATGACAAGCACTAATCAAAATAATAGTATACATTGGTTCAACCTCAATGCCGTCCTGAACCGTGTACATGGAAATCACCTGCCAAATGATCAACCAATAAAGTCAGTACTTGATATGGAGAATATAGATTTCCTGCCATCCAGTAATGACAACCAAGAGTTTCTCCATTATGCTGCAGCACTATGTGTCAGAGTTGTTGTTTCGCACTTGCCAGCTCTAAGTGGATTTCAGGATGTCGTGGTTAGCCATATCCCTCATCAGTACTCAAGTATCATGAAAGAAAAATCAAAACAGGTTTGCTGGAATTCTATATATCTCATACTGTACTCAAAGTAGCTCTCTCTCTCTCGCCTCCGGCTCGTCTTCTCGCCTCCGGCTCGCCGTACAAAAGCCACTTAAATGCGCCTCTGGATCCAGGGTAATAAAATGATGGGTAAGTTGTGAGCTATTATTTTGGAGGTGGCTTCGAACAAGTCCAGGCAAAGCTATTGTGTATTACACAATTAGAACAATTAAACAGCTGAATTCAGCAATTGATCAAGGAATCAATGAATAGTTTAAAGTTAAACATTTTATATGCTCTGCATGGATAGCGTCTTTTTGGAAAGTACCTTCGAGTAAATTGATCGCTGTAACTCTTCAACAAACCTTGGAACTATGGACTCCTTCAATTACTGAAAACCTTTACGATTCCTGTACTAAGTAATGGTGAAACTTTACCAAGCACTAGTGCTCACGGGAAGAAAAAAAAAATTATATTGTCCCCAACACAAAGGAATTAAAGCCCATAATTGAAAAACAAAAAATACAACAGTTTGAAAATTATTCAAAAACTTTGAACATTATTGACCAGGCTTTCATCTTTATTATTCATATAGTCTTTCTTACTAGCTGAATCATAATTCGGTTACACCATGTAAAAAATCATCGTGGAATCTTAAAAAGTCACAGAGAAAAAAGTCCAGTGGAAACAGCATAGTTAATCAAAACAAAAAATCAAATCGACCGACCTTCTCCTTTATTACTTTTTCTATTATTATTTTATGGTGGTCTGAACGAGTTTTAAGGTCTTTTTTTCTTTGATATGACCATGCGCAGCAAGTATACTGATTATATAAGTATACTGAATTTAAGAAAAATTCAGACTGCCATGCCGAACCTTTGTCGGAAACAACGACGAACACATGGGTGCCCTGTGTATTATATGGTAATTAACTAGAAATACCGCTGGTTTGAATATTGTTTTTCGGCCCGATTCCACGCCTGGGGGATAGCATTACCCGAGCACATAGTACACTAAAAAAAAGTTTTTAGTTTATTAGATTACAATTTGCATTCTATTACTCTAATGGATTCTTACCATATAAATAATGGTAGTGCTGGTCAAGACAGCCGACGTGAATTCGAGCCCGCCAAAAAACTACGTGAGCTCGCGAAGATGAATGGTTTGGAAATGGCTTCCAAAGACTTCGCTGCCTTCATGGACGAACATGATGAGCTTCGAGAACTAAGAAAGGAGTTTTGCTATCCGTTGAATAAGGAATTACCTTATGGTGAGTTTACGAGGCATTTTACTCTTAATTCGTTGAAGATTAAATTCACTAATGACATTCAAGTCACTTTAAAGATGATTTTGAAAGCTTAATAATGAATTTTGTTAAATGTGCTCTAAGAATGTCATATTATTAAGGGATTGATCTACAAGGAATATCGTTGACCTTTCCAGAGGCAACAAGCTTGTGTGTTCATATATAATAGTAGTGCAAAGGTTTTCCGTGATCCGTGACTCAGCCTTTTTTTGGACCGTGATTCGTGAAAATTATTCAAAAATAATTGATCTGTGAGTTAGCCCTGCCCTGACTTAGTCACCCCAGAGGTTGTTTCAGGGTTTGATCTGTGAGTTAGCCATGCCCTGACTTAGGTCACCCCAGAGGTTGTTTCAGGGTTTGATCTGTGAGTTAGCCATGCCCTGACTTAGGTCACCCCAGAGGTTGTTTCAGGGTTTGATCTGTGAGTTAGCCCAGCCCTGACTTAGTATGGATAAAAAGTTAAATTTTACACCGTAAAAAATAAGAGAGATAACTTACTGACGTTTCGGACGCTAGTCCTTCGTCGGAGTGACTTAGTCACCCCAGAGGTTGTTTCAGGGTTTGATCTGTGAGTTAGCCATGCCCTGACTTAGGTCACCCCAGAGGTTGTTTCAGGGTTTGATCTGTGAGTTAGCCCTGCCCTGACTTAGTCACCCCAGAGATGGTTTCAGGGTTTGATCTGTGAGTTAGCCATGCCCTGATCAGTCCAGAGGTTGTTTCAGCAGTACGGATTATAGTAACATATGGCGAGATTTGTGACGTCATGGCCTATTGTCTTCGTACTGAAACCAAAAAATAATTCAAAACTATTCTGCTTTCTATAAAATCTATTGCCTGGGCTCTCACGGACACTATACACTCGGGATTTTTTTACTCAGACAGCAGCACGTGGATTTCAAGATACCAGATATAGTAAATAATGCTGGATTTGTCAAGTTTTTCATATAGATTTCATGAATTTTCTGCAGTCAGTTGGCCACGATATTGTCAATGCCAGTAAGAGAAGCTCGATAAATCAACATATTTTACATTATTCCAATTTTTTTCTAAGATCATCGTATTTTTTTATGTGTTCTAAGATAAATTATCTTGGTTTGTGCGAAGTTTCAACATGGTACCACCTTAAATAAACCGGTACCACTCTTCGAAAGATTGAGTCTTCAACAGCCATACTGAAGCTCTTGTTTACGGAAACCTCGGGTTGAGTCAGTCTTGGTTTGTCATGCTCTTAGACTTTGTTTTCACTTTATAAATTACAAGATAGTTTTTAATATGCCTTTTAATAGACTCTTCTATTTCTAATCGTATAGCCAACTTCACCAGTAAGTCTTAACTTTTCATTTCAGTAGACTGAGTTATGTTCCTCTCTATACGGCGATGGCGTTACTGAGTCGAGTTGAGTTTAGCAGTCAACTACTGTGGCTTGTGTATTTATTTGTGCGCAGATCGCTTTATGAATTATTGTGAAATTTATGTGATATCTCGAAAACTCAGTATTAGATCTTCATAATTGCAAATGACTAGATATTACAGCGGAATTGTTCTTCTTGCCAAATACAACAGAAGTCTTACTTTATATAGTTGAAACAGCTACTTTGAACAGCAATGTACTCTACCATAAAGCTTGTCACACACAATTTATACATTCTTATGGTACATTTTCTAAAAGAGTAGTAATAAAAAGTCCAGTTCAATATTACGCTTGCGATTCAGTTTTATCTAAACCTCGCAAAGTCCTTTAGGATCTCGACCGCCACATTCAATGTTTTGATTCTGCTTGAGTTTGTGACGTTTTGCAGTTAATTTTTAATAATAATGTGACGTTTTGCTGACGTACTGCGAAATCCCGGTACATGATTGGCCAGATCACTAATTAGAAATCTCGCCATATGTTACTATAATCCGTACTGTTCAGGTGTCAAGATGTCTTATATGCACATATAAACTTACTGAAGCTTATCAAATTGTTTTCCAGTTGACCTATCCCTTGTAGATGGGGATGCAGAGTGTGTTTATTTCTGCGGCAATTCTCTTGGACTAATGCCTAAAGAATGCCGGAAGCTAGCCAAGGAGAACTTGGATAAATGGGCTGCAATGTAAGTATTGTATTAGCAATGCATGCATATTTATAACTTATTGCAATTTTGAGCCACCAATGCAGGTTAATCATATTGGTGGCTAGTTGGGAGAAAATATCTTCCGTATTGGCTATAGTCGTGAAGGAAGGCCAATACAGAATATATTTTCTTCCAATGCCGTCAATATAACCCATATTGGCAGCTCAAATTGCAATAAAGTTTGTATCGCAATTCAGTCCTCTCGCACGGTAATTCTGAGCTGACAATACAGGTTTATATTAGTGACTCTCTCCCATTCAAGCTTATAGGAGAATCGCGATACGCTCTTATATTACACATATATATATGGCTAAGATAGTATGCACGCTGTGATTGGTTTAGAACTATGCTTTATTAGTACATGAACTCAGCATGGTGTTCATGCTACAACTGTGTATGTGCTCACCATTTTAATTGCAAATAAGTGAAAGAAAACAGCATTAAAAACTACAAGTTTTTTTCTATAATAATATGGTTTGTGCTTGACTTTGCACTTCTTTCATGCTTAGAGTTCAGAAAAAACATTTTTATAAACCCTCTTAATATATCCTACAATGCTTTATTTTCTGTGTTGGACGTCAATATTATTCTTTTCAATTTCGTTCAAAGGAACAGATTTCAAGAGAATAAATTTGAGGTCAAACACGGAAAATAAAGCATTGTAGGATTCATTAAAAGAGTCACATTTCCCATTTTGCACTACTATTTATTGTATTTTGATTTCATGACTATTAATGTGCTACATTTAGGGGAGTATATGGTCATGTTAATGGAGAGAGACCTTGGGTGAATATAGAAGAACTTGCAACTGAGGAAACTGCTCGAATTGTTGGTGAGACATTTACAAGAGTATTACAATTCACTGCTTTTTTTATTTCAGATTTCTGATTGCATTTTCTTTCTCTATCTTGTCATAATTATATCTTTTCATCCTTCCATTCACTCCATTTATCCCATCCATTTATCCATCCATCCATCCTTCCACTCCATTCATCCCATCCATTTACCCATCCATTTATCCACCCATCCATCAATTTATCTATCCTGTCCATCCATTTATACATCCATCTAGCCCCCAATTCATCTATCCATCCATCCATCTATTTATCCATCCATCCATCCATCCATCCATCCATCTATCTGCAAGGATAATCATGGGCGCACCTTATTGTAGTGTGCATACAGATAAAGTATTTAATGACCTAAAATGGGTTCCTTTAAAAGTGATGAGACTGCAGCAAAAAGCGATCATGATGTTTAGGATCGTGAATGGTTTAAAATTGTTATGTAATTTGTAGTTGATAGAGTTACTGTGTTTTAAATAAAGATTATTATTATTATTATCCATCCATCCATTCATCTATTCCATTCCATCCCATTCACCCATCAATCCCATTTGTCCTTGCATCTGTCCATCAAATCCAACCATCCATCCATGTAACCCTCAATTCATCTATCCATCCCATTAATCCATCATCTATCCTATCCATCCATTCATCTATTCCATTCCATCCCATTCACCCATCAATCCCATTCGTCCTTGCATCTGTCCATCAAATCCAACCATCCATCCACTTTATAAAACCTTTGATTCATCTATCTATCCCATTAATCCATCATCCATCCCATCCATCCATTACAGCTGTAGTTCGTCATACATTTATCATATTGTATCAAATGTGATTGATTGATCTATTCCTGTTATCTACAGGTGCGAAGCCAATTGAAGTGGTTGTTATGAACACATTAACTGTTAACCTCAATCTCATGATGGTGCCTTTCTACAGACCAACAAGCAGTCGTCACAAAATACTCATGGAGGGCAAGGCTTTTCCTTCTGACCAGGTAACTACTTTTTGTGAAAAGTTAATAATGTTTTTAGGGTGAGGAAAAAAAGGCCAAAAGGGTTTACTCCTTAACTGTAGCAAAAATGATCATTGTCCATCCACAGGGAACACGATAGACCCAAAAGACCTTTTTCCAAAAATGGTGGCCAAAAATTCAAATGGGTTAAAATTATAAACCAATACCTGCACTAGAAAGAGCACCACAACTTTAGTAACCCTACAAAGTTTCATTTTGTCAGGTGTTTTATCGGCAGAAAAAACGTTTCTGGAAAATCAATGAATTTACAGATGTTTGCATGGCTGGGAGTACAGAGCATACCCCAGCCAAACAAACGTCTGTAAATTTGTTGATTTTCAAAAACAGTTTTCTCTGCCAATATAATACCTGACAAAATGAAAATTTGTAGGGTCATATTACTAAAGTAAAGGTGCTCTTTCTAATGCTGGTATTGGTTTTTCATTCAGTTTTATTTAAACTCATTCCAATTTCCGGCCACCATTTTAGAAAAATTAAAGGTCTGTTCTTCTTGGTGTAATGTTTTCCCATTTCAGACCATGTGTCATTCTCCAGAGTATCATTTCTTTTAAACAGTTGTGCATTCAAGAATCATAAATTAATTATTTAATTATTTAATTAATATATTTATTATTTTATTGATCTTGTAAAAATAGTAGACAACGCTAAAATCCAGGAAAAAATGCTATTTATTGAAAAAAAATGGTTGAAAGAGAATAACAAAATCAGGCAAAACACAGTATAATATATTTTTATGCACCCTTTTCCCCCCTATGGTGGATGTTCTGTATAGAAATATATTTTTAAGAGATGCAACTTTTTGTTCATTGTGAAAATAATTTTATTGCTTGGCAGTATGCTTTCCAGTCTCAAGTTCATTTCCATGGTTACGAACCACAAGAAAGCATTATTGAAGTGTTTCCAAGAAAGGTAAATGCAATTTGATTACAATGCTTGTCTGTTCCAGGATTGTCTAATACTGTGACCAAATTCTGTTAGCAAACACATTTTCCCAGCCAGGTTATCTTGAATCTAGGCGCGCAATGCATTGTTTGTCATAGCGAAAATTTCCAAGTATTTTCCTTTATCTCTTGTCAAAATGAAATATTTTCCACCAACAACGATGAAATATGCTTTTTCTAAAAGTTATTTGGCAAATCTTTGCATGGATAAGCTTTATTTTCTTTATTTTGGAGTAAAAGCTGTTGTAAATCGAGCCGAAAACCTGGAACTAGGAAACATTGAGCTATGAACAAAATGTCCGCTGATTGGCTAATTCCTTCAGCCTGAGAGAAGCGAGATCACCTGGAGTACATTCATCAGACACTTACTAATTTGTTGAATTTCACTTTTTTTTAGGGAGAACAAACTCTAAGAACAGAAGACATTCTCAAAGTTATTGAAGAACAAGGAGACTCAATTGCATTAGTTATGTTCTCAGGTATTTGAGCTAAAAAACCCTTTCCTCTGGTCCCCCGGAGGGTCAAGATTAATAAGGGAATTCTGTATTTGTTCTATTATTTAGAAAGAAAAAACTTGTAGTTCATAATGTATATTTATCGAAGTAACAATATTTGTCAAAGAAACAATATTTGTATTATGATCATCCGGGTGGATGTAGTCCTGAGAAGGACTGTTTGATGTGACTGACGTTTCGACAACCTAAGCGGAAGCCATCTTCAGAGTCAAGTGAAGGATAAAGTTTACAATTACAAAGTAGTTTGTAATGTATCTAATTTTTTTCACTTGGTGCATTTGTGGATGTAACTGGCATGGATAGGGATTGAACCACAGACCCCTTGCTTTACTGACATTGCTTATGACCATATTTAATGTGATTTCATTATTCCAGGTGTTCAATACTATACAGGACAGTTCTTTGATATTAAAACAATCACATTGGCAGCACAGAATAAGGTATATCTTGTATTATTACACAATAATGACATACTGACTGACAGACCAACTGATGAACTGAGTGACTTCTTTTACTCTGACGAAGGACTAACCTCAAAAATGTCAATGTACTGTAGTTATTCATTTGTTGTATTCAACACACCAACGCAATCTCAAGTCATTCAATTAACTTATAGGTTAATTGACAGACCAACCAACTGACTGGCTGTTTGACTGAATGACTGGCTGACTGAATGAATGACTGGCTGACTGAATGAATGACTGGCTGACTGAATGAATGACTGTCTGACTGATTGAATGACTGTCTGACTGATTGAATGACTGACTGAATGAACGGATGACTGATTGAATGAATGAATGACTGAATGACTGACTGACTGACTGAATGAATGACTAATTGAATGAATGAATGAATGACTGAATGAATGAATGAATGACTGATTGAATGAATGAATGAATGACTGAATGAATGAATGACTGAATGAATGAATGAATGAATGAATGAATGAATGAATAAATGAATGAATGACTGATTGAATGAATGAATAAATGAATGACTGACTGAATGAATGAATAAATGAATGAATGGATGACTGATTTAATGAATGAATGACTGTCTGACTGATTGAATGACTGAATGAATGAATGAATGACTGACTGACTGACTGACTGACTGACTGACTGACTGACTGACTGAATGAATGAATGACTGATTGAATGAATGACTGACTGAATGAATGAATGAATGACTGATTGAATGAATGAATGAATGACTGAGGGACTGACTGACTGACTGAATAAATGACTGAATGAATGAATGAATGACTGACTGAATGAATAAATGAATGAATGAATGGATGACTGATTGAATGAATGAATGACTGTCTGACTGACTGACTGACTGAATAAATGAATGAATGACTGACTGAATGACTGACTGACTGAATGATTGAATGAATGAATGGATGACTGATTGAATGAATGACTGAATGAATGAATGAATGAATGACTGTCTGACTGATTGAATGACTGAATGAATGAATGGATGACTGATTGAATGAATGACTGACTGAATGAATGAATGAATGACTGAATGAATGAATGACTGGATGACTGACTGACTGACTGACTGACTGACTGACTGACTGACTGACTGACTGACTGACTGACTGACTGACTGAATGACTGACTGACTGAATGAATGAATGACTAACTGACTGACTGACTGACTGGATGACTGACTGACTGACTGACTGAATGACTGAATGAATGACTGAATGAATGAATGAATGAATGAATGAATGAATGAATGAATGAATGAATGAATGAATGAATGAATGAATAAAAGAAATAGAAAAATGAATCAAAGAAACAATGAAAACTTCAAGTTAACTGACTGAAACACAACATGAATAAGGTTAAATTATGGATGCTTTATACAATATCAATGTATTGTTTATTACAGGGTTGTGTTGTTGGCTGGGACTTGGCACATGCTGCTGGAAATGTTGAGCTCCATCTTCATGACTGGAATGTAGATTTTGCATGTTGGTGTAATTACAAGGTGAAGCCAAAAAGTTATAATATTATGTTGTTATTATACATTATGATCTGGAAGTGTAGGTATAATTATTTTATTATCTTGACAGTCCACTTCATTCCGAAATCTGACATGTTACGAATTAAAGTTGGTGAAGTTGACACTGATGGTGATGATCATGATTAATGTTGTTGCCACTGACAATGATGATGACAGTGATGATGATGGCAATCATGATGATGACAATGATGCTAAGAGTTGATATTGTTGTTGCTGATGAGGATAACAGCCCAGTGTGGGTCGTGATGGTGATGATGATGAAAAAGATGAATAATATTTAAGATATTACTGATCATGGTAATGGTGGCGTTGATGATGACTGATCATGGTAATGGTGGCGTTGATGATGATGACTGATCATGGTAATGGTGGCGTTGATGATGATGACTGATCATGGTAATGGTGGCGTTGATGATGACTGATCATGGTAATGGTGGCGTTGATGATGATGACTGATCATGGTAATGGTGGCGTTGATGATGATGACTGATCATGGTAATGGTGGCGTTGATGATGATGACTGATCATGGTAATGGTGGCGTTGATGATGACTGATCATGGTAATGGTGGCGTTGATGATGATGACTGATCATGGTAATGGTGGCGTTGATGATGATGACTGATCATGGTAATGGTGGCGTTGATGATGATGACTGATCATGGTAATGGTGGCGTTGATGATGACTGATCATGGTAATGGTGGCGTTGATGATGATGACTGATCATGGTAATGGTGGCGTTGATGATGATGACTGATCATGGTAATGGTGGCGTTGATGATGATGACTGATCATGGTAATGGTGGCGTTGATGATGATGACTGATAATGGAAATGGTGGCATTGATGATGATGACTGATAATGGAAATGGTGGCATTGATGATGATGACTGATAATGGAAATGGTGGCATTGATGATGATGACTGATAATGGAAATGGTGGCATTGATGATGATGACTGATCATGGTAATGGTGGCGTTGATGATGATGACTGATAATGGAAATGGTGGCATTGATGATGATGATGACTGATCATGGTAATGGTGGCATTGATGATGATGACTGATCATGGTAATGGTGGCGTTGATGATGATGATGACTGATCATGGTAATGGTGGCATTGATGATGATGACTGATCATGGTAATGGTGGCGTTGATGATGATGATGACTGATCATGGTAATGGTGGCATTGATGATGATGACTGATCATGGTAATGGTGGCGTTGATGATGATGATGACTGATCATGGTAATGGTGGCATTGATGATGATGACTGATCATGGTAATGGTGGCGTTGATGATGATGATGACTGATCATGGTAATGGTGGCGTTGATGATGGTGATGACTGATCATGGTAATGGTGGCATTGATGATGATGGCCACTAATCATCTTCATATCAACATCATCTAAATGTTACCAACAAGTTTTTCTATGTGTATTTTTCTTTACTCAAAAGTACCTCAGTGCAGGCCCTGGCGCTATTTCTGGCGTGTTTGTTCATGAAAAGCATGCTTACAACTTTGACCTACCAAGGTATGTATTAAGTGACTATATACAGACTCCAATAAACTACTTACTTATGTACCTCTTAAACCTCCAAAGTGCTGCTTGGTTAGTTTGCTGCCTGCTAAGTAAGAGGTCCATAGTTTTGATCCTGAGTGACCTCACACACTTGTTTTAAGGAGTAAGTGTGGCTTGGTTGGTTAGTGTGCTGCCTGCTAAGCAAGAGGTCCATAGTTTGATCCTGAGTGACCTCACACACTTGTTTTAAGGAGTAAGTGTGGCTTGGTTGGTTAGTGTGCTGCCTGCTAAACAAGAGGTTCATAGTTTGACCCTCAGTGACCTCACACACTTGTTTTAAGGAGCAAGTGTGGCTTGGTTGGTTAGTGTGCTGCCTGCTAAGCAAGAGGTCCATAGTTTGATCCTGAGTGACCTCACACACTTGTTTTAAGGAGCAAGTGTGGCTTGCTTGGTTGGTTAGTGTGCTGCCTGCTAAGCAAGAGGTCCATAGCTTGATCCTCAGTGACCCCTTGGCCCAAAACATGATATTTTAAAATTTATAACGATTTCTTGTAGGTTTTCTGGTTGGTGGGGGACCAATAAGGAAAGAAGATTCCAGATGAATCCAGGTAAGAATGGCGTCACGGTTGGTGCATACCGCTACTCTCACCAAGGCGACCCCGGTTCAAGTCCTGCCAGACTCTCTGTCATATTTGAGTACAGAGCTGATTTGCTTTTTGGTTTTCTCTTGTGTTGTTGAGGGTTTTTCTCTTGGGTCTCCTGTTCCCTTAAAAATCAATATCTAAATAATTATTGCAATTTGATCTTGGGCTTCAACCTAGTATCTAGCTCTGCTGTGATTGTCCCCGCTGTGAGACAACAGCCAAAGATTAATAAATTTTAAGATTTTATTTAGTCTTTGCATGACTACATCATAACTAATTTTCGTTTTTGTTTTTTCTCAGAAATGGAGCCTATACCTGGCGCCGAGGGCTTCCAGATTTCGAATCCTTCAGCCATGCAGATAGAACTACTTATTGGAAGTTTAAATGTAAGTAAAAATGGCTCATGGTACAACTATAATGGCTAATATTAGCAATTTCCACATCCCCATAATACTTTACTGCCCTACATACATGCCAGCTAGGCATTATTGGCAGTAAGTAAGTATAATACTTTGAGGCTTTGGGTGTCAACCAGGGTAAAAACCGCACATATTATGCCGAAGACTTCTCGGGAGATGCTGCAAATGCGTCTTGGGATATTTAAAGATTTAAAAAAGGCAGCCAGAAAAAAAGAAGAAAGAATTTTGGAGAAGTTTTTAAAGAACTTTGTGCACTTCTTTATGAGTCGTTGCATTTTCTGTAACATTAAGCGTCTTGATCAGGTATTTAAGAAAACGTCGATAAAGAACTTGAGAGCAAAAGGAGATCTCTTAACAGGTAAGATGGAATGTTCCTTATTATGTTAGAAAATAGTGGGAAGCCATTTCAATGTTACGGCATGTTGTACCGTGTACGTGCTGTAAGTCAATACCGTATGTTTGCCACTCATACGATAACCATTCTTATGGGAAGCCATTTGAATGTTACAGCATGTCGTACCGTGTACGTGCTGTAAGTCAGTACCGTATGTTTGCCTCTCATACGATAACCATTCTTATGGGAAACCATTTCAATGTTACAGCATGTCGTACTGTGTACGTGCTGTAAGTCAGTACCGTATGTTTGCCTCTCATACGATAACCATTCTTATGGGAAACCATTTCAATGTTACAGCATGTCGTACCGTGTACGTGCTGTAAGTCAGTACCGTATGTTTCCCACTCATACGATAACCATTCTTATGGGAAGCCATTTCAATGTAAGCGGCATGTCGTACCGTGTACGCGTCGTAAGTCAGTACCGTATGTTTCCCACACATACATACGATGACCATTCTTATGGGAAGCCATTTCAATGTCGTTTCCGACTTATACCAAAACCCTCTAACAGTTAGTTTTTATCCTTCAGCATACTTAGAAATACTTTTACTCCAGCGCTTCCCTCCCCCTGGACTGAACGAGGACATCGAGGACCGCAGACCTTACGTCAAAATTATCACTCCCGCTGACCCTAAAGAGCGCGGCTGCCAGTTATCGGTCAAATTTTCTTGTCCTGTTGGAAGCTTACATAAAGAATTGAAAAAGAGAGGAGTTGTGGTAAGTAATAGTAGTTCTTGTTCGAAAGGGACAATAATTTTTTCCATTGTTCTAATTTCTACTCTTCGTTCTGCTTTTTACCAGAAGAAGAGTAGCCTCCTTTGCAGACGTTCTTAGGGGCGTCACGTCGTCACGCAACGAAGTATTGCGTGACGACCCTAACGGCGTCTGCGTAGGAGGCTAGAAGAAGAGGTGAAAGAAACGAAAATATCACCGCTCTTTTACATTTTAACGCGATAATTTCCCGCTTTTCTTGACGCACCTGAAAATTTTGACGGAAAGTCAAAATCTCACGCTCTTTTTAACAGTGCGCGTACAACATACCGGAAATCGATGTTCCCATTCTCTTAATGAATTTTAGTGACGCACTTGCCATTAACGGAAGTCAACATTTCCAACTCTTTTCATTCAGCAAACGCGCGTACCTCTTACCGGAAGTCAGTCTTCCCATTCCATTCATCTGGATGAACGCGCCCGCAAATTTTAATGGAAGTTAACCCCCCTCTTTCCAGTTTCCCGCGCTTTTCGATATGGTCAGACAGTTGACGCGTACATCTAGAGAAAATAATCTCCTTCCCGCTCTTTTTAAAGTGCCTTGGTATTATTAGACAGTCCAAAGATTATAATAATAATACATAAAAAGCATGTTTGTTAACTCTCCAGCTTGATACAAGGAATCCTGACGTCATGCGGATAGCTCCAGCTCACACGTATAACTCATTTACTGACGTACAACGATTCCTGGATCTACTCGAACAAGCATTTAATGCCGTTGAGACATCGGATTCGTAAACTACGTGGTTCTTATTATCTATTACTTATATCCTTGATGGTCGGAGAACCTTTCTATCGGTTAAAAACAGCAATTCACATGAAAAAAACTGAAAAAAAATATGTCAGTTTACACGAACTTGGAAGAGTCAAAACAACAAGGTTTCACTCGTAACATCCGGGATATCCCAGGATCTATCCTCGTTTGACGTTTCGGCGCCATATTCGGAAAGTGTCTATTAAATACACATCACAAAAACTTTCAATCAAATTTAATTTTCAATCACGTGGAGACACGCTCATTTTAAATACTAACTCAATTATTATTTAGAAAACACAAGTTCTATCCTTTGGCTTTTAGCTCATATAAAACCAAGTCCAACTATTGCGATTTTAGAGTGAAAATATACGACTTTTCTTACCCATTAAAGGTGCGCTCAAAATACGAATTTGTAAACAACAGCCGTCAGCTTACCTTGAATCAAAATTGAATTTTGGCGCGTATGGAACGTGAGGATATGGAATGATTGAGAAGTAATAATCAATACTTTATCGGGCAAAATCTTTTTCGTAAATCTCAGATTTACGGTATAAAAACGAAACAATGGAAAAAATATAAAAAATAAGGAGGCAAAGAACAATAAAGTGATTGCGATTTTTATTATATACAAGAGATTTCAATACTGATATGTTTAACTTATCCTTACTTTTAGCTTTACATTTGAACATAAAAATCCCCAAACAGTGCGCACAAAACCACAGGAACCCCAAACAAGACTTCTAAGAACCCACTTTCAACATTCTGGTTGAGTGATCACGCACAAAGCAATTCATGGCGAGGCTCAGGGGAAATAAAAGAATATCAGGATTACCCCATTGTTTCCCCAGAGCCTCATCTTGAATTGCATTGTGCGTGATCACTCGAGCAGGATATCGAAAGTGGGTTCTTAGAAGTCTTGTTTGGGGTTCCTGTGGTTTTGTGGACTTTTCTGGCGTAGCGAACATGGTTCATTCTGGTCTAATTTGGGTACGCATATTTTTGTTCCTATTGCCTTAGATGGCTTTGTATGTACCCATGCTAAACCACTTGTCTGTCAAACTCAACACCTGGGATCTGAGTTTAAAATACTTTTCGATAATTTTTAAAGGGATTTGTCTACTAAAACGTTTAAGTTTTCACCTCCCAACCCCCCTCCCCTAGGTATACCCTTCCTTTTTGTAACGACAACCCAACTATATACGAACTATATACGTTAATAACTATAGCTAAACTTGACTAAATACAGTGTACAAAAACGTATGATATAAACAAAGATATGCCTGGATTTTAGTGAAGAGAATACGAGGATATGTATGGCAGGGGCGGATTCAGGATTTTTTTAACAGGGGATCGTAAGTATAAGGGCGATGAAAGCGAAAGTAACGTGTAATTCTAGTTAAACCATCATCCTCTCACCCTCCCCTGGATCCGCCCCTGTATGGTATTAAAGAAACTACTTTAGGCCACACTTATTTTTGACGTAAGACGTCAGTGCTTTGTTACGGCTACACAAATACAGAACTTGGGCTACCTGTGGCTTAGTAGATAGTGTTGCACGAGTTTTTGCGGCGCATAGCATTGTGGGAACTGTATTTGAGTGCATGGGATGTAGTGAAAATCAGTATCACGGACGCGATGGCTTTTATATAAGCGGTACGATCTTCGTCTCTAGTGGTGTGGCTGCCATTACGCTGTAATGCTTGCTCTGTTGATACCAGACGAATTACTGGGTTTCAAACAGCTGATAACAAAGTCTTTGAATCTCATTATCTGCTCCAAATGGTGGCCAACACTTACCACCATCTATTAAAAGATTACGAATCAGCTGATGAACATTCCGAACGAGACAGGAAATGACGTCAATTGAAACCCAGTAATTTTTCCCCTTATTTCATCGTGAGAGGAATTACCCGGTTTTTCCTTCCAAGGTTGTCCTGAAGGCTCTCAGTGCTTGTGAACTGTTTCAAAGGTTTCTTGTCTGTGGTGGAGGCGGTTGAATTATCAACGCCAGATTTTGAGAAGTTTGACCCTCTTGTTGTCTCCCAACGCTGTATTTTTCTCCTGAACGCACTTTGGATTTCACCGCTTCTTAGTACATGGAAAATGAAGATCAAAAAACCCTGGAGAAAGAAATGAGAATATGGTTTGCCAAAAACACAAAAATACAAACATGTAAAAACGTGTGAGCAGCTAAAACAAACTTTGCGCATGAGCAGATGGTACAGTGACGAAAATATGGACATTAAGGATTTATGTTGCATAAGGTATTCCACGCCAAGAGACATTTCGTCGAGCATGCGCAGTAAGAATAACAGGGCTCTGCGGCCGAGAGTGATTTCATGCGTGCATTCGCGTCTATCAGATCTGCGCATGCGCTTTTCGTCATTTTTATTTGTTGGGCTTCCTGTGGTAAGACTTTTCAATATGGCGGACAATCCGTTTACAGGAGCTTTACATAGACCATCTTGTTATGTTTACTGAAAATTAAGTTTCTTAATATTAAGAAAGGATTTTCTGACCTGGAAAGAGTTGAGTATGGTGAAGATGTACTGGAAAGCAATGCTTGCATCCGTGACGGTCAGCAGTCCAAACAACCATGTCAGACCAAGAAGAGGAAACAGTACTACACAAGCCTTTGTACCTTGTCTGTATGAGGACATCAAATGAGAACAATAATATTAGCAGTGATCGAATCGTCTCTATCAGTAAGTTACCTAGATTCGCCCTTAAGCCCACCATCATACGTGAGAGTAGAGTTTCTTGAGTTGTAGTGCAGTTTGTGTAATTCCTACACCTTCTCCCCCGTTTGTGTAAAGCAATATCATTCCCGTCTTCGATCATAGATCGAGGTCCTTTTATATACTACCACAGGGGCGGATCCAGGGAGGGACAAAGGGGGGGGGGGAGGCGGTAGCCCCTCCCTTCAGCTATGTTTCTTGAAGTGGAACAGAAAGCACATTTTTAAACATCTTTCCAAGTTCTGCAGTGTCATTCCAACGTTCAGCCAAGCCCCTCCTTATATTTTTTGCTGGATCCGCCCCTGTTAACCAGATCGACAGTGAGGAATTTGCTCTTACCACAAAAAATAGCTACCTAGTTCACATTCTCTTATTTTTTCTAAAAAGAAAATTATTTTTTACTTGAATGTGAACCCATTGTTTATATTCAGGGACTCACAGACTCACACTTTCGCCAATTTGCAAGATCAAAATATTATTATAATATTCTATATCAAGTCCAGTTACTTACTTGAAGGATTTGGAGTCTGACTCTGACTTGGACCTGTTTAGTCTTGTTAGTTCTCGAACAACACGAATGAGGATAATCAAGTTCACCTAAAAAAAAAAACAGCGCGTTCACAGTTAGCCCAAGAGTCAAGACAGCATAACCAACATTGATTACGGATATGGAGATGCATGGTAGATACAATCCCGGGGGATACTCCCCATAATGGACTATACGGGGATGCGCGGCCCGAAAGGGGTACTTTTTTCAGGCCGCACGTATAGCAAAGGGGTGGAAATTTGTGAGTTTTGGTATAAAAAGGCGTAGATTTTCTTCAAAAGAATATGAAAGGGGTACCTTTTCATGCAAAAAGGTATATAAAAGGGGTACTTTTTTGCTGAAATTTGGTATAGAAAAGGGTAAGGGGGCGGAGCATCCCTGTATGAAACGACCCGAAGTACCCCCCCCCCCCCCCCCCCGATAGAAAGAATACGGACCAAGTCAAACGTCGAACAAGGCTTCTCATGAGCCGAACCTATTAACATTAGTACTTATGAACTTATTTCAGCTCATGAGAAATTCGACCAATCTTGCCCTAATTGCCATTTCTTTTGTACCGGTTCTGTTAGCCTTTCAACCAAGATAATTTTCAAACGGCGCTGTAGCCCGAGTAAACTGAGGCTAAAAAAAGGATTTTTTCTCCTGTTATCGATTCTACTACGTACCAAAATGATGATGAGCACTGGAGCCACAAATGTCCAAACCAAACCATTAGAGAACGAAACCCAGCAACTGAGGAGGAAAGAGAAAATTCTTCATTTAGGGAGTTGATTCACTTTTTAGCAGAGGGGGAAGGGCCCCAGAAATCTAGGGAATGTCACGGCCATATTTTTACACAGTTAAAGAAGATGTGTCATTAATTGGTATTTCAAGTTCATTCAATCCAAAGTTTGTCATGGACAATGAAGAAGGCTGAAGAACAATGTCGAGGTTACGATGTTTATTCTTTTGAAGAACTTTTAAAGGAGGATTGTTGAATTTTGTAGGAAAGTCCATTGAGGCATGTCGAGCTTTTGGTGGAGCTAAATTACTTATAAAGTCATTCGTATAGAAGGACTTACAAATCATCGTGAGTGTAGCTGTTGATGCCATCTTCGAGAGTGGAGGCTATTATGAGGGAAACTGCCACAATAACGACTGGAAAACCTGAACACAAACAAACAACACGATTTCATTAGAATTCGAGAGAGATATTCGTGTTAGTTATATAGACCCCTTTCACGTGACGTCAAAGCAGCTCAATTTGGAGGACAAAACAAAAGAATTTTATTCTCCTGAGAATTGGAACCTATTGTTTTGCCCTCCAAATTGAGCTGCATTCCGACGTGCTGCAAGGGGTCTATAGCTGGTGGGAGAGAACGTCACTGCTCGTTTCCTTACAAAATACCATGTGATCTTCCAGTTTGGGCTCAATATTTTCTTCATGGCCTGCGTTCCACTTAGGGAGCGAGGTGTTTTTGGGAAAAAGAAAAAGAAATCAGATGCCGGACAATAGACCCCTTGACCACGTCGGAATGCAGCACAATTTGGAGGGGGGATAGGTTCCAATACTCAGGGGTTTGAAAGTCTTTTGTTTTGTCCTCTAAATTGAGCTGCTTTGACGTCACGAGCAAGGGGTCTATATGGATGCTCACCCCAGGCAAATAGATAGTACAGCTTCATCTTGATGATGGTGTTGAAAACCTTGATAACCATGAGATAAAGGTAGACCCCTTCGAGCATCATCCAGCCAAACGCCACCAGGTAAAAGAAATGAATCATGACAGCAACAAATATACAGACACCCTGGAAATGAATTATTATACTCAAGCACTGTATTAAATATATGAAGATGGCCGAATAGTGATGTTGACGGCAACGAACAAACGACGACGCCAGCAGCACAAGAACAATAAGAACAACACCAGCAACAAATGCAAAATGATAACAGGAGTAGAAATGGCAGCAACAACAACAACAGCAACAAATGCAAAATGTTAACAGAAGTAGAAATGGCAGCAACAACAACAACAGCAACAAATGCAAAATGTTAACAGAAGTAGAAATGGCAGCAACAACAACAACAGCAACAAATGCAAAATGATAACAGAAGTAGAAATGGCAGCAACAACAACAACAGCAACAAATGCAAAATGTTAACAGAAGCAGAAATGGCAGCAACAACAACACCAGCAACAAATGCAAAATGATAACAGAAGTAGAAATGGCAGCAACAACAACAACAGCAACAAATGCAAAATGTTAACAGAAGTAGAAATGGCAGCAACAACAACACCAGCAACAAATGCAAAATGATAACAGAAGTAGAAATGGCAGCAACAACAGCAACAAATGCAAAATGTTAACAGAAGTAGAAATGGCAGCAACAACAACAACAGCAACAACAACAGCAAGAACAGCAGCAGAAGCAACAGCAGCGACAACAACAACAACAGCAAGAACAACAAAAGCATCAGCAGCAGCGACAACTACACGGAGCAGCACTGAACGACAACCGCAATAATATTTGACATCCGATGGAAAGCTCCAAAACGAATCAGGCCAATTAATAAGGTACGGTGTCATGCAGTGGCTTTCTTACATAATGTTCTAGTAACCTTATAGATCGGTATCTCACTGAGTGGATAAGATAACCAACCAAATGAACTGTTTCAACTGATCAAACGTTCTTTACTTTGAGTTTTTAACATTGGTTCTCATTTTTGGTAAAACAAAAATTTGTAAAAGAATATTTATCCATGTGCTACCTATAAGTGGTGTTTCCCTAAAACAAAGGGATTTTAAGTTCCATGGTTTATATACCTCATCTTTTTCTTACCGGGTTTTCTGTAGCGGTGATACCAGATAAAAAGAAGATTTGAGCAACAGCAAGTGAAATGGCAAGGTTCACTCTGATCTGGGACTGTTCGTGTTTCATGTTCCTGCAAAAAATATTTCAGAAATCAATTTTTTTCATTCAGAATGTAATTGATTCTAATAAAACAATGGCAAAGTTTTCGTAGAAATGTAAAAAAAAAAAAAGTAGAAAATAGAAAAGTAAAAAAAAATCAATTGTGCCGTTCTGTGACCATGACGGGAGCTGTGTACCACGATTCCGATTGGATAATCAGTGATCTCACATTCATCTCCGTGCCGTGCTATTTCTTACTCGATTACATTTTGTCTCCCCCCCCCCCCCCCCTTTACAGCATCTCTTTCCTCCAATCTCCTTGCATAAAATGTGAGAACTCCCCCCCCCCTTCTTTCACAAAAGATTTTAAATCTTATCTTATCTTTAGACATAATACTCACATGAGTAGTACGTAGGCCAGGACAGTGAGTGCTTCACCAATTAGCGAAAAACTACATCCAATATACGTTATGTACATCAAGGCTAGTCTGTGCTTCTCTTTTTCCTCCTGTAAGAGGAAAGAGTCTTATTAATTACATCATTCTTTGACATGCTAGAGGACAAGTTTGATAGGGAAAATAATACTACAATCTCGATTTTCAACGTCTAGATCTCTATACATTTTTCGTTTACTATTAATTTTTCCTGTGTTTGGTAACAACATTTTTATTCGGCAAACAAAGCTAAAGAATATCGTAAAAAGAAAAAAAATGTGTCAGAAGTGGGATTCGAACCCACGCCTCCATTCGGAGACCAGAACGCCCGCTCCCAAGCAACTTGGGAAGGAATAACCTTGAGTCTGGCGCCTTAGACCGCTCGGCCATCCTGACACTTGGTGAATATCAAATCACTAGCTATTTTATCTGACCCTTTTACTTTGGGCGTAACGTGTTCCCATTTCAGATAATTTTATTGATAATAACTTTTCAGTATTTTAGAAACACTGGATCCTGTAATGAGAGAAATTTGAATTCTAGTTCCAATTTTGTTTATACCGAAAAACATTTGCCGTGTCCTACCCTACTAAGGCAGTCATTGGTGCGCAATTTTTTCCTGTCATGGGTTATGCTAACAACTTGAGCTTGTTAGCTTCGCGCTGATTGGCTAGTTACATTTTCTTGTATCACCTAGATTCTCTTGAGAATAAGATTCTTTGTTTGAGTTGTATCCATATGCATGTGTCTTCTCATGTGCAACCATTAAACAAAGAAATTACACTATAGGGAATGACACGTGGTCTGAAATGGGAAAGCATTACGCCCAAAGTAAAAAGGTCACATAAAATAGCTAGTAATATGATATTCACCAAGTGTCAGGATGGCCGAGCGGTCTAAGGCGCCAGACTCAAGGTTATTCCTTCCCAAGTTGCTTGGTAGCGGGCGTTCTGGTCTCCGAATGGAGGCGTGGGTTCGAATCCCACTTCTGACACATTTTTTTTTTTTACCTTCTCTTTATTTTCTAATTCTGATTTATTTTCAGTTTTCTTACATAATTTAAAGCCTTTTTTTCCTTTTCTCCGAGAAGGGAGGATAAGAAATTGTCATGGTTATCGAATCACAGAGTAAGCCACAACTTACAGTGATATAATGAATAGTGGTTACTAGTTGGGACTGCGTTGAATACAACAAATGCATGAATGCAGAAGAAAACTTAAACACCGTGTAAAAATAAAGTTTGTAACAGTATGTACTGACGTTTAGGACGATAGTCCTTCGTTGGAGTAAGAGAAAAAGATAGAAGAAGACTACACATTAACTTACAATGTTTTGTTCGTCGACTTGCATGAGCAGAGCGAAGCTAGTCATGTGATTACAAGAACACACCGTCCTGTTTTTGTTGGTTTCTTTAACAGTACAGCCAGCTGAAGACCACGTGCCATTGAACTGGTAACTGAAAAGAGAGTTTTGGTTGTTAAGGAATGGAGTGAATAGCTAGCCTCCTTTCGACGAGTCTCTCGCTTTCCGTCCGTCCGTCCGTCCGTCCGTCCGTCCGTCCGTCCGTCCGTCCGTCCGTCCGTCCGTCCGTCCGTCCGTCCGTCCGTCCGTCCGTCCGTCCGTCCGTCCGTCCGTCCGTCCGTCCGTCCGTCCGTCCGTCCGTCCGTCCGTCCGTCCGTCCGTCCGTCCGTCCGTCCGTCCGTCCGTCCGTCCGTCCGTCCGTCCGTCCGTCCGTCCGTCCGTCCGTCCGTCCGTCCGTCCGTCCGTCCGTCCGTCCGTCCGTCCGTCCGTCCGTCCGTCCGTCCGTCCGTCCGTCCGTCCGTCCGTCCGTCCGTCCGTCCGTCCGTCCGTCTGTCTGTCTGTCCGTCTGTCTGTCTGTCCGTCCGTCCGTCCGTCCGTCCGTCCGTCCGTCCGTCCGTCCGTCTGTCTGTCTGTCTGTCTGTCCGTCCGTCCGTCCGTCCGTCCGTCCGTCTGTCTGTCTGTCTGTTCGTCTGTCTGTCTGTCTGTCTGTCTGTCTGTCTGTCTGTCTGTTCGTAATTCTCGGCGTTTCAAATAAAAGAAAGAATCAAAGAACGTAAGAAACAAACGAATTAATAAATGAATGAATAATTGAATAGATGGATGGATAAATAAAGGAAAGAATTGACAATCTTGATTTAGGAGTTTCCATTTCCCATTTCCTGTTTTTTCCCTTCCTATTTGTTTACCCGTTTATCTCACCTCTTAAAACTGTCACAGAATTCGATACTGGATCTCTAGAAAGATTATTGTGCCTTAAGAAAGGTTAGTACTTACTCAATTTCAAACTTCCAGAAAACACATTTTGGTTCATAGTTTGAAGGCTGGCTCTGTAGAAACAGAAAACCAAGCAAAATATCAAAAGTCTTATAAAAAATAACATTTGTTTGAAGCATAATAGACCGTTTTATGTTGGAAGAAATGTTTTCTCATTTCAGACCACGTGTCATTCCCTAGAGTATCATTTCTTTCTTTAATGGTTGCGCACGAGAAGACACATAAATACATATACAACTCAAACAAAGAATCTTATTCTTCAGAGAATAACACGTGGTCTGAAATGGGGAAACATTACGCTCAAGGTAAGATGGTCATCTATAATAGTTAGGAACAAAGCCGTTTTCTAATTATTTTAAAACTCTTATTACAATCAAGGAGTGTCAGGATGGCCGAGCGGTCTAAGGCGCCAGACTCAAGGTTATTCCTTCCCAAGTTGCTTGGGAGCGGGCGTTCTGGTCTCCAAATGGAGGCGTGGGTTCGAATCCCACTTCTGACACATTTTTCCCCCAGTTTTCCTTATTTGCTATGTTTGATTTTTTTCAGGTTTTTACAGGATATGAAAATTTTTTCTCTCCTTTTCACCTAGAAAGGAGGATAAAATGTGATATAATTATTCTTTGTTCGACTTATATCTATTCTTCGAGTACGAGTACGAGAACGATTACGAGTACGAGTTTTAAACTCTCAAAGATTAGCACTATAATTTCGTAGCCGTGGTGGAGTACGTAGATTGAAACTTTAGATTATTAAAAATAGGAAATCGAATACGATTCAGTGTTAATTACGAGCACAGGGCCAATTTCAAAACTCGTACTCGTACTCGTTCTCGTACTCGTGGTCGAATCTGAAGGTCGCTACTATCTATCACGAGACAACTAAAGCATGCATGAAAATCTCGTTACCATGTTCACGTGTTCCAGGATAATCGTGACGTTCTCTGGTAGGACACCCTTTGGTTTTGGGTCCAAAGTGCTCGAGATGACGTCACTGATGACTTGATGCGGTTTGTTCGACTCCTCTCTGAAAAAAAGAAGAAAGTATAGTTACAATTTGTAATCCGAAACATCGTCTGAGTTGCTAGGTAACGACCAATAAACCAAGGGTGTATCCATGGTTACGTGTATCCGTGAAATCTCTATTCCCATATATTGGCAGTTTCTTTGTTTAGGCCGGCATTTAAACTCTAAACTGAAGAGAATCCTAGACATCCTAGACATGCCCCCGGGATGCAATGATGTAGTTCTATTGTAACGTTGTTGAATGGTTAACCATTGAATAGCCCTTATAACCCTGATATAGCATTAATAGATGGTAAAGTCAAAGTTCTTGTGTTTGGTAATATGCAATGCATGCATGCATAACTCACGTGACTGTTGGTAATGTATGACTAACTCCAGTGAAGAGACTGCTGACCATCACAATTTCGTCAACTATAATTACAAAATCAAAATAAATAAAACTTAAGTTTATTCACGGGATTTTCCATGGCGAACGTCAGTCAGTAATCCATAGGACTTTTCTGAGTAGGATACTATACGGATTTCACCGAAGTGTGGCTCACGCTAAAAAAATCGTCTGCGTATTCGTGTGCCAGACGTCTACGAATACACCCGTCCGACAAAAGACAACGTTTTAGTCAGCATTCCTTTCTCTACAGGTCGGCATCCTTTTGATGATTTTTCTCTCTACAACTCATAAAGAGAAGCCGACCCGTGGAGAAAAAACTAAAACGTTGATGTTTGCCGGCTTAGTCGCACACGTCTGGCACAAAAATAAGCAGACGTTTTTTTTAGCGTGTGCCACACTTAGGTGAAATCTGTAATAGACAGGATGCATTCTGGTCTCGCTTGGGTACAAATACACCATATAAGGTATGATAAATAAAATATTATTATACCCAAGCTAGACCATGATGCACCATGTTCGTTATCTCGGATATGTATGGTTCCAACGCAGACAAGAGTGACCCGAATCATAATTGGAACAGTTTTCCCAGTGGTATCATACATATTGTCTAGCTCACAAACAAGTTTTCAAAGGCACTCAGAGTATTAGGTGGCAATATTCACAGGACAGTAAACAGTTGAAACAAATAATAATCAATTGTCTTTGATCAGAGTTTTAAACTCCGAGATATTCAAGCTATTTTTTTGAGTTTGTGGAACATAACAATAAACGGTAACTAAGGGGAGTCGGAATCACGAGTAGTTCCCTGCGCCATCTTGAAATGTAGCTGTGCCTTTGCATGGAAGCGAGACGAACGGTGAGCTTGCAATGATAGAGGCCTTTTTTAAACACCTTGAACAATTATTCACTCTATGTTTCTGATCTATCATTGCAAGCTCACCGTTCGTCTCGCTTCCATGCAAATGCACGGCTGCTTTTCAAGATGGCACAGGGAACTGTGAAAAAGACTATTACGGCCGTTCCATCAAAAGAATGTTGACAAAACACAAATATCAATTGCTTACCATTGGTAAAGTTGAATAGACTGGCTGGGAGTTCAATGGTTGCTGCTACACGTTTACTTGAGTTTTCCGGAAACTTGAGATTTTTCTGTGGCTTTTTAAAAATCTTTCGCATCTCGAGAACTGCGTAAAAATTTAGATTATAAAGAATAGCGTCTTTATTTTTCTCGGTTATTTTTCTCAGTCCGTGCTTTTCGTAGTTGTTAACCAAAAGAGGAACAGTACAACGTCATGGGGTCAAAATCGGGAAAAAATAAACAATATACGAAAAATATATAAATATAATAAAAAAAACTTATATAAATATATAAAAAAACTTGTTATGCTAATCACCACCGCAAGTACACCAGTGGAGCAAAAACAAACAAACAAACAAGTAATTGAACAAGCAAACGAACGAACGAACGAGCAAATAAACAAACTAACAAAAAAAAAAAAAAAAAAGAAAAAAAGCAACAACAAAAAAAAAAAAAAAAAAAAAAAAAAAAAAAACGATAAACAAAGAAACAAAAATAAATATTCAAGTAGGTAATATATTGTGATTGACTTTTTTACCAAATCCTTCGCTCTCTTGTTTATTCGTTGATGTATTGTTGATATTTTGTTTAGCGTACTCGATACCAAATTCTTCAAGCTCCTTCGCTCCCTTCATGAAGTCTCCTTTTTGACCCTTTTTCTCTGTTTTCTCTTTTTTGAGTTCCTTTACTAATGATGATGTCATGTTCACCACTTTCTGAGAGAGGGATACAGAGAAAAAGAGAAGGTGAAACACTTACACTAGGTAGATAGTCCTACGACAAATGTCTAAGGACAGGCAGGAGACCCCCCCCCCCCCCCCCCACCCGAAAAAAAAGGTTTGACTAAAAATCAGTAAGCTTTCCTTTTTTTAATTTTTGTGAAAGATAAGTCTAATTTCTTATTCATTCGATAAATTTTTGGGATATCAATACAATCTCGCATCTTGGCGCCAAGATTTCATTCCTAAATGCGGGAACCCTGTGGATATGGCGAGAAACCCTCCAAGATTCGTACGCGCGCGTGTGTTTTGGCGGGAAAATGGTACATTATTCGAGACATCAAACTGTTCAGAAGTATAAAGTATCGAGAAATCATAGACAAACTTACTATAGTTAACGAGCAGAATAGTATTTATATAGGTCACTCGAAACTTGAGGTAGAAGTTTTCTCACCCTGGCTTAGATCAGATATACTTTCTTACCTTCATAGAACCCCTATCTTTTGGGTTAATATTTTTCATTTTATTGGTGTAGGAATCAACCTGCAAATACAAAAAGGTTTGAGGTTTAGGGAGCACGCCTATTGGGCGTAAGGTATCAGGTACATTATTAAAACAAAGAAATGATACTCTAGGGAATGACATGTGGTCTGAAATGGGAAACGTTACGCCGAAGCTAAAAGGGTCTATTTGGAGGATGTCATGATGAGTGAAAGAAGTACATGATAAACTTTTGTGCCGTATTTAGGTGGTAGGTTTAGCCGTTCACAGGAGGTCTTTCAGGGGCGTAGTCAGGATTTTGCCCAAATTAAACCCGTTTTTAGAACATCAACCAAAAAACGGTAAACACGATGGAGGATGGGAGGGGGCCGGGCCCCCTGGCCCTCCCTCGCCTCCTTGGCCACTCTCCTGTCTTTGATGCAAAATTATTGCAAACAGATACGCTGATTATAGCCGTTACCAAGCATGGGAAGCAGGTGGGAGGGGGGGGGGGGGGAATAAATAAAAACTTATCCCGTTTGAAAAAATATGAAGTAATGTAAAGTCAGTTTTTAATTTCAGTTTTACTTACCATTTTGTCTACTTTATTCGTTGGGCGACGAGGTGGCCTCCTGCTCGTTGGTGACCTCCTGTTCGTTGGTGACCTCCTGCTCGTTGGTGGCCTCCTGCTCGTTGGTGGCCTCCTGCTCGTTGGTGACCTCCTGCTCGTTGGTGGCCTCCTGCTCGTTGGTGGCCTCCTGCTCGTTGGTGACCTCCTGCTCGTTGGTGACCTCCTGCTCGTTGGTGGCCTCCTGCTCGTTGGTGGCCTCCTGCTCGTTGATGACCGCCTATCAGTCGTACCTTGCCTTCCAGGTGTCGATGCTGTAGCTTTAAGTAAATCCAAAATAGAAATAGTTAGCACTGGTAACTGAAACACTTGGAGTTCATTGGGGTTGGGGTGGTGACTGTCAAAAAAGAGTTCCAAACTATTTTGTGCAGGAATTGTGGGGGTGTGTGTGAAAAGAAAAACCTTGGAAGAAAGACACTTACCAGAATGTTGAGAAACCTGACCCAAATTGGCTAAACATCCATTCCTTGTGTTAGCAGTCTATAGCTCTCATTATCAGTTACAGATTATGATTTTATTCTCATTTTCATTTTTTTTTATATACAGCTATTTCAAAAAAGGTTTATAAAGGTTTTGTTGCATACCAAGCCCAAAATGCACTATGTGCGATGTGAATTCAATCCGCAGCGAAAAGTCACAACAATATGAAATTTTTAATCCATGTTTTCCCAGCATATTTTCTTCTGTGCTGACATTATTTACATTTGAACATAATACATTTCAAGCTTGGTATGCAACATGCAACATGCAACATGCAACATGCAACATGCAACATGCAACATGCAACATGCAACATGCAACATGCAACATGCAACATGCAACATGCAACATGCAACATGCAACATGCAACATGCAACATGCAACATGCAACATGCAACATGCAACATGCAACATGCAACATGCAACATGCAACATGCAACATGCAACATGCAACATGCAACATGCAACATGCAACATGCAACATGCAACATGCAACATGCAACATGCAACATGCAACATGCAACATGCAACATGCAACATGCAACATGCAACATGCAACATGCAACATGCAACATGCAACGTTTTTTTAAATAGCTATATTTCTTTATAAAGATATATTTCTTTATAAAGATAAATTGTACAACTCATCAAAATTTAACTGAAAATCTGTCAATAGACTTACCTGCATTAAATGGAATCTGACACACATATTTCATGGTTCTACTACAGCATTCTGCTTTTAGTATCGTGGCCTCTGTCGCTGCCAGGCATCGTTTATTCGTCATGATATTCTGTTCACTCAAATTTGTGATTGCAGAGAAAGATGGTCTATTGACAACCGGTGATCCATTATCCCATTTAAAGTTCCCTATTCCTGTATCATACTTTATACCGACCCAATATATTTTATTACCGTGAACAACTTGATCAGGAAATACTTTTTGTATTTTTTCAAGATCCGATAGGCTGGATGGACGTGCTAAACAGCCGCCCTGGCTTCGACAGGCAGCTGCAGCTTCGTCCCATCTTAAATTCTTGTTAAAAACCGCATTGTATATGTATATATCAGGAGTCCCTTGTAAACCTAGCATAGAACATAACTTATAGTTAAACAGTACACGAATAGAGCTAAGTCTCGAGTAAGTGTGAAAGTTCTCTCTTCAGTTGGTTTTCTCTAGGTTCTCTGCCTGCCTGTCTGTCTGTCTGTCTGTCTGTCTGTCTGTCTGTCTGTCTGTCTGTCTGTCTGTCTGTCTGTCTGTCTGTCTGTCTGTCTGTCTGTCTGTCTGTCTGTCTGTCTGTCTGTCTGTCTGTCTGTCTGTCTGTCTGTCTGTCTGTCTGTCTGTCTGTCTGTCTGTCTGTCTGTCTGTCTGTCTGTCTGTCTGTCTGTCTGTCTGTCTGTCTGTCTGTCTGTCTGTCTGTCTGTCTGTCTGTCTGTCTGTCTGTCTGTCTGTCTCCATAAATTCTATTTCGACCTTTGAGCTTTCAGCTATATTGGACCTTGGCTCTGTTGTGCATGTGATCAGTTGTACCACACTCTTTTGCAACCACGAAAAGCAAGTTAGAAATTTTCTTAAATTTCGAATATGTGAGCTGAAACGACAACGACTTTAAATTTGACTTATTCATTAGAATAAAATAAATAACAGTCCAAATCTATAGATTCCAGGCAAGATATACATTATGACATATATATTTAGTATAAATGCAAAGGTGATTATACAAAATCGCGCGCTCTGATTGGTTTTCTATCTCGGATTATCAGCCGATAATCACCTTTTCGGACAAAATGGCTGTCAGCGTGACCGTCGCGCTTTTAAAAAATAAAATATTTTCACTTTCAATGTTGTTTCCTTCTTTCTTTTTTGAAATAATCACCTTTTTATTTATACTAAAACAATTATTCACCTCAGGCTCAGTGATTATCGATGAATATTTACCTTGCAGCTCGAAGACTCGCCGCTCGGTAAATATTCATCGATAATCACTTCGCCTTCGGCGAATAATTGCTAAATAACCTTCTTCGCAGAACTTCGTAATGTCAACGGTACAACCTGGTCTACCTTCACACACTAATGCCTGCTCGAACCGAGCCACACGTTCCACTCCCAGATATCGACTAATCAGAACAAGGGAATACAACTCAGTGCGAAGAAAAAACTCCAGACTTCTTTATAAACGTATCGATCGTTCGTGATCATTTCGTGAGAAATTTGTATATCACAGCAGCCTCCTATCTTAGCTGTGATTGGCCACCTTAAAACATTGACTCGAAACTGATTGGCTCTTCGAAAACAATAATAAATGGAAAGTACGTGTGGAACTACGATGGTTTGAGGAAACGTGTGGGATGCAAATGCATGACGACTGAAAATATGCATGCACGCGTCTGAAAGGAAGGATAGAATTTATGCTGAAGAATGGAGAAAAGTCTACTTTGTTCCAGATAAGTTAGGAAATTACTAGTAATCTTAAAGGTCTTAGAAAAACAAAAGCAAATAAAAAATAAATAAAAATTGATAATGATATGAAAATAAAATAATTCCAACCAAAATGACATTGCCAAGATCAATGGCGGGAATACCAGTTTTTCAAAAAAAATTCCTTTTTCAAGACTAACTTCCTTTATTATTTTCCGCTAACGACTTTTTTCCGTGTTTCTCAACACTTTCTTTTCTAGATCCTTTATTTCCAGTTTTCTTTGTTTTTAGTTTCCTGTGTATTTTCTTTTCCGTAAATTTGAATTGAAGGACTCAATAATATTTGTATGAATGGATCGACAATCAGTCGACGAATCAGTTGGAGGGAAAAAGTTAACTAACAATTACGTGGCTATGGCGTCTTCAGCACAAGTGATGCTTATTCTTAAGAAGCTTCAGTGAAGTGTTGTCAATAGCTACTGAGACATGAAGGCATCTGACGAGGCTGAAAAGGCTGATTACGTCTTTATTGCCTGACGTCATCAGTGTTCATATTTTTGTTTCTCTTTTGATATATTTATAGAAAAGAAAAAAATATAAGAACGAATGGAGGAAAGAAAAAAGAAAGAAAGAAAGAAAGAAAGAAAGAAGGAAGGAAGCAAAGAAGGAACGAGAGAGAGAGACGGAGGGAAGAAAAAGAAGAAGAAAAGGAGAAGAAGAAAAAGAAGAAAAAGAAGAGAACAAAGAAGAAGAAAAAGAAGAGAACGAAGAAAGGAAAAAATAGTATTAAAGAACCTTTTCTAATTTATATTGCCGTATTGCCTGAGGCAAAACAAATAATATATGATCAACAACAGAAATGACACAAACACAGTTTAAGATTGAACATCAGACACGAAGACCTTCGCAAGGTGAACTGATTAATTCATCCTGTCTTCATACAAATACGCTTCATTTCTCTGTAACTAGATAGCTATTGATTTGAAATAATTAAGATATTTTACTCAAGGACCAAAGATCCTGTTTAGACAGAATTAAGAGATTTTATGTCGTTGCCATGGGAGACGAGAATATAGTGTCTTTCCCACACCAGATGAATTTCGTAGTAACTACTCTATTCCCTCTCAATAATGACAGCGTGGATTCTCTTTATAGCCTAGGGGATCATACTATGCTGTTTGACATTCATTTTAAAGCAAATTAATTGGAAACTTCTAGATTGATGAATTTGAAACAAATAGACAAAATAACTTTTTTTCTTAAATAATTTTGTAAAAGAATTAATTAAGGAGAGTTAAATAAGAGAAAAAAAGGGGAGCAGGAAAGAAGAAATAAAGGAAAAATAAAGATGAAGCCGTGAAGAAGAAGAAGAAGAAGAAGAAGAAGAAGAAGAAGAAGAAGAAGAAGAAGAAGAAGAAGAAGAAGAAGAAGAAGAAGAAGAAGAAGAAGAAGAAGAAGAGGAAGGAGAAGTAGGCTCAGATTTGCAGCCGTCGGAATTTCGTGCGCCAAAGAGAAGACGAAGGAAGAAACGAAATATCAAATGATCGATTTGCCAGAGTTAGTTTCTGGATTTTCGGAACATTTATCACTCAGTTAATAAGAATTGAACAGACCCCAAGGTTGACAACCTTTGTTTAACCTTCATTTATCAATTGCTGCTTTTTTTGTGAGTAATAAGTCATGTTAGTTAGACTAATAATTCATGATCACTGGCATAGTGACTGTTGCCCTCAGTTGTCATCACCTACACGGACGTTTCAGAAAAGTGTCTTATCTTTCATCGCGTGGCTAAAGATGAACTGAAGACGTTTGTCAAGAAGACAAAGAAACGATGTTGAAATTTTGAGAACAATCGAGATATTTCTGTCTCTAAGACTATAACTATTCTGACTGAGCTGGTTCAAGTGCTTTGGGGCATCGAAGTGTGGTGATGTGTTGTGACTTAGAATACTGCAAGTTTCCGCAGGGTAATGCTCAACAGAACCAAGGTCCAGTTTCCGCCAAGCATCAAATTCAGTAAACTAGAGCTGAGCTAAGATTTCCTAATACGAAATAAATCAACTTATACAAATAGCCAAAATTATGAGTCTTTACTTACTTCGTAGCAAGGTTATGAGTGCCAAGATTACGAGCAACATTCCTAGTGTTGTCATCAGTAGCTCAGGACAGTAGCATTCGTATGAATACACCACAAACAGCCTACTAACTATTATAGTTCCGAGAATGAAACTTATGCTTGTATCCTGACGTAAGAGAGTTAACTGAGCGTATTAACACAACATCACATTCTAGTTTAATTCGTTTGACCAATTATGTTTCGACGTTTTACGTGACGTCACATAGTTTCTCGGCTTAACTTGTGCCATTATAAGGGTCTTTTATGTATTATCCTTTGTTTGAGCGACAGCTGTGCCATCGCTTCGCTTTCATGCTATTTCCCTTATTATTTTTTGAGTGACATTTGCATGGGGAATGTTTACACTGTTAAGAAAAGTTCCATCTATAGTAATGAACAATTGTGACAAAAAATTACACGAAATAATAAGATTCTTTTTAAATAAATAATATACTTTTTAATTTCTTGGTGATATCGGAAGACTTTGAAACAGCTGAATGATTTTAAAAAAACAAGTTCGATACTTATTTTAGATTCAGTTTCGCCTCAGCTATCCCTGATCGTGCCATCTTTCTACAACTTCTAGCTCATGTGCCAAGACTTTAGAATAGTCCCTGGTGTATGTATTGCACCCTATTGATTGAGATTTTCTCAATTCAAATGTATTAAGAATAGTGAGAAAATCACAGGAGTTATTTTCCTGTTTAGCTGCATGACTTTTGTGCTAATTTACATACTAATGAATCTGTAAAACTGTTTACAATTAACTAACTAACTTTTTCCTGTTTTGCAGGATGTCGAGAAAACGTGGAATGGAATAAAGAAAAACAGAGCTAGGAGTGAAGTAAAATCCGGATATGAATGATAGAGAAAATAGCTGAATAAAATGCTTTGGGATTGTAATTTTGGATCAGTATTTCAATAGGATATTTGGATGTCGAGAAAATAAGGAATGGAATAAAGAAAAAGTAGAGCCAGGTGTAAAGAAAACTCTTAATATAAATGTTTCAGAAAATAATTGAATAAAATGCTCTGGGATTGTCATTTTGGATCAGTATTTCAGTAGGATATTTGGCTGCGAGAAAACAAGGAATCGAATGAAAAAAAATAGAGCTAGGAGTAAAGTAGTTTGGATGGAAATAAAGTAAAAATTTATTAAAAGAAACTTTGTTCAACACACGCAGGGCTGTGTTTGAACTTAAATGGATTCTCAGCTTGTTGTCTGCAAGTGCATATTTTAAGGCAACGAAAGTGCTTTTTTTCCCCAACTTGTTCAATTATAATTTTCTACAAAAAGGATGAATATCCGGAACAGAAATTTGTCCCTGGTTCTCGTATTGATGTTTACTCGGCTTCATAAATAAGTTATGTGATTTTAAAAGACTTGTTTTGTGAACTGTTAAATGCTGAACTGTGGTTAGAATCGTCACAAGGAATTATAACGAGAGTCTTCTAGAAGCTAAAACGTGATTAAACTATTTGCCTACTAGCTAGGAGCTTTTGTTTACTTCAATCTATCTTAAATCTTAAATTCCAATTAGTTCATATCTGATGCTATAAGTCTCTACACCTAATGATGTAGTGTTTGGATATATATTTGTGGGCAGGATGAATTCGAATTCATATTCATTGAGAGTGAATTACGCAGTGCCGATTGAAGAAATGATGTTGACACACGCAAATAAAACTTGTATATTTTAACGTTTAGCTCATCTGCTTAGATATATATGTTAATATATGTAGACAAAAGAAGTTTTCATTGAAATCGATAGCATTTGTTTGATCGAAAAAAAAAAGAAAAAAGATAGGAGGAAAAATTTAAAGAAAGAAAAAGAAAGAATGGAAGAAAGAAAGAGAAAGAAAGAGACAGACAGACAGACATGTACAGACAGACAGACAGACAGACATGTACAGACAGACAGACAGACAGACAGACAGACAGACAGACAGACAGACAGACAGACAGACAGACAGACAGAGACGGAGGGAAGAAAAAGAAGAAGAAAAAGAAGAGAACGAAGAAAGAAAGAAAGAGAAGAAGAAGAAATAAATAAAAATAACAAAAAGGTGTCCTTTTTCTTTGCTGGTGTACATTGTACCACGTAAAGTTCAGTCAAGCATTCACACAATAAAAAAGATGAACGGAATTCTCTGCCGCAACAATACATTAATCTACGACTGAAATAAAGAGAAAGAAAATCGACTTTTGCATTGGATGCCATCATGGCTTTAATTATGATAATTCTGCATATATGTTAATATCCATATCCACTACTGTTCTAGATACACCAAGAGAAACTCTGTCAGGTAGGTTACATTACGTTCTTTGGCTATCTTTCTCCAAAGACTCAGATATTCTCAAATATTTACAAACTGTCATATCTAAGTAAAATATTCTATGACCCGTGTAAATGTATAATATGTTTCTTGGCCAAAAACGTCAAGATTAGTGGGTTGTTGTTCTCAAACATTTACAATTTCATGTCGAACTGTTCGAACTGTTATTCTATCAAGTCTAAAGTGTTTCTTCGCCAAAAACTTCAAAAAATGTTTGGGCTTTTGGGTTCAGTTCTAGATCTGTCAGACAAAATATAATTTCTAACCTCAGACCATTGTAAATTGAACAGAATTCCAATCACGAATAACTGAATAAGCTTCTACTGTAATACTTGAAGCAGAAATATGAGTTCAAATGCAAGCGTTTTTAGAACTTGTTGATCTGTAATGAAAACTTGTTTTGGTGACTTGGATAGTGGATACCAAGACTTGTATACCTTATTTTTAATTAATAGGAACGTTTTGCCAATTTGATTTGCTGTGTGTCTGTTTTACATCAGTGGGAATCTTTAGAGGATCACCGGTTCTATACATCACCAAGTATCTTTCCACGTGCTTTGGGTAAACTATATTATATTAATCCACAGTGTGGGCACTTGAACCGTGAACACTTCAAGGTTTTTTTGGGACAATTTTTAATCGTCCAATCAGAAGCCAGATTCATAACCAGGCTCCAACATTATGCTTAGGTTAGCTAACTAACTGCCAGAGCCTTGTTATGAATTTAATAATAATATTAATAATATCTATTGCACAAATAATTAAAAGAATATGCTTAGAGAGGTCCTGGTCCTTTGGTTTCCGAATGGATGATTAAAAAATATTAAAAAACTTGAAGTGTTCACGGTTCCGGTGCCCACCGCTGTAAAATATCTCTTAGAAATAAGATTTTGTTCTTACTCGATGACCTACTTTATTTCGATTTTTTTTAAAATTTAAATCTGTGCCATGTTGGAGTATTATTTGGTAGCACCACTAATGTTGCTGTCACATCTTTCTCTCGATCTCCTTTTTAGGATGGATCTCCTTTTTTTATCAAGGGAAGGAAAGAGTCTCTAGTTTACAACAACCAAGGTCAATGTACTGAGCCATTGTCTCGATATGCACGAAAGCGAGGGCATGATCAGCTAGCAGTCAGCGACAGCCTCGCTTTGATGCAAAAGGTTAGTTTCAGGTAGGTGTAATGTTTCCTTATAATCTCCTACCCTTTTCTACTCTAGATACATACTACATAGCATACATACCTCACTGACTTCTTGTAGAGTTTCGTTTCAATCGTTGCTCACTTACCTTACTTCATATCCACTAATGTCTTGCATAGTCTTTGTGGTCTGTTTTTAAGGGTTCTAGTGGGCGAGACTATTTCTAACAGTTTTGATGTATGACTTAGTCCAATACATTATAATAGAAAACATCTAATTCACCACGTTCATTGGTCAAACACAAAGCATTAAATACAAAGCATTCAATCGAGGTGGTAAAGTTCAAATTTGGATAGTCCTTTGAAACTACCTTTCATCCTTGATTGAATGCTTTGCCTGCGACCAGTGAACCGATGTAGGGCTTCCTGTTTAATTTGACTACGATTCTAGTTAAAAGCGGCTGCCTCTGCAGCTTTGAGAATCGCTTGAAATTACAATTTAATGCTTAGGTTAAGTTTATTTTGTTGTCTTGCTTTAAAAGAATATTATTTAATATTTTTTTTAAACCGATCGATTTAGTCTCAATTTAGCACTGAAATGGGTTTCCCTATGTGCCAACCAAAAACACATGGCACACCAGCCAATCACAATGCCTCTTTTAGGAAACCATTTTAGAACCTCGACAAAGGTCTGCTGTCGCTTAATATAGCTTTAGTTTTATTGCTGGTTTGCCATTATTCCCATGAGAATGGTATAACAAAAGACATGGCTAACATGTTGGATGATATAACAAAAGACATGGCCACCATGTTGGATGACATAACAAAAGACATGGCCACCATTTCTCGAATGTTTGGGACTTTATGAGTTTAAAAATAAAATGTTATATGTAATATCTTTAACACTTACGTCGAATGTATGCTTGACAAAGAGGAACAAGTTGTTTACCAGTATAACCGCATAACTTAGAAAGCAACGAGCCAGTTTTGGTCATGTAGAAACAATCTCCTCCCGATGTTTGAGCTTCAAGTAACAACTCTTTTATATTTTTCCATTTGAGATATCGTATCATTTTATCATTTAGTTTTTGTCCGTTTATCCATGTGATCGAAGAAGCGTTATTCCTTTTCAATCCTATCACGAATAATGAAGCAGTGGTATTTTTATTGATGCTTTTAATAGCGTTTAGTGCAGATCTTGCTTCTCTGGGTGTGAGGAATACTGCAAGACTGGCGTTTATTTTTAAGCATTGTCTATTAGCCTGGCTCCATGAATAAACGTTACCTCCTTCAACAAGCGGGATAAAATGTTTGACTGAGTTCTTTACTTGAACGGCACCTGGAACATCAGTTATTTTGTTTAATTTACAATGATTAGTTCGGTTTCAGTTGAGCATATATTTTTTGATCAGTTATCTGACTGTTGTTGTTCTAGATGCTGTAGTTATTATTTTTAGTTTTTTATTATTTTTAGTGTTGCTGTTGCTGTTGCTGTTGCTGTTGCTGTTGCTGTTGCTATTGCTGTTGCTGTTGCTGTTGCTGTTGCTGTTGCTGTTGCTGTTGCTGTTGCTGTTGCTGTTGCTGTTGCTGTTGCTGTTGCTGTTGCTGTTGCTGTTGCTGTTGCTGTTGCTGTTGCTGTTGCTGTTGCTGTTGCTGTTGCTGTTGCTGTTGCTGTTGCTGTTGCTGTTGCTGTTGCTGTTGCTGTTGCTGTTGCTGTTGCTGTTGCTGTTGCTGTTGCTGTTGCTGTTGCTGTTGCTGTTGCTGTTGCTGTTGCTGTTGCTGTTGCTGTTGCTGTTGCTGTTGCTGTTGCTGTTGCTGTTGCTGTTGCTGTTGCTGTTGCTGTTGCTGTTGCTGTTGCTGTTGCTGTTGCTGTTGCTGTTGCTGTTGCTGTTGCTGTTGCTGTTGCTGTTGCTGTTGCTGTTGCTGTTGCTGTTGCTGTTGCTGTTGCTGTTGCTGTTGCTGTTGCTGTTGCTGTTGCTGTTGCTGTTGCTGTTGCTGTTGCTGTTGCTGTTGCTGTTGCTGTTGCTGTTGCTGTTGCTGTTGCTGTTGCTGTTGCTGTTGCTGTTGCTGTTGCTGTTGCTGTTGCTGTTGCTGTTGCTGTTGCTGTTGCTGTTGCTGTTGCTGTTGCTGTTGCTGTTGCTGTTGCTGTTGCTGTTGCTGTTGCTGTTGCTGTTGCTGTTGCTGTTGCTGTTGCTGTTGCTGTTGCTGTTGCTGTTGCTGTTGCTGTTGCTGTTGCTGTTGCTGTTGCTGTTGCTGTTGCTGTTGCTGTTGCTGTTGCTGTTGCTGTTGCTGTTGCTGTTGCTGTTGCTGTTGCTGTTGCTGTTGCTGTTGCTGTTGCTGTTGCTGTTGCTGTTGCTGTTGCTGTTGCTGTTGCTGCTTTTTTCATATTGTTCAAGTTTTTATTTTTTGTGTTATCGATAAAATAGTTCCTCCAGCATGAAGAAGTCATAATATCGGCAGCCAAAAAAATCCATAGTTTTAGTTACCAAGAAAAATTTCGTCCTTTTCCAGTTACATTACATCATTTAACTCAATAGAGGTGCGCAGAATATTGAATGCTTATACTGAATTAATGTGCGTGCTGGTACAGCAAATATACTGCTTTTATCCTCCCCAGTAAAGGAAATAGCATTTTTCACGGTTCGGTAAATAAAAATATATATCGCATATATATAGTCTTGTGGGATGAAAATGCCGACAAACTTTGTAAAAAAAGTCTTCGGTGACAAGGTAAACAAGATCAATATCAGTCGAAAAAAATTTCACGAATTAGAAACAACAAGACAACAAAACATTGTTGCAGCTTATTAGCAAGTTCTGGGCTTGGCTTGTCGGCATTTCATTCCCATAGTGCATCATCGTGACGTCATCTGTTGAAAGCGCTATTGGAAAACAATATTCAACGATCGAAAAACTTACCCAAGAACAACGTAAACAGGAGAAATGTCAAAAGCAAAAGTAGTTTGATGAAGTCCATCTTGAATTATTCTTTGTACCTTGTCTGATGAAGCACAAGAAAATAGATTAGAGATGATTAAAAGATGACAAAAACTAAAAATATATATATTATTTTTTTTAAATAGACCTGGAATATGAAACTGCCGTCGCTTCAATTAGTTATTTTTTTCTTTGTATAGTACATTCTATATGTTTTTAGTGCTATTTTTTCGTAGATTATTTACATTTTTACGACCATCCTTTACTGTGATTGTTTTGCAGTTTTTCTTACCAAGACACTTTTACCAATTATTATTTAGTAGCTATTTTTACGATGACCTTTTCATTTATATTCATGTATTAGAAATTATTAGATATTATTAGAACTTACATGTTACTTATTAGATCTAAGATCTAACTGATATATTTTGATATTTTGGTGATGTTGATGATGGTGATGGTGATGATGATGATGATGATGATGATGATGATGGTGATGGTGATGGTGATGATGATGGTGATGATGATGATGATGATGATGATGATGATGATGGTGATGGTGATGATGATGGTGATGATGATGATGATGATGATGATGATGATGGTGATGGTGATGATGATGGTGATGATGATGGTGATGATGATGATGATGATGATGATGATGATGATGATGATGATGATGGTGATGGTGATGGTGATGGTGATGGTGATGATGATGGTGATGATGATGACGAAAAAGAGGATAAGAAGAAGATCAGTAAAAATCAAGGTCATCATTTGAAGGAAAAGACTGGTAGTTTCTTTTGCTACTAAAGCTGGCCTTCCAGAAAACCGACGATGCACTAAAATGATTATACATCTTTTCTCCTCTTAACCGGTTATAGCAAAAATTACAGTTCGATTCATTATTGCCTTCAAACAATTGCTGTAAGTCGTGGCATTTGGATCAGTTTTTCTACATTTACTTGTAACTATTGACACAAAAGCCTAGACTTGAAGCAATTGTTTGAATTACAGCGCGACGCGCAAGGGTATGACCATATTTAATGTATTCGCATACTTCTATGCACGGGCTTTTGTACGTTAAACCGACATATTTCAACGAACATCTGGCTGGCTTTACCCAAATAATGCATGTTAGAGGTCGTTTGGCAGCAAAATGCCTTATTTGGTAAAACCAGCCAGAATCTCGTTGAAATGTGTCGGTTTAACGTACAAAAGCCCGTGCATACAAGTATGCGAATACATTAAATGTGGTCATACTCTTGCGCGTCGCGCTGTAAGGCAATAGAGTGGAACTCTGAAATTTAACTCTATTGAATTGAGACAGATTCGGATAAGTTCAAAAATGCAAGTGGAGGAACGAGATAACGTCCCTGCCTGTATGAAAAGCACACTAAAATATATATTAAAAATAAAAAATAAAAAAAATAGGACGAACCGTAAGAAGAAAAAATGGCGACTGAAGACGAAAACGAAGAAGGTGAAAATATAGTATCTTATTTTGAACTGTGGAGTAAAATTATTACTAAAATAGGTCCACGAGATAAGAATTGTTTTTCTAATACATGCATACATTATCTTAAATAAGCATAAAAACTGTATAAACGTACAAGCTTGCTTCTATAACATCACCTCTCCAACGCAGTATTCAGTTTCCTTGTATGATCTCTGACTCTATGGCCTGGGTCAACGAGAGAGTTGGATAAGCTTCTTGGTAAAGAATCTCACAAAACTAATGAGAGACCAAGACTAGCACGTTTCTATGTTGGCTGGCTTATTGGTCTTAGCTGTTTGTCTTACTGTACAAATATTGGATGTATTAACACGAATTCTAACCCAAGGAAGTTTGTATTTCTCTATGAACATCCGGAACAAAACAAACGCATTTTGAACTTTCGAGTTTTTCGATCTCAGAAATTTTAATTTTTGCCAGAAAAAAACTAGTTAGAGATAAAAAAAAAATGTAGTCCTTACTACAAAAGACACTTAAAGTTACTTTGAGTAAAGTTTAATTAAATTTGGAATGTTTTTGGGACGTGTGTGACATTATTGCTATCAAAGACTGTACTTATTGTAAAAAAAAATATTAGTATTTTATTTGTCAACTATTTTTCATGTTTATTTACTTGCTATGTGTGGAATAAACTCTTTGATTCCTCGTTGGAAATATATTATAATATCGGTATTGTTATCGAGGAAAGAATGAAAAATATATTAGTATAGGGTTGTGAGAAATTGAAATGGTTTTTGCGAAGCTAGGATATCAAAAAATTCATATTGCCATCGCTGGGATATGAGTTATAACTCTTATTAGTAAAATTCTACTACTATACTATTGCAAATCCTGCATTCTGATTGGCTAACGTACTCACTATCTATCAGCCGATAGATAGTGGGTAGAGAAAGCCGGCTTTGTTTTGAAAAAAATGGCGGCTTTCCCTTCGCGATTTTGTGAAGTTTCCTCTTGTTTGCAATTGTATAGTTTCGTTGAGAATTTTACTAAAACAATTAGAAGACTCACTCTCGATTTCTATCGGCTTTGATAGTTGACTCGGGGCCGGAGCCCCTCGTCAACTATCAGCCGATAGAAATCTCGAGTTCGTCTTCTAATTGTTAAGAATATCTTTTTACCATGCAAAGAGTTAAATTTACTAAAATGTAAGATATGTGAAGGTAAAAAGAAAGGTTAAAATAATACATAGTAGAAATTTAATAAGATAAGATGAGATTAAAATTAAAATTAAAATTGAAAATTAAATCAATTAGAAATAAAGACTAAAACAAAATAGAAGATATAATAAAAATAAAAATACAAAAATAAGATAGAAAATAAAGATAAATTGAACTGAATAGAAAAGCCGAAAAAGATTTTAAAAATATGCGATAAAATGGAACGAAATGATATAAAATACACCTAATTGCAAGAACGTTGTTATATAAAAATAAATAATAAAAAATAGGAATAATTATTTTTGCAAAATAGATGTAATCATTTCACTGTTTTGAAGGTATAGACTGATATTTTTGAGATGATTCTTTTGGTATATTACTAAGCAGTTATTCTCATTAATCTAGGGGGGCTTTAGAATCCAAATAAATAAAAATATTTATAATTAATTCCTATTTGTTATTTTGTGTTTTCTTAAAAAAACATTTTTATTTGTATGACGTTCTTGCAATTAGGTGTATGATGAAAAATGGATAAAAAATAAAATACAATACTGAAAAATAAATATGATATATAGACATATATTCTAATAAAGGTCTATGAACTAACATCCAAGGAACCTGTCCGATCCCTCGATCTTGCTTTAACAATCTCGAAAAAATGTTCATGTTTAATATAGCCAAGATCTTAATTAAGAACGTTTTTTTTCCCAACCATTACATAAACTTTATTAAGAAACAGATACCTTTCGTGGATCGTCATTGCAATTGTGCTATATCACTATGATGTCATGTCAAAAATCTATTGTTTTAAAGCTAATTAAGATCACGGTCGCCAGAGGTAAAAAAGTAGCCACACAAATAAAACGAGCCGATTAAAATTTGGTTTATGAGATGGTGGAAAGTGAGAACAGCTAAATATTGCACCAAATATCCTGAAGGAAAAAAGAATTTAGCCTAAGTTTCTCAGTAAACAAGCCGTGACGGAAAATGAAATAGGGCAATTAAAGAAGGCCATCCGTGAGGTTTACAATTAATGGACTGTATAAATACGGCTGAAGCAAACTGACTGGGTCAATATGTGTGTTATTGGATTTGTAGTTTCTGGTATGTGACGGAAGGTAAGTCAGGTTTGAAGGCGGTAATCATTGGAAAGATAAATAAAAAGAATAATGATAAGAAATGAAAAATGAGAATAAAACGATAACGAGAATAAGAATGGGAATAGAATTGGTAATAAGATTAGGAATGGAAAATAAAAATGAGAATAAGATGAATGAGAATGAGAATCGAAATGTGATAGGTAATTTTGTAAAATAGGAATAGGAATGAAAATGAGATAAAAGTGAAAAAAGGATAGGAATCAAAATGAAATAAGAGCGAGAATGAAAATGAGGTAGATGAGAATAAAAGGCTGAAATACTCATGATGATAATTATTACTATTATTATTATCATTATTATCATTATTATTATCATCATCATCAAGAATAGGAATAAAAAATATCATTATTATTATTATTATTATTATTATTATTATTATTAAAAGTTTTATTATTATTTTATGATAAAAATAATATAATAAAAAGATAAAAAAATCTGATTCAAGGTTTTTTTAAATTAAAATTAAAATTTCCAAGTAAACAATACGAATTTGTTTATTTTTTGGTGGATTTTTTTAGAATCATTTCAGCTCTACATCAGCAAAGTAATGAACGCTGAACGCAATATCAGCATGAATTTTGATTTTATTATTCAATTCAAAGCTATAGATAAACTTTATCATTCTTTCTAAGACCTTTCAATGATTTCTTGTTGTTGTTGTTGTTGTTGTTGTCAATATTCGATTTTTTATGAAATGAATCCTCCTATAACTATAAAAATGAATTCAGTCGAGGCACTCGGCACGTTTCTTTCTATAAACTCTTCGCTTGACAAGCATTTTTAATAAGCGATTGGTATTTTAAAAATCTTGAACGTTGACGTCACGTAATTCTTTCCAAGTTTGTTATTTTGACTCCAATGTCACGACCACTTAGCAAAGAATGAATAAATGCTGAATAAATAGATGCTAAAGAAATAATCTGAAGCTTGATAATTAGATCAAAGCAAATGATTTGTAATCAAACCGAGTAAACTGATAAATCAAAATTCTAACTTCTAAACATTAACATGATTTGTTTGACTATTTCCGTGCATCATTGATTCCTCGATATCCCCGTTACTAACTGAAATACGGCCGATGAAGAAAAAAAAAACACATATCGTTTGTTTTTTATTGACATTTACGTTCAATTTTCGTATGTTTTGAATTGTCATATCTTGAATTTCTAGTGTGCAAATCAAACTAGACCGGATCAAATGCTATGAATTTAAAAGTAGGGTTTATTTTGATATACATGAAATGTTAAGAATTAGCATTCGTATGACGTAGACTTTATATCCAAAAAAAATTCATCAAGCTTTCCTAAACTTTTATCTTATCTTATTTTGTTATAAAATATGAATAGGTTACTTCAATAGTCGCCTTAATATGTTATCATTGTTGTTCTTTTGTCGCAGTTAAGCTTGCTCGTTTTTCTTCGTTCAGAGTGAAACTCACGCTACGAAGGATCTTCATTTATGAGATGACCACAAACGATACTATCGTTTCAAAACACATGCAGAGAGTAGATAATCCGTTTATATATCACTTCAATTAAACATTTATAAATGACAACATCTTGGATAAAGGATTTATGTGGTACAAACCTGATTTCAACAGCCTAGTGGATGCAATTCATCATCTTCGTTAGAGTTTTGAAGTAGAATCGTCTAGAAAAACAACCAATATTCTGGTTTCGCTTGGATTAATTCTTGTCAAAAACAGACTTGAAATAAAGGTTTGTTGTGACACGCTGACTAAGTCGTTACGTGTATGTTCTATTTATAGCTTTAGTCTCAACCCCAGTGTCTCTCTTTTTTGTGCGTGGCCTCGAGGCTAAGAAACGAATCAGCGGTTGTGTTAAAACCGTGGGCTCAACTCCTTGGTTTACAAAATGCAGAAAAACAGTTTGTCGACTGCTTTGGTACGTGTGTGTTCTATTTATAGCTTTAGTCTCAGCACCAGTGCCTCTCCTCTTTATGCCTGGCCTCGAGGCTTATAAATGAGTCAGCGGTTGTGTTAAAACCGTGGGCTTATAAAAATGAATGAAGTAAGTGTGCTATTTATAGTTCCAGTTTCGAATCCAGTGCCTCTTCTCTTTATGCATAGTCTCCGATGTTAAAGCTGAGAAACGAGTCAGCGGTTGTGTTAAACACGTTCGGGCTCAGCTCCTTGGCATAAAAATGCATGAAATAATTTCTCGAATGAGTCAGTACGTATAGTGTGTACTATTTATAGTTCCAATTCGACTTCAGTTCCTTTTCCCGATTCAGAGCTAAGCAAAGAGTCAGTGGTTGTGGGCAAAGTCGCGGGCTCACCCTTTTGTTATACGAAAGGTGTACGTACTATTAAATAGAACTAGCTCGGTGATTTACAATGTTTACATTTTATTCCTTCGAGTGTAAAGACAACATTTGCGACAGGATGATATATAGAAGTCTATCTATGTCTATGTCAGGGATCTATTTAATGATCAACCTCAAAGGTTGTTTCAGGGTTCGATCTGTGAGTTAGCCTAGCCCTTAATTAGATCAGCCCAGAGGTACGTTGTTTCAGGGTTCGATCTGTGAGTTAGCCATGCCCTGACTTAGATCAGCCCAGAGGTGGTTTCAGGGTTCGATCTGTGAGTTAGCCGTGCCCTGAATTAGATCAGCCCAGAGATTGTTTCAGGGTTCCATTTGTGAGTTAGCCGTGCCCTGACATAGATCAGCCCAGAGGTACGTTGTTTCAGGGATCGATCTGTGAGTTAGCCGTGCCCTGACATAGATCAGCCCAGAGGTACGTTGTTTCAGGGTTCGATCTGTGAGTTAGCCGTGCCCTGACATAGATCAGCCCAGAGGTACGTTGTTTCAGGGTTCGATCTGTGAGTTAGCTGTGCCCAGATATAGATCAGCCCAGAGGTTGTTTCAGAGTTCAATCTGTGAGTTAGCCGTGCCCTGACATAGATCAGCACAGAGGTTGTTTCAGAGTTCAATCTGTGAGTTAGCCGTGCCCTGACATAGATCAGCCCAGAGGTTGTTTCAGAGTTCAATCTGTGAGTTAGCCGTGCCCTGACATAGATCAGCACAGAGGTTGTTTCAGAGTTCAATCTGTGAGTTAGCCGTGCCCTGAATTAGATCAGCCCAGAGGTGGTTTCATGGTTCGATCTGTGAGTTAGCCTTGCCCTGAATTAGATCAGCCCAGAGGTGGTTTCAGGGTTAGATCTGTGAGTTAGCCATGCCCTGAATTAGATCAGCCCAGAGATTGTTTCAGGGTTCCATTTGTGAGTTAGCCATGCCCTGACATAGATCAGCCCAGAGGTACGTTGTTTCAGGGTTCGATCTGTGAGTTAAGCGTGCCCAGACATAGATTAGCCCAGAGGTACGTTGTTTCAGGGTTCAATCTGGGAGTTAGCCGTGCCCTGACATAGATCAGCCCCAGGTTGTTTCGGGGGTTCGACAACATTTTTTTTATTTTACAAATTGATTAGGAATTTACAACACGGTTCGATAACACTGTTGTTTGGTTACATCCTCTTTTTTTCAGTGGTCTTTAGTACTATAGGGTCAGAAAATACCTATATCCATCTATAAAAGGAAGCTGCATTAATTCCTTTATGGTCCTTTCTCACGCGGCCGGCCGGCAGCCATGTCGATAGGAACAATAGATTTTCCTCGCGTAGCCTCACAATCAAGCACTTCACGACGAGGCTACTCGGATTTAAAAAAAGCTTTTGTTATCATGGGAGTAAACATGGCGCCGTGTGATAAAGGTCCACGGTCATTGCATTTCATGTCTCACCTTTAGAGCATTTTTTTTGTCCAGCGTTACAGTCAAACTAAGAAAACCGTGAACACCTAAAATATGTCTGGAATGTTTATTTAGGCCGTTGCTTGTAAAAAAGATGTTTCCCACCACCATGAAAAAAGATTGTATTGAATCCTTCTCTCGTGTATCCGTCTGTCTCGAATAGAAATATCTAATTTCATTAGAATAAGACTAAAATATGAAGTTTGAAACTTTCAAACGGTAAAATACTTTGCGTGACAGCGCTGTGATCAAACACATAAACATTCCAGACATATTTTAGGTGTTCACGGTTTTCTTAGTTTGACTGTAAATTCTTCATTAATAATAATAATAATATTCTACAACTATATAGCGCCATATATATGTACTCTATGGCGCTTCACAGTCCAACATGCCAAAAATGTAGTTAAAAAATATATATCCTATACACCGAATCGAAATACAGCGACCAATTCAAGCAACCACCGCCCCGGACTGACCAGCCCCCCACACACGCGAAAACGCTTTATGTTTCCACATGAACACATTATGTTTCCATATGAAAAATTATTCCTAATAATAATAAGAAATCTAGGATAAAACTAAATAATAAGAAAACGATTAAGAGCTATATACAGATCTAAAAATAAATGTCTTAAGTTCTTTTTTGAAGCGGTTCGTATCGTTGATTAATTTTAGATGTTTTGAAAGAGTGTTCCATAACTTAGGGCCAGCAAACCTAAGGTTCGTCCACCGAAGGAGCTTCTCTTAATTCTTGGCGCCAAAAGATCATTGTTGCTGTCAGCTCTTGTTCCTTTGTTAGGTCTCTTCTGTACGAGATCAGCTAGATATACTGGTGATAAGCCATTCAAAGTCTTGTGGATGGTTACGAGGACTTTGTATTCAATCCGTTTACGAATGGGGAGCCAATAAAGGTGCTTCATGACAGGTGTTATGTGGTCATACTTCATGTGGAGAAATTATGGACATCCGTTTGGGAATGGGGCGAGTAGTACGCGCGCGGTGAATACTGGGAGCTTGAAACAAAATGGCAGCTATGTTAGAACAAAAAGGGCGCAGTCATCGTTCAGTACGCTTTTTTAAAGACCTAAACTGCATGTCAACTGCAGATTTTTTTCCAAAAAAATAAGAAAAGACGTTTAATTTAACTGTGGAGGGGGGAAGGTATTTCGAAGTCGATAGGATAGTTGCAAGCTTCTTACACTGTCTTTAGCTGACAAATCACATGGTCTGCCCAGGTTTTTGTAGACCAAAACGAACAATTATAACCTGCAAAGCCTGGGAGCTAATAAACGTCTATGAAAGCAAGATGGCGGCCAAATAAGCTTAATATCCACAAGAAACTTCCAAAATTAGACGAGTTTTGGGGCTTCACGCGCAAGAAATCGCCATGTTTACTACATTTTGGCATCAAAATTTCACGGGAGTTGACTTCATTTTACCGCAGAGCAAATATTTATCAGGTATTTCAAAGTTATTTGATGTGAAAGAGTCGAGTTTATTAAATATGAATTCGATTGAACAAGTTTTGTATGTCTCTTAATTTTTTACAAAATCGTCTCCTTTCAACCCCTGTTATTTCAATTTCTTTGAAGTGGCTACATGGTGAGCCACATTATTTTCCTTAACCTAAAATGCTTATTACCGCAAAGAATACTCTATACACTTGTTGATTTTTTTATTGTTTATTGAGCTTTTGAATTATATAATACGATTCCGATTGAACAAACCTAATATACATCGAGCGAAAAGAACTATCTCACAAACAAAACTTATTAAGATCAAAACCCAATGAATTTAATCCGCCATTTTGATAATTTTTTTAAAGAGCAACTGATGATATTGCGCATGCGTGTCCACAATTTCTCCACATGTACTGCATTGAGTGATGAGTCGATCGGCGAGCTGCCATCTTTTGAACACTCGATAGACATTGGAGGGAAGATTCAGGCAGGCCGTATAGTATAGCATTACAATAGTCCAACTTCGATGTTATCATGGTGTGGACCATGGCCTTTGCAGCAACTTCGTCAATACATCGTCTGATCTTAAACATGTTTTTAAGTTTAAAGAATCAGCCCTTGGCAACATAACGAATATGTCCCGCCAAGGTCATGTTGCTATCCAGATCAACGCCTAGGATACGCACAATATTCATTCCATTCAAAAAAGATTTAACCTTTAAGAAAAACTTAAATTGTAACTTGTTCCTTTTTGAAATTAAGCCCTTTAATGTAGTATGATTACAATTATAAAATGAATGAGGAATCATAAACTCAATTTTATAATTACATGACCCAGATAATTATAAAGCATAATTAGCCACTTTGGAAACGAGCAAGGGACTGGGCCGAGTTTTGAATTTTAATCTTATGAGCAAAAAAGTTTTGTCATGTGATAAAGCATCTCATGATTAGTAAGTCTGGCAAATTTGAAGGTGTTTCGTTAAAAAGAAGCAGAGTTACAAGCCTTCAAAAGTGTTAAAAATTTACAAAGAATGTATGGTTACAGGGGACGCTTGTCCCCTGTAACCATACATTCTTTGTAAATTTTTGACACTTTTGAATGCCAATAATTCTAGTTCTTTTCATTCATCACTTTTTTACTGATAAGATTAAAATTCAAAACTCGGCCCAGTCCCTTGCTCGTTTCCAAAGTGGCTAATTCGAGTCACCTGGGTTTTTGGCTTCGGTCAAATCAAATCAAATTTCAACGGTCTGAGTGTTTGTAGTACTAGTAAATGTTTGATCGACGACAGCCACAAAAAAAAACAGACGTCTTGGGCTGTTGGTCGCGTAATTATGAAAATGGGTGTAAATTAAGGTTTATTTCATTTTTGTTGGCAATTGTATTCATTACCGCCTTAATTTTATTGTCATTGCCTTGACTTGGGCCATTA